>PDGT01000077.1:1016267-1109636 GCA_003671415.1 Megathymus violae
GTATTTCCATGCCAGTTGATCAGTTGATATTTTACTTGCCTAACCATTCATCGATATCTTTAACTTCTCTGGATCTTGATAGGGAGAATCAACCAATTGTTATTAATAATAAATGATTAATAATAAAATACTAACATTATTATTATTTATTTTGTTTTTACTTATATCGCAAAAGTTAAATGGAAATCATTGCTTCATACCACCAAATAGCGTCACCTCCAATTACACAGTTGAATTTTTTTATATGTTTAAACTTATTATCATGTACTTATATCGAGTCATGACTACCACTTTTCTGGGTTTTTGAAATATCTTTGAACATTTTCCGGCCGATGGATTCAAAGTTAATTGAGTGTAACAGATGGTAAAGGACACGAATGAATTATCTTATAAGAATTTAATTTTTTCATACGTACGAACCCATAATTTATCAGAATTTTACTCCAACCCGCTAATAAGTTATAATTGCATAAATTTTACATATTGTATCCTATGTTACATCACAGAGAGACCACCGTCTCCTTTCAGAATTTTTCGGAAAAATTGATAATGCTAATGTCCCGCTCACTTTTAGACATGTCAATTCTTAATTGAAAGGCTTAGAGGATACTCAACTATTCCGTATTGATTAAGTATTTAGTAAGTTTTTATGGAAATTAAAAGCATCCAAAATGGTTCAACAACTGTTATCAATTAACAGATCCTTACAAGCATAACAATCGAACAACATTTATTATTATTTCTTTAGTAGGGCTAAACGTCTTACTTCGACGTCTGTTATCGGACTATCTTTAGATTGGTCCTCAATTTTGTCATGGGTACTTCGAAGCACGGAAACGCTTCAAAACTTTTACCAACAATGATCACCCATCCAACTATCGACCATGTCCAAAGTTTCTTCTCGATCTATCACTTATAACTTACATAAGCCGTCGTACTATAAATTAAAAACAACCTTTAAAAAATAAAAATAAAAAGCTAGATAAAAGTTCGGCGTTCGTTACAATGTGTCTTTTGCTATAATAACATATTCTCTGGGACTCCTCGACTGTGTTTGTATCGCCCATCGCTCTAAGTATTTCATAAATTATATACCAGCCCGCTAAGTGCTAAACACACTTAGTGGAATTTAAAGTGCCATAGTGTCACATTTCCAACCATGGTGCCGCGCCAACATTACACGCCTCCTCGTAACTATTAAAAAACTAGTTCTTATAAAAGTAAAACCAAAAAGATATTTTCCTGAACCCAACACAGAACATGCGTCTCACCTTGCACTTAAGACATTAAATCGTAACGCAAACTCCACGACACTGTTCCAGAGAACATTGATGTGATGGTCACTCCATTTACATTACTGATTTAAATAACTTGAGGATATATGCCAACGTACCTACTGGAAGTAGTTATGTTGCTTGACGGCCTCCAATAATTAAACAATTGCCATTTATCGATAACAACTTGACTGACGAGTTAACACAACCTTCGAAGAATGGAAGCACTCATTCAACAATTGACGTTGCTAATTCCGGTCGACCACATACTATGGAGCATTAATTTATATTACTTACAGATATCGGCTTTCAAATTAAAGAATGGTTAAGTTTAAGTTTCCCTTTTTTTGCAACTCCTTTATCTTGCTACCGTAATATATCTGTACCTATATTTCTTAAAGCCCGTATGCTAATTTAAATTCTTTTAAAGCCATTTTGTCTTCTTTTCAATTTCTTTTTCCTTTATGTTATATTCTTTTTGCCTTAATAATTTCTGCACAGCAGCTCTGTTCTTTGTCCAGGTTGTTTGCCTAAACTGATTTATATTTTACCCCGTAGCAAAGACTATTCAAATGCAAATGACTTATCGCATTGAATACCGTTCACAAAAGGCTGATGAAATCAGCAGAGACTCGATAAAGTTGCCGTGAGACGAAAAATAAATAGCGACATAGGTATTATTAATCTAAATAGTACTTTTCTTCATCGCCAATTTCAATTACAGTACCGGTAAAAATATTAAAATTAATTCTACATCAATTAATCCATAACAAATTTTGTAAATAAACTTATGCACGTTTTTTTTTTCGCTTCTAATTGCATTTTGAACAAGTACTATAATTAACAAGAAGAAACGGCGAAAGAAACTCCTCAGCTCACCTTTTAAGCCTACATATTATTATCAAGTAAACTTTGAACCTGCGCGGTACGTTAGTAGGTATATAACTATATAAATACTTTGATATGTGAGTACATATCTAACGTATGTAAGTATAAACAGATCCTGAACACGTAGAAAGAACGTTAATCCGAACTGAGTTCACTGTTATGTTCACTATTCGGTTGGATTAATATAATCAGCCTCTCAAGTTAGTTACTCACGGCTTGCTAAGATGTTCTAATTAACATAGTAAAATAAGGCTCTATCTAACTTTGATCGAAATCGCTGAGCACATTGCCCGACATTTTGTATCGACTGCATGTCAAAGATGATGAGATTGAAACAACTGTTTGCCCGGTCGGTAATAGGATGCTAGAGATAATAAAAATAATAATAAATACTAAAAGGTCAATACACTCAAACCCCCGTATCAGGAATACCTGTTACTGGCGACACCGACCTACACAAACAGACGTCAGAAACACCCGTGGCCCGAGACCAAACATTTATCTGTCGCGTAAATATTTACTTTGGCCTGCAATCGACACCGGGACATTTGGCTTGGTCGGTTAGGTCACTACCGTCTGGGGTTCGAGGTAAAATTAATTCAACGCTTCTGTGCTTCCGAAGACACAATAAGCCGCGTATGCTATTTGTTACCGTTACATAACAGTCACTGAGCCGTTCTTGCGTTATACCTACTTGTGTTTAACCTCCTTTAAATATAACTGCTGATTGTTTGGCGTTTTGTGTGAGAATCTTTCGCACTACGAGAGTAGTATTACAGAAATATATGTAACCAAGAGATTTCTCTTCAAACATAATTCATAGGTCAACAAACGAACGATTTTCTTTATGTACCGGCATGGAATCCTCAACGAAAAATACATACTCTTAAAAAATGGCCTACTGCGTATTGGACAATGCACAGTGAAGGCTTCCATGGCTTTCAATAGGTTCAGGATGTGTAATGGAATTTATTTTATCAGCAGCAAAGACATTCTTAAATTTCCATAACAAAATCATTTTGACATTTTATTAATACCAATCTTTTTTAAATTGCCTTGCCTTAAATTTCAAAGTGTAAGTTAACGTACGGCCCTATCAACTAATCTATACTAATAAATAAAATTGGAGTGTCTGTTTGTAATATTAAAATAACCGCTTTTTACTACATACATATGAATGTATATACGATACATATACCAAACTAACATTTTTTACAATTTTTGTCTATCTGTTTGTTCCGGCTAATCTCTGAAACGGCTGGACCGATTTTGACGGGACTTTCACTGGCAGGTAGCTGATGTAATGAGTAACTTAGGCTACTTTTATTTCTACTGAATAACTTTTTTGTTAAATTCCACGCGGACGAAGTCGCGAGCACAGCTAGTCATTTAAAGAAAAAAGTAAGTTTCAAACGTTTTATTCCACTAAGTAATACGTTGGTGAGTTACGTCTGTCAAGTTTCATACATGTAAAGTAGATATATAATATTCCCGAGTAATATGACTGACGTGAACTTAACGATAAGGGTTCGAATTCAGCCACTTGGCTTAAGTGCGTACGTTAAAAACGAATTGTGTGTATTACACAGAGGAACATTAGGAAATCCCGTCGGCCTGGTATTATCATCTCATACCAACAAAAATCTCTACAAGCATCAATTTTCGTACAACTATGTCTGGAATTGTAAGTAACCGACGACCATTAGTTGCCTTAGCCATTCATGACTCGACAGAATCTATTCAACGTTGGCAAAGTTGTGCTCGGGAAAGTTTTATTAGTTCCCAGTACCGGGCATTTTAAGATTTTGGTTCAACTTTTTACATCTCTGTCTGGCAATAATTTAGCATTTAGGTACCTTTCAGCGTTCTGTATACACGTATTTGTCGGGGGAACGAATCACTGCACTTCTCCTTCTGAACGAAAAAGATGAAAATTTTTACACACATGGTTGCATGATCCAATAATGGTGTATGTTAATATTATTAGTAATCTGGGCGTGCACTCATAAAATACAGGGGCTTTTCAGTTTCAGTTCCCATATGCCATACACACGTCATGACAAAACACTGCGAAGCTGTTGTGTGTGAACACGCGACGGTTGCGCTGTTTGATATCGTGACTTTAAACTTATATTCCGATTCCGATTCCGTTACGGTTTTCCCTAATGTATTGCAGTAAGCATCACTTAATAGTACTTAAAGTTTGTTTCATTGCAATCAGCCCGTAAATAAAAAAGTTATAAATAATATTATAATTTGTAACTTTGTTAAACGAAAAAAACACAGTTCTAATACAATACAGGCTATTTGTAAACGTAACGCGTAGTTTTGTTCCTGAAGTGAAACGAGAACAGTTTACTAGTAATAAGCAAGAAATGGCGTAAGTCTCTTCACAAAGGAAAATGCACGTATTAAAAATGAAAATACGTACCCAACCATCACCACCAAAATGTGTTTCACCCCGAAATGGAGCGTTATCTAATTAGTGAATTCTAAGACTGTTAGGTCTTAATAATACTCTATTTCTAAACGGAGCAGATATTAATGTATTTTTATTTTAGATCTTAATGCTGCATATAAATACCCAAGATCTCTGGTCGCGTCTCACTCTTGTATGTCAAACACTTATACTAAGGTGTGAGTTTCATTAAAGCGTTCGTTAATTTATTAATCGCTTTTACCTCAGACTTCGGTCGTAAGTAGTCAGAGAGATTGATTCAATTAATGACGATTTTTTTTTTGTTTTTTTTTTTTACTTTATCATAAAAATAAAATTTTAAATAGATAAATTATTTGGTTATGTCTTCATATCGCCCTCAAAAGGTTCATCGTTATTTTATGGAGCATGGTGTTCTAATAATAAGATTCCAAATTCGCGACGTGATTTACCTATTAGAACTTTTAATTGTCGCGTGAAAGCTTATAGGTAAAGGTTATAATGGTATAGATGAATATATTAATGAGAAGGACGCCAAGTAACAACAGTGCCGAAACCAGTTCCAAGCAGGTTAAAACTAACTTTGTAATTGCCATGTTGTTTTAAAAGATCCGCCAAGGAGTTTGTTTCACCATTTATTTTCCTCAATGTTAAACCTCCTTTTCAAAACGGTAGCAGAAGCAATAAACGACGTGAACGACGTATTTATAAAATGCCAAAATTATTAAATGAATTTGAATTTGAGAAAAAGGTATCTTACTTCTTCCCCAGACCTCAAACTATTACGTTCGCATTACTGCTAATACTAGTATGGATAATGTATAAATGGTTGAACTATAACTGTCTATGGTTTAACTAAAATTTGTTTCATATTACTAAATATAAACTCGTTAAATTTTCCGATACTTTTAAACAGAAGCATGCTCCAATAACAATGTGTAGATTTGATCGCACACAGTTTGTCGACCATCAAACAATATACATATTTAAGCCAAGACGCGCATTCTCGCAAACATTTTTATTGAGAGAAACTAACCTTGCGATCGGATTGACAAATACAAGTCAATAAATGAGTTACTTCATCAAGATACACACGGACTGGAAGGAATGAAAACTTGCGTTTGTACACGGGCTTGTCGTAACGGAGGTGAGCGTCCGCGACCACGCTGCTTCATTGCGTATTATAAGACAACTTGATGGCTATTTTAAATATTAGAAGATTTTATGATGCTCCGATATAGTACAACAACTATTTTCAAATTATATCAACTGAGATCGACAATTTAAAATGCTCTCACTTTCTCAATTAAAGCGCTTATAAAATCTACTGCAATCTGCATTTGCTGATAATCTTTACTTAATTCATATGATACCAACTTTAAAAATTTCATCACTTTAATTATTGCTTTACACTAAGAGTTAAGTACTTAAATAATTTCGTATGTTTCCGCTGGCATTTTAAATTCTTCGTTTATCAACATGCATCTTCGACCGTTCACAAGACTCGTTCTTTAAATATTTCCTAAGGGAACTGTTGGAACTTAAAACGCACCGTTCGTTCTGTAACGTTGGCAAATCCAAACAACACCATCGATTGTTTTGGCTGGATCTACGGCGCTGGTGTACGTCGGAAATATAATCGTGCACAAAACGACGTCAAAGAATATCACATGACACAAAACAAATGAATAACCAATATGACAACGGAGGTTCTGTAACTGTTATGTGAATTAAATTTGAATTTGGAAGTTTCATAGTAACACCTAATGTCTGAATTTATAATTGATATCTTCAAAATCGATAATGACATAAATAAGGACTTACAACATATAACATTCGCGCAATAAATTAATAATTAAATAATAATTAGTAAATTTATTTACTATAGATTACTAATATAAATTATAGAATGCCAATAAAATTTTATTTTTGATAACAGAACAAATTCAGTAAGCTCTTCAATAAAAACTTTTAAAATAGTACTGCAAAAACCTACAGTTTGTTTTCATAAAACAAACATATTTGACTCTTTTAAACAATTATTTTTTTCCTTTACACAAATATTTTTTTCCACTATCTAAAATACTGATATTAGGTAAGTTCGCCATTTTTCAAAATCTTACGTAGCTCTCTATATTCATAAGGCGCAACTCTCCCTCAAATTCAATCCGAAAACTCAATCATAAAAGTTTTTGAATAAACAATGCGGCATAAATATTGAGGATGGATGTTTAAGAGCTGAGCGAAACACGCTTCTTATCTGTCAAACTTTTACGTATATTAGAATATTTCGGGGAATTTTTCAAATAATCATAAGCCATTTTATATATGCGATATACAAAAATCAAACTTAACATGAAACGTACCTAAGTACGTATGTTAAAAACACAGGCAAAAATAATGATTTGGGTTATAAATATATATTTCCATACTTTTGCTTAAAATATGTTGTGGATTATATAATATAATGATGTAGATGGTATAAGAAACTATGTTTCATTCATCTATCCATTTACCTACATTCAACCATGTCTTAGGTCAACTCCTAAATACAGGCTTCTTAATCAACAATAAAAAGATAAAAAAAAATTCAGCAGACGTTAAAATACTTTTAATTGTACTGTAGTGGAAATAATTTTGTTGAGAATTTAATGCTTCTATAATAAATACTCTAACTACTATATAAATCTGTTGAGATTTTCGTGTCTCGAGATAACTCAAGGACGGCTTGACCGACCTTAATGAAAATTGGTATGTGGTACAAACACGTGATTGCGCAGGCGATAGCCTATATAAAATATCGGTAAACCTTATGATGTCTAACTAAGGCAAAAATAATATGAAATTTTTAATAATTCTGTACTATATAATTAATAATCCAACCCGAACGAAATCAAACGGGGCCGCAAGTAATTAATGAGAAATAAGTTTTCCGTTCGTAAGTTCTCGAGTTTCACGGGTCGATATCTCCTGTAATAGTTGTACCGCAAACTCATCCATAAAGCAAAGGAACTACCTATGCATTGCACTATTTCTTTTATGACCACCGACTTGGCATGAACTGAATCATTTAATACCTTGGAATGTCCTCGCATTTTTACATATAACTTTGTATTTTATTTTTATCCGAATAAAATGACTTGCACAGGGTATCGTAATGTAACAATATTATGGTGAATAAAATTAAAAATTTCTTTTTTCAGTCTTATTTGTTAAATTTTTTCAAACAAATATTTTGTCAACTTAACATTTACAAAACTGAGTACCAAACAGTTCTTTTGAATAAACATGAAATAAAAGAAAGTTAGCAAAAATAAAAGTTAATATCTATTAATTTTTTATACAAACCTGATTTAATGAATATTAAATATTAAGTTATTAGAAACAACAACTACCTTGATTTCTAGTATTGGCCTGCGCGACCTCTATGTGTATCGAGAACTTGTTTACTAAGAAACCTCTTTTTGATAGAGAGGGGGAATTCAAATCAGAGTGTTGCGTTTTATCCTTCGACCAATACAGACATAGTAAACGAAGAAGAGTGTTGAATAAAGTAGAAATGTATTTTTGAATACTAAAGTAATAAAATATATATTAAAATAGGTCGGTCGTTAAAACGGAGTATTAAGCAGATTTTTAGGTGTATTACTAAAGCAAAATTTTATTTTATGGTGACTACCTGAATCTAGGCTTTCAATAAAAATATTGTCATACAGATTTTATATGAACCTGAATTCTTTAGTATTACTTATTACACTGTGTAACGAAAAATCTTTATAAAACAACTAGAATCCTTTCAATAAAAAATCGAATCGATTTTAATTTTTTCGATATTGTTCTTCTTAATCTTAATCTTCTTAAAATCACAAATTCACTCGTTGGTAAATAATCATATTCCATATATATTATTTAAAATATTCCAGAATCTCTTTTCTAGGTTGTAATTTTTTTCCAGGCTCCAGAATTTTGAGAGTATGGTGGAAACTGCAATCATTAAGCTCAATTACCCCTGTCTCTATAAATGGTTCCTTGGATAATCACCAGAGGGCATTCTATTGCGGTCTTTCGCGTTGTTTGGTTACTAGTAGCCATTGTTGCTGCAGTAGGATGTTGCTTTTAATTGCTTCTAAAAGCAAAGTATTTTCATTGATAACCGAAATAATTTCAAAATTTAAACTACATATATTAGTAGAATGATAATGAGTGAGTTGCGTGGCAATAAGTACTAATATATCAAGTACTAATATATTATATACACATGAACAAATACATCATAATACTGTAACGATGACATTATGTGTATTGAAATAAATGATTCACTAGCAGTTTTGTAATGATAACAAATTGTTTCTTTTTATATTCTTTAACGAATATATGTCTTCTATTACTTATAGTATAGTATTTGTTACACGTCATATGTTACTCTTTTGTTATAATATAAACTAAGTAATGCTGTGAACGAGGGGAGCATCGGTCATTCCACAACACAAGTAACCCTAGAGTGGGACCAATGAGTAACTTATTGTACATTGTTTACTTGTATTTAATTAAAAAAAAAAACTTTTTTTTGTATTTTCTGAATAGTAGTAGGTACCGTAAAACGTATTTTTAGATTTCTAAATTATTATTTTACTTTTTCACAATTTTAAAAAATATATTACTAGTCGACAAATTAACTAATTGTAAGCGATCACCGTCGTCCATGGACACCAGTATCACCAGAGGCATTACCGACACTTTGACGACCGAAAAGGAAGCGGGCGACCCGCATTATTATTGGCTCTCCGACAGTGCGACCGAAACATGTTTTTTGTTTACTATTGTTATTGTTTTTCTATTTACAGGAAATATAAATTTATGAAATATTTACGTAGGACCTTTTATTTTTATTCATTCATCCATTCTCGTTGTGTTTCAAAAACTGCCACGTGTTTCTAACATGCACATTAGAAATGAATTATCATACGCTAAAAGAAACATCGTAAAAATATTTACTTTGAACAACATTCCACCATTCCCAACAGCCAACTGTCTAGCAACTCAAACCAGCGTGGTAAACAAGCATTTTAACTTCTCTTGTTTTCAGAAAAGGTGCAATAGTGAGTGGTGAGCAACATTATCAGGGACCGTTTGACTATTATCAAAGCACATTTATATGGTACAATTACGAATATGGTATATCCTACGTAAGTATGTGCGAATGATACTGTATTCGAGATCAAGTCAAAGGGCTTTAAAGCTTTGAAAGCAATAAATGCAAAATTATGAGCATGTGAGTCGCCCTTCCCGTTTTGTGTTCTGACAAAGCTTATTTCTTACGTCCACCTAGGTAGCTTTCCGGACATTCTTGGCGCAATCCGCAAATTAAATTGAGAATGGTTTGGAGATCAAATACCTTCGACGGCGCAAAGATACAGGTTGATGTTTTTGCAAAAGTTATAGTATTGAAAAAATAAGTGTTATAATTTTAAACTTATAACATAATAAACATATGAAAAACGGATAGTATTTTATGATAATGATAAATAAATAGTGACTATTGCAAGTAATTAACGAGTATAACTTATCTTATATATAATTATAGTTCTCTTTGGGTCCTTGCTTTGCTTTTTTGTCTTTGCTTCATCTTATCGTCACTTCTGAGGACTGCACGAAACCACTCATTTGTATTTGTTTATTTAAACAACATTCAAAACGAAACAAAGTTTCTTAAAAAAATTTCATTCATAACAAATAATACGAGTATAGTGATAATTTCGCCCCATGAAAACCATACCCCTCCATGTGAGAAGTCCCGACCCCAGCAGTTGGACTGTTATGGGTCGTAACAATGATGATGATGAAACCATACAAAGGACTGACTATGAAACACAATGTCTCTTTATTAATATTTCTCGATAATGTTCACTTTTCTACGTGTCAAATATATAGTATGATGTCGTCGTCAACTTTAAGGAAATAGGAAAAATTAAATATAAAAAAACTAAACTAAAGTTTATGACTCCGACAACTAAAGTTTATGAAAGACGTATAAACCGTGGAGTCTGATAATTTTATAAAAAGAGAACAAGTTAATATTTGAACAAAAAAAACCGATCGCAATTTGAAGAAGGTGAAAAACCCCTATTTTTCACCATTAGGGACGGTATTTCTTTTCAAACTTAAATGGGAGCAAACGGGAAATATAAACTCTGAAACAAAAAAGGAATTTTCCAAATAAGTTAATAAATGACTGAGTTCTGAGGTAACAAACATAAAAAAGAATACACACGACTAAAAGTTAAGTAAATATAAACACAATTTTCTCAATAGAAAACCAATTAAATAAAAGCATTTATTTCAACGTACTTGTTAAATATGCGACACAGGTTACATGTCACATAACACATACAATTTTTAAAAACGGGTTACTCTTTTTCGAATTCTCTCTCTGATACTAAAATATATTTTATTGCAACCTATTTTTAAAAGCACACGTTCTGCCGCAGTTTGATTTGGCGACGTTCCGTTCGATCCATACCAATTCCGTCCGAAGATCAAATAGTGTTCTAAGTTTTCACCGCCGATTATATAGGGCGATGCTTTTGCTGAAACCGGGGGTGTGTTGTCCTCTGGTCGGGTGTTGCCCTCTTTTTCGTTAAAACAGAAAGCAATATGAAAGTTAATGTAAATAATACAAATTCAAATGGGTATTCATTCATAAACTTATGTATGTAATTAACGCTTCTATTCTAACGAAAGGAGAAGAAATGACGAAACAAACTTCCCGAGATATATTAAAA
Organism: Megathymus violae; assembly: GCA_003671415.1. Taxonomy (NCBI): domain Eukaryota; kingdom Metazoa; phylum Arthropoda; class Insecta; order Lepidoptera; family Hesperiidae; genus Megathymus; species Megathymus violae. The sequence continues at coordinate 1,027,649 of PDGT01000077.1, forward strand.
AAAACCAACACATATCAGTTTCCTACGTTGTGTACAGACTTCTTACCACAAACTAATAAATACATCAAGGGTTTAACATAAAATATCTGTTATATACCCTTACTTTAGAATTCTCATGAGCGGCATTAACTGAATGACTATATATCCAAAGCGCAAATCTGAAGGATATCAGTTATTTTATAAAATTACGAAAAATATTTGTAGCCGCATTTTTGCAATAGTTAAATGATTTTATTAACCTTCACAGGTAAAATTCGTAAGGCTTTTATATCAAATCCATGTTATTTATATCCGCTTAATTAGTTTTATTTATTTTGCAAAATACCCACTATCAAATAATGACATCACAAAAGACTGCGTAAATTGTACGCAATCGATCGCAAATAAATATAAATATTAATTTCTCAATCATCCTGTAGATCAAGCACCTGCTCGATCGGATCGCGCCCTTATTAATTCCGAATAGAAATTGGATTCCTTTATTGGGGCGCGATTATGCCGGTTTTCGTTCCTCATTCGCGTGAATCCTAATTTATTCCAGATATAATTGGAGAGGACACTGAATTGAGCACTTTCCGATTATTATAATTTAAGTCTTCTTTTCACTTTTCACTTTGAAATTTATGCTTATTGTTGAAAAATAAAGCGTGAAGTATAGTTAAGTCAAAAAATGTTTTCCCATTTAGCCAGCCACATCCAATTTACGATTGCATAATACATCTAAATGTTAACAATTAATCCCATTTCCTGAAGACTTAAGGCCCATTATATTCTTAGTTATGCGTAGTTATGCTAATATGCCATAACCACACTAATTGTGAGAGAAGACCCGAGTCATAAGAGATGGTGAAATTGAGTTGTAATAATGAACTCTTCGAAGACTCTTTCGGGGCCCTGACCTGGTCTGAGTACTTTTGAAATTATATAAATCATATTTTCCAAAATTAAACGGTAACTTCATAAGTTTATAAGTAATTATAGGGACTCCATGTAAGAAAAATTTTGTATTTGGATTTTGCTCAAGGACGTATAAAGTAATAGGATTTACGCACCGACCTCTCCTACTCATGATGCATCCTGCAAAACCAACGGTTGATACAATGGCAAACGGTCTCTCCTGTCGAAGGTCGCTATCGGTAAGGTCGGTATCGTTTAACGTTTTACGTGTAGCGGTTGCTGTGTTAGAGAGTCATTAGAGCCCGCCTGTTTTTTAATAGCCGACAATGAATCGGTAATGTTTTAAAGGTTCTGGACGTCCGTAGTCAACCGTGACCATTATCAATATTAGTGTATATTTGACTTTGGTATTAAATATTAACAATACGCAATCCTAACCAATTTTTAAATGCCGGTCTATTGACAGTCCATTGAAGAATACCCGTGTAATACTTATAAAAACAAAAGGCATACGTATAAAAATCCATAAACGATGGCAGACGCATTACTATTTTTATTTCAGTATACCTGTGAGCTGAATTCCCAAAAAACCATCGCCGTTTTCCCTGGCACGCCTTGATTGAAATCTGGGGACCGGCGGCATTAACAAAAGCACCTAGAATTAATACCGAGGGGGTGACACAAAATCCTTCCATCGTGCCGGATACAATGAATACTTTAAGTATAATATTGTCCTCATTCCATTTTTATCAGAGTTGGAATCATAAGCAAGTGCAAAAATATAGACTGGAACCTTGGATATGTGAAAATTGAAGCTGACTGGGTGAGTAGTTATAATATTTCAGCTTGTTATTTTACTTATTAGAATTTGTTCCGCCGCGACGATCGATCGCTGTTTTGTCTGCGTTGCCGTAGAAGATGTACATGAATAGTAGCACATCTAAGACTTGTTCAGTTGGCATGGTTTCCGACTTAGAGATCCATCGCGTGGCTGTGGCTATGCTAAAAATCTATAAAAGAAAAAGTTTTTGTGACCGAGTACTCCGCCGCATACCCAGTGTCATAATCCTGTGCACGCCGCTGATCTGTCGGCACTAATAGATATTCGTTCGGCTTTAATTTTAGTACCAATATCGTTGCACAGATGGCATTTTATTCCGTGGAAGAACAATACTGTTTAGTTATATAATTTTAGTTTGTAAACATGTAAAAAAAACAGCTTGTGTAAAACCAGAGCGGGACCCCGCCGTTTGTTTTTCGCCCAACTAAAGTGAGAACCTACCTGACGAAGCGCGCTAACACATTATTACGATACTAGCGTCGTAGTGAGATATTCTAAAGTCGAAATAAAAGGCATTGTGCTGGGATTTGTTTCATGTACTATTTGAGAAGTATTAAATTCAGAAGGAATAGTATATTGCATCCACTTTGATTGTTTTGTTCGTTAGTTCTACTTTCAACCGTTACTTAATATTATTAACAATCCAGCATTGCAATCGAAACGCGGTAAAGTACTATAAAATAAAAGATACTCACAAAAATATATGACAGGCATGTACAGTATTTCAATATTACGCAGTTGTGCATATTTTTGTCGCAATTTAATATTTTATTACGGACGCAACGAGAAGCGCCCGACGTTGACAAGACATACAGTTAACTGTTGTGTTGCAGTATTGAATGGAACGGTGTTTCGCAATGCCCACTGTATACCCTACACACAGAATAATTGGACATGTCTGTTAGTTATTAATAAATTAATGACTGAATACAGTTCACGCATTAAAATTGTCTGAAATCTTTACAACTTAAAAAATGCTTTTTGAAAAAAAAATACTAAATGTAATTTTAATACAAAATCTTAATACGTTTTACTTCTTTCGTATTGTTAGTTTTTTTCAAAGTTACATGCATATTACAAATCAATTATCTCTCGCTTCCATGAAGTAAACCATTGTGATTACATCTGCCTAAGTTCTTCATAATATTATCGAACTATGTATTTCTGTCAAGTACAATTGTCAAAAACATGTGATATCACAAACACGGCCAGACGCGAATCATCTTAAATGTTCCTTTAAAAACATGCACATAATCATAAACCCTGGTAAAAATAAGGAACACAGTAACATAATCTCAATACAATTTGTCTACAATCTACACAATATATGTTACAAGATCTTTCCGAATACAGTCTCATTTCATGTCTATGTTTCGTCAGTTTAAGTGATAAGCCTTAAACCTGATATCCAAATTTTAATACCGCTGAGCGAACATCGTCAAATGGACTATTGTGAGCATGTTTAGCTTACCACGTAGTCGCTTGAAGCGAAAGTCTCTGCCAGTTATTTAAAGTTATTTCAAACGTGCGACTGTTTTCCATGCGACTTATCCTCACAGCCCATAGTCCAAGTACTGTTTTGTAAGGGTGTACTTCCCGTTTGAAGCTACTAAAAAAAATTCTACCCGTAAGGGTGTAAAATAGGAGATTACACCAAGAAATTAACTTTCTTTAAACTTTAAGTCGATATTTTTTTTTGTTAAAATCTTTGTTATTTATTAGGCTAAACACATCGTTCGTCACTGTTTTGAAATATAGATTCGTATGTACAGTCCTTTGTACTATTCAAAAGGTAGGCCCAGCGTCGAACCTACTGATTATACCGTTAAGTATATTGGATAGTTAAGTAGATTCAACCTTGTGTTTGATGATTCAACATGATTTTGAGAGACATAAATGAAGTGGTACGTTACAGCTATATATTTTCAAAGGCGTATTTGTCGGTACGCCCTATCTACAAAGACATACTTAAGTTAATCGTTCCGTTACATAAGGCGGTAAACCTTTATTGAATGTTTTGTAAAGGCAAATGAACTTATCTACTTCATAAAAGTTTACAACCCATGGTAATTTATATATAAAATGGTAAAAAATGTTATTTTGGTATATGTACCGTATATACATTCATATGCATGTAGTAAAAAGCGGTTATTTTAATATTACAAACAGACACCCTAATTTTATTAGTATAGATTATTATTATATATTAAAAAAACTTACTCAAAAATTTATGAATGAGACAAAAGAGAAATACGAAAGTTAGCTAGTATTCGAAAATTTATATATAATTAAAAAAATATTTTAACAAAAATTTTGGTCATACAGAAGAACTATCTATCGACGACCTCGTAGCCCTGTTGGTAATTACCCTGCCTGGCAAGCGAGAGGCCCCGGATTCCAATCCCGGCAACACAAACGTATATTTATGTGACAATAATTGTATGTTATCGAGTCACGGTTGTTTATGACGTCATATTTGTGTATCCATGCCACCCGCAATCCCAACCCGCAGCTGTTTGTTTATTTATCATTAACCTATTGATAATCTGTTTAATTAACATATAAGACAAATCTATACTACTATCTAACTCTGTTGAGATTTTTGTGTATGTATCGAGATAACTCAAGAACAGCTTGACCGATCTTAATGAAAATTGGTATGTGGTGAAAACACCTGATTGCTCAGATTATAGGCTATGTAAAATCTACCTATCTATATAAATCTGTGATGTATCTCTGTCTGTACATTCCATTTTTGTCAAATTTCATGGTAAATTTCATTTTATTACAAACTGTTGACCATTTTGAAAATCTTCGTCTGTCTGAGTGTTCCGTTATAACTTAAGAACGGCTTGACCGATTTTCGTGAAAATTGGTATGCAGTGAGAACATGTGATTACTCAGATGACAGGCTGTATCAGTACACCTAATGATGTCTAATCAAGGCATAAAATATTAAAGTTTTAATGATCATATATATATAATTAATATTACAACCCGAAACAAGTCGGATGGGGCCGCTAGTAGATAATATTTTTAATGTATATCCGCAAAAGATTTGTTTGTCTCGACTGATAGCTGACTTTCCTTGGCTTTCAGTGAGGAGATTTTCCATCGCCATAAGTTTAGCCAACACTTCAAGAAAAAAGAATAAAAATATTTGTATAAATATCATTAAGAAAGTACCTGTGTAGACTACTAATGTAATTCTTTTAGCTCCTTTTCTATTCTTCATTTACTAATTATAAAGTAGTAAATTTGTTTATTGCATACAGTGCAATATTTGATGCGTTGCGCGATTTGAAATTAATTAAACTATAGTAATAACTGAATAAAACAACATACTACGCTATAAATTATTAGTAAAGAACATACTTTATCTTAACCACTTTTTTATAAAGTCTTCTACCTAATTAAATGTTGGTTGGTTTCTTAAATTTTTACATGTCAGCTGTTTTGATTTATTTATTTGCAATAATTTTTGCTTGCTTTTGATTTATTTGGAATAATTTAACGTTTGTCGGCAAGTAATTATTAAAATAAATGGCTACTGTTAAAAAATATTAATAAAAACTTTGCGTCGAATTTAAACCGTACTTTAAAAAAAGGTGCTATTTTTATAAATCTCCCTATTTCTACAGGTGTAACACACGATACACTGCCGTCATTGGGTCTCCAAATTTAAATTTGTAAAAAATCCCAACCATTTCTGACCTATAGGTTTAGAGAAAATCGAGTGCGACAGATAGACACGAAAGAACAGTTCAATTTCTCAGCGAATGTACGGAACCATAATAATAAAGTGATAAGTTTTTAAATTATGAAAACATTATTCTAACGAAAAACGTTGAAAATAGTCGGTCAACAAAATACTTTGATAAGATATTGCGACAAGCCAGAGGTTAATTCAAAAGATTGATCTTTGATTTAGATTAAAATAAAAATATAATTTTTTTTGTTGAGTTTGCTTTAACGAACCTTACTGTAATCGCAAATGTGCAAAGGCCTAAGTAAATATTTTAATAAAATTTTGTGAGGCGAAATTTCTCGATAAAAGCCCAGTCCCTAAAGTTTCACAATTAAGCGCCGGTTCGACTTTTAAAGGTGGATTTATTAAAACGTTACTTTGTTTACTTTTTTTGCAAATCTTCGGTTGAACAATAAACAGTTTTAATTAATTTCATCTTGGCGTGTGGGATCATGTTATAAGTTTCTGGATAATCTTACACAAAGGCGACCCAAAGCATGCAACGGCTATAAATTACGTTATAGCAATAGGTTGGTCAGGGAGCACTCTTTCACCTCCACCTTTTTGAACTAACATTTTTCTTTGTGCTTCATTTTCTCATTATGCTTGATGTTACATGAAGTGTTGTCATGGTGAGTATAAGTATTATTTTGTAGTCTTTCTTTGGGAATTCTGTTAGCAAGACTAATGAAATTAACTACAGTCAGGCTAAAGATTCTTTATAATAATAGTCATTAGGTAAATTGGCGATGTACCTGATGACAATTGGTCACCACAGCTCGTATACATTTGTAACATAAGAGGCATCACCAATCTATGTATAACAAATTAAAAAATCACTGCTCATTTAAAGGTGGGTAGTTTTCATTTGTTCAACCAGGCAGGCCGAGATTCAAATGCCCAAGTGCTGATGATATAGGAACTAGCCTCACAAAGGAAGTTATTGTTTTCAAAGGGTTAAGATCTCTTGATTTTCGACTTGGTCTCTTATCCTCTGATTGACACGACCATCGTCATTTAGGTTCCAGGCTTGTCCAATTATTAATAGATTTTCTTTCTCTTCAACGAGCCGCCCATTACAATTTTTCTAAGAATAGAAATAGCCGTTACTTCTGAAAATAAAATCGCTCATATAGTTTTCTCCTCCGCTTTACTATATCAATTCACTCGGTAAATTTCCAGTTTGTGTTGAGCTTAGTAGCGAAAAATCTAATATCTTCGGTTAAAACTAAACAGTATTAACCCCGGCTTTCCCTCCAACGAGAATATACGAGCGTATTACATTACTTGAATCGTTTACGAAGAAAACGCGGTGTTGGATATAAATCCTAGTTTAACACTCGGTTGGATAAAAAAAGGAAAGGACGGACTCTCCCCTGAAGAGACTCACTCTTTTATAGATGGCACTTTTCTGTTCTGGTAAATTTTTCCGTGCGTTACTTATTTCATGACGCTTTATCTTTCTTTTTGGGTGTAAACATATAAAATTGTGTACAATGATTCAATTAGTGCGTGTAATGATTAAATATATGAAGGCAAGGAGTGCTGTTGTAGGATAATATATAGATATACTATGTAGGATAAAATTTGTAATATAATCATTGACCGTTCAATTTTACATATTAACACATAGTAAGTTACATAAGGACTACAGTATTTCACATATATTTTACGGTATCTTATATATTACAAAATTATTATTAATTTTACATTTATCATTATCAATATCTATCGTATATTTCAAAACTTGTATATCATTAAAATTTTATAACCATCATTATTACAAATAAAAATAAATAATATTTAATAGTTTGGCAACATAATTGATTTTTGCAATCTATCATTTCATTTTTTTCTACAATCAGACCAAAGCATTAAGATAATACAAGTAGATTTTTATTGTTATATTAGAAATACAATTATTGCTATTTGTTTACCTATACTTTAACATCTAAATATGACAAGTAACATTTACCATTTAAGCAATTCACTTAAACATTTTTTTAGCAATTGTTGTCTCTATAATAATATATATTTAAGCTATATTCACAATTCTATTACTGTCATAGTATCATAGTACCAAAATTAAGTACCATAATTATGAAAAAACTGCTTGTAAACCATATAATTATATATCATATATGCATAGTAATTAGTAGTGAAAGTTAAAATAGTAATTGTCACACAAAACCTTAAAATGAAAATACTGTGTAACAAGCCATAATAAAAACACGGATCCTAAAGTTATCATATTGCTAGCGAGTTAGGGATGCCTACGGGCAGACTTTGGCCCTTTACTGTTTTCCTCATAATAACTTTTTTGCTCTCAGCAAAGCAAATGTGATATTGCATTCTTCGTTCAACTTTTATTCTTAAAAGTTTCGAGAAAAATACTTCAATGTTTTAACACGACAGGGAAATATTTTAGCAAAGTTATTTTTTTTGTTTATGTATTTTTTAACAATTTATGAAAAAGTTACAGCTATATTGCTAAAACTATGTCAGTTAAAAACAGTAAATATATGAATCACAAATTCTCAGTTCTACGTTAATAGAAATAAGCAGACAGTTTATCAGGCATCAGAACAGGCATTATAACCTGAACTTCCAAGTTTTTAACATAGAGTATAAGATGATACCACCTTCGAATTTGCCGAGATATAATCATAAGCTCTTCATGACGGGATTTTCGACATTTCAAACAATCACTTGAATTTTGAATTTATAAGAAATACAATACAATACAATATACTGCACTTTGCATAGCAAATACAAAAAGAACAAAATACAAAAAGAAAGTAACAAATAAATACACCACAGTCAGCCTTATCACTGTAACAGAAATTTCTACTAGACAACCTTGAAGTGGAGGACAGTTTGTTTAAATGTAAAGGTAAGGGGGTTCAAAACTTTATGATAATAATAGATTTTATATTCTAGTGTGTTTTATTTCCATAGTCACTACAAAAATATTCAGACTTGAAACAGTTATTCAAGAAAATATCTTGTAAAATTCATGAAATGTACAACTTTTAAAGAGTTAACGTAATAACTTCAGCCTACATCTATATAAGAGATCTATATGATCTCTACATAATAGAGATTTTAGCCGTATTGAGGCGGCTTAGAATACTCCCGCAATCCCATGCTGGCAGAGCAGGGTGTCGTAAGAGGCAACAGAAGCCAACCTGTTTGGTGGTAGGGCTTTGCGTATAGATTATATTATCAGTATTTATATTAAGTCATTAATATTATTACTGCTATTGTTATCTCTCCGTGAAGCCTGCCTGACTACCAGCTTGAATCAGTCGCCAAACTACTCGTCGTGTTCCGGCTGGGGGGTTGAGAACCAGTACCTTCTTTCTAACCTTCTTCTCATTTCCTGGCCGACAACGCATCAGTGATATCTTTGGTCTTGCTGATGTCCATGGGCGACGGTGACCACTTACCATCAGGTGGCTCGTCTGCTCGTTTCTCGGCTATTAACATAAAAAAAAAATAGAGCGGTTACAATAGCATGATAGTATATTAATACTTCTATTAAGCACTACTTAACTTACTTTGCAGTTCTACCACTGGTTTTATAGAAGGCGCTTTCTTTCCTTCTGCTTATTTATTGGTCAACGACGCGACAATGTTATCTTTAATGTTACTAATGTTCATGGACGCTGGTGTCCTTTTACCATCAGATGGCTCATTTGCTCGTTTGCTCATTTAAATAAAAAAAAACTTCAGCACAACAACAACAATACCAGGTGTACGAGTAGAAGAAGTTTCGAAACTTATTTTTCGTTATTTTGCTTAAGATATAAATAAGTACAATGAAACATCAATACAGGCCTGGCAGTTGTGAAGATTTCACCTTGAAACATTACAACACAAAACTTCGAGTATATACAAGTCTCATGAGAGCAGTAAGTAATGCGGCGTCAACATAAATCTTGTTTATCACTGATAAGCCTGATTTCCTAAGGAGGATTGTGCGCGGAACCGAGATGTTGAAAGCTACAGAGGAATACAAAAATATTGGGAGACATAAAAAGTAGCAAATACCGCACACCATCATGAAATGTGAGCTAAGCTGTTCAGTTCAAAATCGTTATTTAATGAGATATGTAAACAAATGTACAATGAACAGTAAAAACATATTTCGCGTGAGTTAAGCGAGAAGTTATAAACAATTTCACAGAGGACATCAAAACATCATAGCATAGTTAAAATATAATAGGACAGTAAAAATTACAGAGTTATGAATATCGGGTGCAAGAGGCTTTTTCAGCCTTGTGTCCAAAGCAACCTTCCTTGTTCAACCTACTAAGTAAAGGACAATTCAATGGAATTAGTTTCCTCCTTATGGAGATCGCTCGGCTCTATACCACTTAGCTTAATCAGAACATTACTCGAGCATAATAATAAGAATTTAACCATTGCACTAACTAAATCACATTTCCTTTAAAAATCATACGTCAAATATTTTTAAAATGTTTCGGTTATAATTTCGCTACAAGACTAAGTTACCAAATTGCTTTACCGCTTCGTGTTTGACCGGCAACGCGCCAGTGACGCCTCTTGTGTTGCGAATATTTATTTTAAGTGCAAAAAATAATAATAATACGAGTATAACAACGTTCGCATAAACACAAAAAATATTTACAGACTTGATTTGATTTCGTATGCCAAATTCATTCACCGTTACACCATTCTTTCATCGACAAAGCATTCATTAATTTCAATTTCTAACTTCATAAACGCTTCTCAAAGTTTCCATATCTGAATTATTTGGGAAGATTCGCTTGGAAAATTTTCCCTCTTTATACAAAATGAATGTGTATGTTTAAGCTTTGGTAAATTCGGCTGTGTTTCTGCGGGATAATCTGTAATCAAAGGAACAATTTACTGGACTTATTTCACCGCCGAGTAAGATAAGCATGGAAATATTTACGACTTCTAGTTACCACAGCTCCGTTTGCTTGAAATTAATGAAACCAACAAACTGTTAAATCGAGATAGTGTAGTAAAAAAATGTACACAAAATTAACGAAAAAAAAATTGTTTGTTTTTTAGGTGCCTACAAGTAGAGAATAGGACAGAATTAAATCAGTTTTTGACTTAAGATCTACATATTTCATTCATTATCTATACTTGTAACAAACTGTAACCCGAATGTATACATTAAAAACCCTAAAGTAATAAAACTTTGTTATCGATATATATATATATATATAGGACAATATAATATACGTATTGAAATATTTATGTTTCTTCTATCTGTGCACGTTTCACGTGGAAACCACTAAGCAGATTGAGATAATATTCGTACTTGGTATATCAGTAACTTCTACTATTTGTCATTAGATACTAAAACACTTTTCATTATTATCGATTTCCCGGGGAATAGGATGTTTCCGCGGAAAAGGAAACAAAATTTATTACGGAAATACCTACTATTAATAGAGTATGTAATTAACAAAACTTGCAATTATTGTTATAATTAACTTTATCTTTTATTCATTGAATTAGTAAAACAGATCACTGAACAATAAAAGTGGGCAAACATTAAATTTATTAAATCTGTACTAATATTATAAAGAGAGTGCGTAATTCGCAAGTTTTTTGTGTATATGCCGAAGGTTATCTCCAGAATCACGAAACGTTTTTGAAAAATTCTTTTACCGTTTGCAATTATTAAAAAGAATATAGGTATATATGTATAGTATATAAATTAGCATCATTGTTCAACCCAAGTCGGACCGGTCTGCTAGTACTTAATGAAAATAAATAGAAATCGCGCATGTGAATGCTATTTTACCATGATTTTTATCAACTCGCTTTCTTGTATGTCTATCCGGATGGAATTTTGTAATTGATTTTAAACTAAGTTCCCGGTGAGCTAGATACTTGAAATTTGGACCATAGCTCAGAAGTCGATGACAATGCATGAAAATGTGACAAAAGAAGAAGAAAAATGTTATACTTTTTAGTTTTTTGAGCATCACGTCTACCTCAGGACACCACTAAGTCGCTTCTGGCGACTAATCTGTGCTACCCCTTAAATCCTAATCATTAAGAGGTGCTTATCAATTAACAATATCAATTCAGCATTACAGGATGGTAACTCTAAGACAAACACTGTGAAAGATTTACAATGTAACCGGTACCAAAATCAAACAGCTCAAAACACAGTTGGATTATCCAAATCCCTGGAGGATTTGCATTTTTCGCTTCCAAGACACATCGAATACCCCAAGATGATAAATGATGGCCTGGTTTTATAATGCTAATATTACCACGGTAAATATCTTTGAACGCGGCTGAAATATTTTCATCTGTTGAAAACTTTCACCGTTACATCGTCAGAACCTACCATCAAATACGCTTTATATTTAAAGAGGACCAATTCCTAACTATTTATGCACTAAAAATGATCAAAAGTAAGGCGTAGTTTCTAATAAGAATAGAGGCTTAATATATTAGTAATATGTAACTACAAATCAAATTTCCCGCTTCCTTTTTGACCTGCAGTACCCCAGCGCTGTCTTTGGATTACACAACAGGGATGTCATGAAACTCGACAACCGTAACCGAAACTTGGATATCAGAAATAAAAATATAACCGAAACCGTAACCGAATCCGATCACAAATTTCGGATAGCGGCAGTGTCAAATTGAAACACGTTATGACACTCGCTGGCAGAGCCGCTACCCTGGCCGCGTCGTTCTTATCTTTAGGCAGTTTTTATTATTACATTTTTACGGCAATTGTTTTTTTCTATATTCATAATACCTAGAAATAATGTCAAACTGTTACCTTGTGAATACATTTTAAAAGTCCTAAATCATCTAATATCCGTAACCAAAATTATCGGAAACGATCGGATAATCCAAAATTATTTCGTATTCATAACCGTAATCGAAATCGTTAAAATATTATTCATATAAATCCAAATTCGTAATTTCATATCGATAACATCTCTATTACACACATCCGCAGGAAATAATGTCCTCGCGCACTATTACACGGTAAAAAGCTTTGGTTGTTGGCTCTTGACATAAATAATACCCTAAACTGGCCTAGTAGATTTTGCTTTGTAATATATTTAAATATATTGATCAAACAATGTAAGAGACAAATGATCGAAAACAGATTAATCAACGATTATATGTTAAAATGTCGTTTGATTTAATTAATAGAATGAAGCGTAACCTCTGAAACTAAGCTCTGTAACTAGGAAATAGGTTGGACGGATATACTATTTATATTTGCTGCCACTATATAATTATGATTTTAATAAATCAGCCTATTTTGCTTACTGGATTTGTTAATCATAGCTTTAAGATAATACGCAATGCTGCTAATTTGCGAATTAGAGACATTAGTGGCCAACCAATGCTACCCGAACTTTGCAAAATGGCTTGACGATTGTTTTCACTTATTTTTTTAGTGCCTTTTAAACTGAAATATATATCGAAACAAGTTATGACCACGGTTATTTTTTCCCATTATAATTTTAAGATTGATTAATAAAATAAATTGCCAATATGATTCAGGCGTGAACCTTGTCACAATTTAGACATGCGAACGGTACCGCTGACAATGTCGGAGTGCCCGCTTGGCGGCTTTGCACCTGGATTTATAGCATTACCCCTCCTACAGCAACCCATCTGTCCGCACATCATCTGATTCATTGACTGGTCTTAACACATTGGCTCCATCATTTTAATCAAACGAGCAACTGTATACAGGTTTGTTATAAAATCATAATTAGTGACGCCGATAAATCGAATAGCAACTATACACCAATTTGTAATTAAATTGTCCCCATTATATTATTAGTAATAATAATAATATAATGTAATAATATTAGTCCCAATGTATGTGATGGTTTTAAATATTTTATCCAATACAATACTTTATTTTTCTGACATATAGTAAATAAAGAATGAGATGGAAGCAATTAATAAAACAAAGACATTTTTAAATTTAATTATAATTTTTAAAAACCTTCGAAAGATAATGCTTCTACTGCTTTTTCTGATTCTGTTAAATTATGCTCGTTTGTCGGGTATTTACATAAAAAAGTCAATTGCAAAATTCCCCTTGAACAATGACAAAAATTTGCAACAAAAACCATAATATTTCCAATGACTACTAATATCTACTAAAGCAAAATAACGAAAATCAGTTTGATTATTGATAAGCAAGATTTATGTCCGTTGTCTTCTTATTCACTCTCGAGGGACTGCATGGCGGCTTATGTTTACCGAGAACATATAGAATGATCTTCGATTAAATAACTAAAATATTTGGTATTTCAGATTCCTCCATTGTGCACGGCATGAGATATTCTCACTCATATCACATTGTGTCGACGTGTGTAAGTGATCCGTGAAGTACAGCTGCTACAGGTGCGGTCGTTAGTTGAATGGGTCTTAGTGACGATATTCTTGATATCTTTCTTCTGTGCTTTAGAGGGCACGTCAAGTCGCCGTTGATTAGTTTTGGGAATTCATTTTGCAAAGGCACATTAAAAATTGTTAACATTAAAATTTTTGTACGGAAATGGATCGTTCGCGAAATTATCTCCGAAGCTAGTAAACTGGATGTTATGACGAAAACAGACAACTATCTTAAGGTTTAAATTTTTGCAGAAAACGAAAACAATCCCAGATGTGTTTACATTTGATAATTTAGTAAAAAACCCCTAAACCTGCAAGGTTTAGGCCAGATTGTAAATTGACTAGTTTTATTATGGTAATATTATTAACACAGCATTGGCAAGTGTTATCTTATTAATGTCGTTCTCAAAAAAATGGAAAATCATCTTACCAGAAAACCAATTGCTACTTATTAAAAGCTTATAAAATTGAATAAAAAACCTGTCATAATTGGAACTAAATAAGTTAACAATAAACGACCCTTTAACTATATAATGCCTAACATACTATCAAGATTGAACTCGGTACTCGACTTAATAACCGCTGACAGGACTACCTGAAACTTGTCGAAGGCTCTCGTATTAATTAATGGCACTACAGTGAGGTCGCTCACCTAATAACCGAAGAAACTGAAAACTAGTGACTGCTTGTAACTTTGTTCGCAGTGATTGAGAGTAACGAACCGTTCTCGCAAGGAGTTCTTAAGATTTTGGAATAGTTTGTGAATTTCCGCTAGAGGGAAATAGTTGTTAGAAATTATTTTTTATGGTAACAGCCGGTAATCATTACGTTATCTTACACGACGTGGTAAAGAATTGTAGAGATCTTACGTCATAGCCTGGCTTATAGTTCAGTAGGGTTAGTTGACTACGAATATGTGAAGATGGCTTCGATACAAAATCTCATTTCAACATAGATTTTACTTTGCTCAATTGCAAAAGATTTTAATCCCCTCTAAAAAGACCTGGGCCTACACTATTTTGAAATTATGTGTGTATTCAAAATTTATTGGCGTGGTCACATTCGGTGCAGGAAAATATTGTGGGAAAATCATCAAATCTGAGTTGTCCATAACGTAACTATGTGGGGTCTACGCATTCACAGTTGGCCAGCATGGCAGTTGGCAACATACTTAACTCTCTCCATTCTGATTGATATAATAATCAATGAGGAAATGAGATGGACATTATAATGTAAAGTAAGTATTATAAAGCAAGTTAAAGTAAGTGGAAAGTAATACGAGACAACTTAATACGGCGAGGCACGCAGTTGGCAGGTGGCCGACGCTCCATGCCAAGTACGAGAGCAGTATTGAAGGATCTGCTTGAGAATACTAAACGTGCAATCTAGTTAGTATCAAATCTTATAGTTACAGGTTTTACTGTATAACTCTATGTTATATTTTCTCGATAATCTGTTATATATTTTAGTGCAAATAGCCGTTAAATGAATAGACACGTAAAAGCTGATCGTGACAGTCGCCGCCACCACTAGAAGTCTGTAATGCTAAAGGCAACATTAACTCGTTGCCAGTCTACATGTGAACGATGGACTTACTTATTTCTGGCTCTCTGAAACTGTAACCGAAATATCTAATAATATTACATGACAGTTTCTTAAAAGGACTGGTAGCTAGCTAGGCGGGCAAAGAACCCTATCAGCGTGCACGCGTCCGTTTGCAATTAAACTGCAATATAAGTACATCAATAAAATATAGTATATTTGTCATGTCGTACACTAAAATTACTTTATTACTGAAAAACCGCATGAAAATCCGTACAGTGAGTAGTTACTGAAGATTAAACGTTTAGACAGACAGATGTTGACAGATTTGACCCGATGTGACAATCGTAAATGAAAGCCCAGAGTTAGACAATTTCGAGCTCGATCTGTAGTTTAATCGCTAACCACTAGTGGCAGAACTTCTTGATCGTTTCCATTCTTTGGACCGCAAGACGTCAGTCTCATTTGTTATCATTAGATAGCACTTTGACCACGTTGAAGGCTTTCGAACAATATGGAATCCGCCACCACTTTTACTTTGTACGAACTTCTGTACCATATCGGGCTGAAGAGCGTGATAAGGTATACTCCAAGCCTCCTCAATCACGGAAAGGAAAGGAAAGAAATCACCGATCTTCTGCAGTAGACAGCTAATTAGCAAGGCCATTTCAAATAAGTTAGCAAAATTGAAAAATTGGTGTTCAACACTTTTGTATTTCTGTCGATTAATAACTTTGAGCTTAGTTTCCTTACCCATCGAAATATATAACTTTTTACATGTTCCAAATGACAATTCAATATTTTCTTTATTAATTCTTTAAATATTTGTCATTTCTCAATTATATCTTTATCTCCTAATCATTGATAATGTCGTATCTGTTGAACTTAGGTAAATTTTGTTTGTAGAAATCTTATTGTTTGTGATATTTCATTTAAATGTATATTTCTTATCATTGTTAATGGTATATGACTGAAGGTATTCGAGAATATGTTTATCTAGGGCAAATAGTGCGATTGGGCAAACAATTTACAGAAGAAAACCAAAATTACGAACCAACAGGGCTGGATAATCTTTCAGGAATTTCGTAATACATTTTTGTCACCTACATCGCAACTGAAGATTATGAAATGTAGAGAGAGATTTAATAATCCAGTTAAGAATAAGAAGAGCTATAAAAGTAATCTTCCGTCTTTGCTTCTTGTCCGCCCGTAGCTTTAAGGTCAAGCTTACTTAAAACGTTAGTTGCCACCTAACCCACTGGACCTAATTCTTCATTGAACTAAAGCGCTTCCATATAGGAAATAGAATTTGAACTAGCGCGCTGTCGCTAATAATTTATCTTTACGAGCTATTAAGCGAGCACAATACGTAGGGTATTCGCTTCGTTGTACTTCGTATCGATGGATGTGATTAAACCAACTGCTATCGTAGGCGACGTTGATCAATGATTTCATACGCGTATTTTTTGTTTTGCAACTCAGTTTATTTTATTACCCACTTAAAATGAAATTTTAAGACATTACAATGCATTTCAATTTTTTTTTTTCTTCTAAAGGCATCACCACTTATACCTTTTTTACTAAAGTTCAAAAATTAAACACAAAAATATTATAAATATTGACTTAACCCCCAAGACAACCAATGTAGTAGATATGTAAGTAATGGCTTTGTTATAAACTTTCATTCTACTAAATATAATTTTATCATACCTAAGTTAACAAAACATTGAAAAGAGAATGATTCCATTTAGTTTCTCTATCTAAAGCAAACTCTAAATAGAATTACAACACTTACAAAGAGGAAATAGAAAGTGAGCTAGCGCATTCGCCGTAATAATTTATCTTTACGAGCCATTACTTCCGTGCAGAGCGCGGGTCTCCGCTTCGCTGTGCTTTATATTGATGGATGCGAATAAACCGGTTGATAGAAGAAAGTGGGTAATTTGTTATAAAATGTGCATCAAACAAAGCGAGAACATCTTTTATAGATAAAGTTAATGTCATTTAAATTTTATTGATTTTTAACAAAACAGAATGAATAATGTTAATATCATCTGTTAACATTACATGTAAAATATATAGTTGAATTGTAACTCGTTCGAACTCGAGGTAAACATGCGCACTGTGACCTCGAACCGGATCTCCCTTCTAGCTGGGGACCGTTCAGAAGCCAAGTTTGTCGACCACTATTCCAGGGTGTGGCACGCAGTAGCGCAATTAAATGAGTTTCCCCTTCCACTCCCTTTATTTAAATATTATTTTTCTAATTTCAAGGTCCTTGAAAAATATATGTAGGGGTTTTGATAATAAAAAAAACTGTAATATTGTACTATATGCTTAAAAATGAGCTTGCATCAAAGTTAGTAATTGCGGCGTGATGTCATTCTACGTGGATCTACTTTCAAACATAGGTCATGCTGTGGCGCAAAAATATTCTCTTCATTCAAAGATATAATCCAAATTCGCGTGAAAACTTCCCGATCCAATCTGCAATATTACTTCTTCTATTTGCTATTCTTCTACAGAATTTCTTCATATGTAATCTTTCTATTCTCTTCTATAAACTACATGCATGTTTCCTTTCGTCAAACGGCAAGCCTTATTTTTTTATTTCTCAAAGTTATTTACTGCGCTTAAATTCTTTTAACCAATAGTTACCTTTATCAATAAATGTCATTTGAAGTCTGTTATACATTTTGTGGTTTTAGTTGATATTTGAAATCGTAAAAGTTAATTACGAGAAAATGTTCTAGACACATTTATTTGTCAATAAGAGCATATATCAATTTAAATAATGATAAATAAAAATTCGTATTTTCAAAATAAATTTTAATATGTCAACATAAATTATACATAAAAAATATTTGTTGCAAATCTTCCTACAGTGTCTGCTATGTGCATAGCTCAAATTAATTATCAATTAATGATGTAACTTCTGATGAAACTGGCACGTCTAAAAATCGTCCATAGTTTTATGAAAGGTCTATTAGGAGTCTAACTATTGGTAAAAATCGCATGAAAACGCATGTCGTTGTTTGCGAGATTATCACATTCAGACAGAGGGATGGAGAATTTGTTTTATACTATATAGCCTATAACCATCTGGAATGATGCACCTTTAAAATTGTAGAATATTTTTTCAAATAGGTGCAATGGTTCAGGAGATTATTTTCCACTTATACACAAACTTAGAAAAATCGCATACTCTCTTTATAATATTAGTATAGATACAGTTGTTGGTTTCCAGCGATAAATTCCAAATAAAAATATTTTCTTTAACCAATCCTTAACAGTTAACGAGTGAACTCGAAAGTTATATTAATTTTTTACCAGAAAAAACATTTGAAAAGAAACCCATCAAAACATCTCAAAGACATCTGTGCGCAATAAAAAACGTTACAAGACAGCTTTGACATTGCCCGTACATATGTATTTACAAAGATATCTTTCTTTCTAGAAGAGACAACAAAGTAACGATTTTAACCAGAAGTTACATTTTTTTAAGGTTAATAACCGACATACGAGGAAACGAGCCACCTCATGGTAAGTGGTCACCATATCCCAAGGACATCAGCAAGACCAAAGGTATCACTGATGCGTTGTCAGCCAGGAATTGAGAAGAAGCTAAGAAAGAAAGCATTGGCTCTCAAGCCCCCGGCCGGAACACGAGTCGTTTGCCAACTGACTCAAGCTAGTAAGCTAGTAGTAAGTAACTAGCTAAGCAGGCTTCACGGAAAGATAATAATTCTAATAATAATATCAGTGACTCAATAATAATACTGATAATATAATCCTTACGCGAAGCCCCACCACTAAGCAGGCCGGCTTCTGTCGTCTCATAGGATACCCTGTTGTGCCAACATGGTATTGGGGGAGTATTCTAGGCCACCCCAATACGGCCAAGTCATATCGTTGATTTTTAAATTTTTTAAAATACGGACGTCCTTCAATTAGATTATGCTTAGGAGTACCCGGCTCGCAGTGCAATCTGCTGAACGAGGATTATTACTCAGGCTATCTACATACTCTCTGTGTAGAATCAAATGTAACATTGCAGTGTGGGAGAAACTGTTTGTTTCTTTCTTCCACGCTACCTTCTCTTTTGACAACGCTTCGGTCTTATAGATGACCATGGGCAGCGTGATCCCTTACCAGGAAGTGTCTCGTTTCATCTTTTGTGGGATATTGACAGAAAAATACCATAACACTTAAGATTATTAAGATGGTTTAAATACAATGCGTTGCTACCGTAATATATATCTTCTTTCCAACCTTGTAAATCGTTCATTATAGCAACAACAGCATTCATTAAATACCAAAATTAACACTGAACTTACGTCGAGCTTATTTCTTCTGTCAAATACAAATTATTTCAAAACCAACAGTAATAAATAATGTCATGGAACCGAAATAAAAGCTGAAGATTAAACTGACGTAAAACGAAATAATTGAAACTGGATCTCAATACACTTTTTATATAAAAAATACACGGGCTTTTGTAACTTGGAACGTATTCACGACAATTTATAGTCACTTCCATTACAACGATTGTCGCAAATCGCTGTGAGGCATTAATGCGATATCCCTTCCGATAAATTACACGTTTGAAGAATATATTACGCACGAACCTTCGACAGACGGATTTGGAACACAAATGTTTTATTAAAAAGGATCCGTGAATTACATTTGGTCGTAAAATTAATTATTTTTTGCTACCAAAGTGGAAATCTTGCATATTGTTTGGGGGAACCTTGGTCATTCAAATCCATACATACCCATTTATCGTAGGTATCTAGTGGCTAAGATCTGAGAATTCTTTATAGTGCTCTCAATAGTGAAGTTTGCTAACATGACTTTGGCCTGTTGGTACGTCTGCAATTATAACCCGGGGTTGAGCCAAAAATCTATTACATTCAAGTACAATTATATGGCGGTATCAACTTTTCTAACTGTATAAAGATTTACTTCAGAAAACCTACGCCGTACAAGTAGGACCTGCACCGGAAAAAAAATCATTAAATTTTATTAGAAATTCAATAAATTTCACGTTCGCCCCATTTTCTTATTATTATTCCTGGAATAAGAAACGTATTAATTTATATGGCTCATAGGTATTTGGCAAGCCACTAAACGTATCTCGAGGTACCTTAAGGTACAAGGGTTTGACATTTCTCAAGTCACCGATGTAGGACGTCACAGAATTCTTTGGTGTCGGCTAGGGAGGGAACTATGAAAGATAGGAAATCTTATTCTACATTTATTTTTAATACAAAGCTCGTTAGAATGTGAACCCTAACCCCTAATTTTTGAGAGAGATGTATGATAGGGAAGTATAGACGAGATTAATGAATAGTTGAGGTAATCAATATTTATAATTCAAAATTTTTTTGTAACAGCCAAAAAAATTACTTGGGTCGGGGAAATATATGTAGTATTTATAATACTTACATGTTTTATTATGCGTATTAACGCACGCTCCAGACGCCGAGGTCTCCGTGCGCTGCACGCCAGAGAAGCGACGGGCCTAGCTTCTTACTTACAAGTGACCTTCTTTTTAGTTTCTTACTCTTGTAACTCCTGTATTTTAGTCATTGTAACCGCCAGGAATTCTTAAATACATTATATCTTCTAAAAATATCTAGATCTTTTATTATAACATTACAAGATGAATGTTGTTTCAGGGTAAGTATGAAAACTTGTGAGTGGAATCTTCTATATTCAAACACGTAATTTTGAGAACGACTTGTGTCATTTTTTTTTTAATTTAATATTAAACAGTTATAAACATACTACAGTTACAGTATATATACAGTTAGCGGTAATAAATAAAATTCTCTGTTCTAACAACGTTTTTCTTTCAATATCCTAGTTTTCTAATTTTATATCATGAAAAGTATTCCGCAGGAATAGATCCATTTCCCAAACATAAATATATAACTTACAAATATGTTTGTCATATTGTCACGTAAATGTTCATGTGATACGCTTATAAACAACCATCTAGGCAGACAGACAAACAGAAAAAGATTCTAAAAAATATATTTTAACCTTTATACCGTTTTCATAATCTAGTTATATTAAAATAAAAATATATATTTCATGTACACACTGCTGTACGATTTTATTGTTACTATAATCTAGCAAACAACCCTTTGCATTTTGTGATTTTCATACAAAAATACCACCTTTTCCCAAACCTTGTCGCCCAAACCTTGTCCTGACAATTACAAACTCCGTTCTCAAATGATGATCTTTCATACATGCGGCAGTTGAGTTTTATATATGTATATAGATAAAGTATTCTTCTTCTAAAGATACATTATTCTTTGACAGCATAAAGATCTAGAAACATTCACCTCACAAAAGATAAATGTCTAGTTTACTTAATTAATCACTTTTTGGATTATTAAAATGAACCCACATTTGAATAAAAACTAAATCCTTTGATATCCGAACTATGAACGTCCGACACAGGCGCAGTCACGACCAATCGATCACCTACTTACATAACTTCGGGTACATATAAACATTCGCATCGAATTTCGATGTTCCTATTTTAAAATACAATAAAAGAACCCAAACAACAAAGTAACTTAAACGTTTCCCGCGACGAAAATACCATCGTAACAACCTCGAAAATGGAATTGTAAATCGTATTTCAACAACTTCTGGTGAAATTCAAAAACCGCCGAAACTTCCCCCGTCGCGTTTGCTCCGGAACCGAGCAACGTTTCTTAAAACAGAGTTTGTGTGCTCTTGTTATTTGCACGAACCCACATGACTATAACTTCGCTGCACACTTCTAAAAAGTTCTAATTAAAACAGTTTTTTGGCGTCAGGTCTTAAGTGGTTCATTTTGAGGTCATGACCTTATAAGCACATTATTGAATAATTAATGTTCGCACACTCACTCCACGCACTAGACGTACACAAATATGACTTACAATATCCAGGATACGGGCACAAACATTAATTTATAACATAAATCTCTGACTCAATGGGGGATCTAACCCTCTTCGCTTGGCAGGTGAGGTAGGCAGGCACCACCAATTGGGCTATGGAGTCGTCACATCTACTAATTGTCGTGAGGCTATTTTAAACAACAAATGTTAATGTTTCACATTGTAATGATGTTGAGAATAACCATCGCTCTCACAACTCATAACTCTCCGAATGATGAAGTCAGGCCCCTTCTCCCTTTGAAGGGCTTTAAGTCGTTTCAAGAGGCCAAATCACAACGGACAGGTCTTTCAGTACTATCACCTAATGATTCTAATAGATCAATAACGTCAACGATCTTCCCCCCTCAGTAATATATTTTTTAATTGCGGCGACCGAAGTGGTCTCCATCCCCCATGGACGTCAGTAACGTCACGTTGTTGATACAAAACGAAGGGGGCGTCCCCCTAATAATTACTATAATTACATTTAGTAAATATTTTTTTCTTTTACAAAACACGCAAGAACACAAGTCTGTATACTACATTTATTTAATTCCTTGGTAATCTCGCCTGCATCATTCCTTAGTTAATCTATTCGCAAATAAGATATCAACATGTGAGTATTCAATACGAAGCTTTCTCGTCGCTGCACTTATATGCACCCGTATTCTTCACACGGGGAAAGATCTTATTGGATTATATCGTTAACAATTAAAATGTCACATTTTGAATTCTGACATAAAATTTACAATTCTTGCCACTTGGCCACGAAAAGCGGCAAATTGGTAAGGAAGATATCAAAAATAAAATGTTATTGGAATTGAAACTCTATATGTAGCTAGTACGTAAATTGTACAATTCTAAAGTACAATTGTAAACGTGTTAGTAATTGTAAACGTAAAGCCTGGGCGGGCAGGTTCAGAACTAACTGACTAAAAGATCTTCAATCTTCGTCGATCGTATGCGAGAATAATGAAAGAAAACGAATTAAAATGTGAAAATCAATGTGTGAGGTCATCATAATGTCCCCGTAGCCCAGTTGGTAATGATCCTGCCTGCTTGAACGACGGATCCCGGGTTGATTTCCCTGTTGGGGCAGATGTTTATGCAGCATAAATGTTTACGGATCATGGATATTTGTGATGTCATATTTGTGTAGGAGTATATCCATGACACCCGTAACTCACACATAATCCTAATAGAGGTGTGAGTATGTGAACGCTTATATTTATTTATTTTTAATCACCAAAACTCAACTGTTCCATTACTGGTCTCGAAACTACTGTCACAGTAAGTGAAATATGTACGTATAAGCAGACTTTATACACTTTTGTAAACAATATGAGGAACACTCATTTATGCAGGCTTCGTCACAAAGCTTAGCTTCACTGAAACAAGCGATAAGTCATTTTCGATTCGCACAAGATGAAAATTTGAGGCAGGATTGCATCTGGCCTGGATTGTCCTGGCAGCTGTCTCACATCACGTCACAAAACCTACGCCTTATGATTATAAATAGCACCTATATTCGAAACCATTGTTATGCGTTTTTATCAGGCGTTAATAAATTTCCTAATTGTCCTATTTTATTGTTATATTAAAGATCGGTTCCCTTGAACGTTTTGATTTAAATTAATTCCTATATTGCACTAAACCAGTGAAAACTTTATTAACAAATCTTGTACATAAAAATATATATATATTTTCTAGGATTTAAGTATTTGACGTTATGATTTATAATTCGTGTTACAAAATGGTGCTCAATTATAAAAGAAATATGTCATGACCTCCACATCAAATCCCACATCTACATTTAAAAACAATAAAATTTATAAAGAATATTAATTATGCAGATATAAGTGTCAATGAGATTCAACGGTTTTAAATCTGCAAAATTATTATAATTGTTTTTGATGATAGGTCTAAGTATTTACGGTTACCTGTGTGCGTTGCTGCACCAAAAAAGCAAAAAATATTGCTATGCAACAACGAGGAAAAATATAATTATCACTGATCATATGCTACAATATAAAAACTGGAAAAACTGTTTTTGACAAGGAGTTTCGAAAAGAGCGTCGTGATAATGAATTTTAAAGAAGTACATTGGAACACAATTCCAGTCCACGTCATTAGAGAACTCAGTTCAGGCGCATCTGCGAAAAGTTTGCCTTCAAAACACAGAGAAAACTGTGGAGTCGGTCGTTGAGCTTTCATCCTTGTTTTAATTTTTTTTTTCAAAAAAATTCTATCACTAAAGCTTAAACATAATTTCTTATATTTTTTAACTGACAAATAATTAAAATAAAAAAAATATTTCAAATAGTTACCTACATATTCTCGAGAACTGTAGTAGTTTGTCTATGAATAAGCCTCATTTTTAAGTGACGTTGGTCTAAATATTCAAGTGTATCGCAAATAAACTTAGTAAGAAATATAAGAAAATTTACTGATGCAGGTACTGCAAGGTCTGTTTATTTCACCTTATTTCAGGATATCGAAGCTTATTTTTCAGAAAGTTCTATTCGAATAATTTAAAAATTAAAATAACGCATGTTACAACGGCAGAAATTCAAAGAAATTGCTTAAAATAGATTAAATATATATATTATACAACAATTTCACTTACATACAACAATGTGAGTATATACAAAAAAGCGAGTTACCTAATCGACAAATGAGAAATATTTGGTTTTTATTTCCTCGTAATACCAACGTGTACGTTATAACAGAGTGCCAAAGTTGATTCGTAATTTTTCTGTTGAAATGCTAAAGAAAAATGTGAAACACATCTCATAAGAAAAACATACTATAGTATGGATGAATATATCGATCAAATGGATCCATACCAAATGTTGTTAGAAGATGTTTTGAGAAGTTACTGCCATTCTATTACAATAAACATTCACAGAATGGAAGTATTGACATAACAATGACATTCCCAACTTACTGTATTAGTTTTTAAGAAATTAACAAAGTTCACAACCAAATTACTTTATTGCGCAAACTGATGAAAACAAATATATTAGAAATCGTATTATGCAACTCTAAAGCTTAAATTGTTTGCGAAACAAATGCTTTCATTCCGCACTTCCGCCGGCCGCACCCGTCGAAACTTATTTGCATAAGTAAAACTGTGAAATGGACCGAAAAATGTTCGGAGCCCGAGCGATTCGGTGCCGGCGTCACATTCTGAAATCCCATTGTGTTCTTTCCTCTTCATTAATATGCCGCTTTGTATAGTTAACAAGCAATCGCCGTCGGGTGTTGGATTTAAAATCACGTTTTTAGCTTCTGCGAATGCTTTGAATATGTATTTTCATACCTTTACAGAATAGCGCGGGTTTTACAGGTGAGGAACTCGATTCGGATGCTTTGGATTGATTAAAATTCTTTTTTCAACTTCCCAAATTAGAGGATTAGAAATTTTCATTAAATCTAGCAAATTGCTTAATTTCTTGCTTCCACTATGGTTACGAAATGTGTTTGAACTGGGGAAAAGAAACGTCAGAATTTTCGCAGGACACATTTAAACTCAAGTCATATTTTTTTAATATTTCCATAGCTTCGCAAATTAGTAATGTTTTTTAAAATATCCTGAGGAGTTTCTTCTGTTCTGCTATAACAGAATTGTATCTTCACAAAATGGTAGTAAAAGTATTTTTTTTTTTACTTTTTGCATTACCAACAGGTATTAGAACGATTTTATACAATTTTATGGATTTTTTCTTATTAAAATCAAGTTAACTAGTTGCAAAACTAATACGAAGAAAAATGTAAAAAAATATAATATAGATGTCGCTACATATGCGGCGGCTGAACCTATAATTCTACGTACACTTCGATGAAAATCAATTACGAGCTTTTGTATTGCAGCAAAATATGGCGCTAAATATATTTTAAGGAAATCTACTGCATAATGTTAAAATTGACGTCAACTATTTTTACTATACAACTATGTACGCTATAGTAACTAATGTTAAACAAAATAAAATTTAAAATGAGACTGGTTCACTTGGATTAAACGTAGTGTGTAAGTTTGGCGATGACAAGGTCCTTACCAAACTTGTCGCGTGGCAATTCCCAAATATTCTCATTCTATGGACTAGCCCATATTGAAATTCTCGTTCACAGCGACTAAAAATGTGATTTAATTTCACCTGTCGTCGAGCTTGCCTTGTCCCCGAAACTCAAGCGTTCCGTACTGGACATTTCGGGCTGTTTATAAGATACAACATACCGTAGGGGTTACCAATATGAGCATGTGCGGGTTGTAGTATGACCATAAAGTTGGTATTGGTACTCATGGTGTTCGAGTATTTTGGGTGTAAAGCGAAGAAATGACGCGCATAGAACTTGATTTCTAATTGTTTATATTTGAACAAATATATAATACAGTGTATGCATCATTTTATTACAGTTGATTACGCGACATTTGGAATTTCAAAAAAATTATATTGGAAAGAAATTAAACAATCATTGAAAGTAAATAAAGCACGTAAAATTAATGTTCAACACTTTATAATAGAAATTAAAATATTACGTACGTTTAAGACTTAAATATTATCGAAAAAAAATCGCATTACAGGCTTCACTGTACCAAACTTACATATATGAATCATAAAAATCATTTTCAAACCCTAACTGAAACGTCAAATTGTGACACCAAACGCGTCAATACATCGTCAGCTATATCGGGTAGCCTTTTCATAACCCAGTACAAAAAATACTTCATCGTCGTAACCCAAAACTGTCATATTGCTGAGCCATGTTAGATGGGATTTACAGTATATTTCACAATGCTAACCATGTGCGGACTAAGAAAACAAACATATTTAAATTAATATAAATGATTGTTGATCGTTTATACACATTGAAATAGTCTGAATATCTATATAAAGTATATTTAACAATATTATTTGCTCTTTGTTTGGCAAACCGCTATCACCATGATGAACTCAGTGTTTAGGTATGCTAATCAGAGATGTTATGGGCTACGTAAACGTAACCGAAACTATCGGATATCCGAAATAAAATATATCCGAAACCGTAACCGAATCCGATAAAAAAGTTTCGGATAATTTCGGATAGAGGCAAAGTCTCAATAAAGCACGTTCTCATTTTAGATAGATTTTATTATTTAATGAGTTTTTTTCTGTGATTATAATAATACCAAATAAAACCTAAAAACAAATTCAAACTTTGTAAATACAGTATATATTTTTTCCAACTCGTACATCATCTAATATCCGTAACCGAAGTTATCCGAAACAATCGGATAATCCGAAATAATTTCATATCCATAACCGTAACCGAAACCGTTAAAATATTATCCATATATCCGTATCCATATCCGAATCCGAAATATCATATCCATAACATTCCTAATCCTGATGAAGCTTTATTTCCCTGAAGGAACAGATATTTTATGTACGCAGTAATGCTCGTATAGTGGTTGAAAAATAAATTTACCGCTTTCTTCTTGCATTCGTTCTTTTCTTCTTACCTCCTTGGTGACACTCCTGATGTGACGTTACAGGTGTGCATTGCCGGTTGTGACAACTCACCATCCCATATACAACTAATTCTTTACAAATGATGTTAGCGTTGCGCGAATGTGGATTGTTGCATGGCAAATAAATATACTTCAAACCCAGACTACCGGAATGAAAAACGTTTTCAAAGTACTAAGCTCCCGTCTCTCGCTTAATTACCACGTTTTACTGGAAGTACTGTAGAACATACAGGCAAAGAAAGGGTTCAGAAGCTTTAGTGAAACATCAAAACATTTCCCCGTTCTCTTAAACGTATGCAGGGAAATAACGAGAGTAATTAAAAATTTCGTCGAAAAATAACAATCAAGACCATGTGATGCTGAAGTCGAATAGAGGCTTGCTTTGGTATTATATGGTTAGTTTTTCATCATCATTATTATTACGTCTCATAATTGTCTCACTGCTACGCACAGGTCTGTAACAATGAGCGGCGTTAACACCATAGTCTGGCTCGCTGACCAAGTGCGGATTGATAGAGTTTACATACTTTTAAAACCATTACTATACGCTCTTTGATATGCAGGATTCAACACGATGTTTGCCTCCACCGAACCAAGTGATTCAGTAAAAAAATTAAGGGGTTCTATGATTCCAACTCGAACCTGCCATACGGGAGATCGTAGTTCAATCTACTAGGCTACACCTGGGTACATTGTTTTCTATGTTAATAGCCGACAAACGAGCATACGAGCCATCTGATGCTATGTGATCTCCGTTGCCCATGGACATCACCAAGACCAAAGATATCACTGATGCGTTGTCGACAAGGAAATCAGAAGAAAGTCAGAAAGAACGTACTGGCTCTCAAGCCCCCTACCGGAACACAACGAGTCGTTTGACGGCTAACTCAAGCAGGTGGGTGGTAGCTAGCCAGGCAGGCTTCACGGAAAGATAATAAGATAACAATACCGTTATCAATATTAATCACTTAATAATAATACTGATATTATAGTCCTTACGTGAAGCGCTTCCAACAAGCAGGCTGGCTTCTGTTGCTTCTTACGACACCCTGTTCTGCCAGCATGGGATTGGGGGGAGTATTCTAGGCCGCCCCAATACGGCCAAAATATAATTATTTCTCGTCGACGGCACTAAATTGGTTAGGTCGTATATCTTAAATACATTAATGGACTTTTGTTGTCAATGGATCCTCACAATTCAGGAGCTTTAAAATATTACCTCATCATGACGAGTTAGTTACCAACCAAGTGCCCGCATATTTGCTTAACGATGTCTAACGATAAAAAACTGAAATAAGAAGGGAAACGTTAATTTTGCTACTAGCGGTCACGCAACTATGTAAATTTCCTACGCGTTCGTTAATTCGATCGAACATGACTGTTTCAAGTATACGAGTATGAGTGAACTTATTTTTGTTTTATAGATTTAATTTTACCTATTTTAAATGAGTATGTGTAATTCGATCGAACATGACTGTTTCTGCAATACGAGTATGAGAGAACTTATTTTATATAATAATAGTATTAATTTTATATGAGTAGGTGTTAGGTCACTATCTAAAGTCATAATGTAATCAAAAACCTTTTAAGAATATTTTAAGGTTTATTAGACCCTCTATTCATATTGGAGTCAATATTCTCTGATCGTGTTGCACCATGTTAAACAATGGACGAGGCCATCGCGGACGGTTGCTTCTGTTAGAGGTTGCTCAGCTGTATACCATCTAGTCCCGATAATATTAGTGCATTGTTGAACGGTGCCTTACTAGCCGTTTCTGCTCAATATTAAGCCACTTTTTTGAGAAGCACATATGTACATATTTGCATAAGTCTATTTAAGAAATATCTAAATAATTTAATGATTTTGAATTTTTAGCTACTTACCTTCTAGCATCAAATGTGATATGTTGCAATGTTTGAACTGCAGTGTTGGAGTGCCATTTAAAAGGCCTCTCTCGTATTTCCTTCTTCATTATCTAACTATATGCTAGATGCTACACGGCTTACTTACGTTTACACTTTACGAGAATACATTGTCTTAAAATCTATGTTATACTAACCAGTTTTTTCCTTCTTTAAGTTTGACGTCGTAGGTTCCATTTCTTGGTCTGTATGTTCGTCTTCGTTACGGTATCACACCGAAATCACGACACGAATCAAAGTGATACATGACATATTTATAATTTACAAATCTTCTCAATGCGACATGTAAGATCCACTCCACAACAATATATTGCAAGATGTATTTTACAGTAGTATTTTCGAAGGAGTTACTAATTTTGCATCAGAATTATGGATATCCAGGTAGTACTTAACTTAGGAATATATTCTTGAAGCGCAGGATTGCTGGTTATGGTTAAATTCTACTGCGTTTATATAATATCGGTCTGATGATCTTACCATAAATAACTGTCAGAAGGAAACTAAGCCGGCGTGAGCTCGTAATACAAAGTTTTTCAATTAAAAAGATCTTACCACCCCCCCAAGTCGCCAAGTTAAACGTGATTCCTTCCATAACTACCTACAACAATTTCGCTAGTATCGTTAAAAGAGGAGTAGGTATTAATTTTATTTACTTGAACCTTTATTTCCTTAATAGAAGCCTAAATTGTAATATAAACACTTACGGCGTGTAAATTTGAGCGTATGTTGGTCAAAGGCAAAAAATATATGTAAGTATTAAAGTCAAATAGACGCGTTCATTACCAGATGTTTCTACTATAGAGTTAATATAATAGTAATAGAGGAACACAGTGTGCGAGTGTGAGATTTCGAGCTTTACGCAAAATCCTACTTGCGAGAAAGAGATACAAGAAAATTTACCGTAGGACTGTTTCCAAACTATTTACTCTCCAATACTGTCCTGTCAAAAAATTGCTATTTGTTATTTTATAAGTTTCACTTTAATCTTTCTATATTTTATCAGACTAAAAATAGTAAACATAATGGTGTCGTGTTCAGTATTAAATTGTAAGGTTACTTATAACAATAACCCAAACAAAGAGGCAATACACAGGTAAGTACTGATAGAGCAATACTACATTCACGATGCTTATTTCCATAAAAGTTGATCTTAAAATTATATAAATTGAGATTAATAATATGCAGTAAATACTCCATTTTATGAATAATAACTTATTTTTCATAATTATGTGTAAGATAAAAAGATATTGTGTACGTGAAAATGATACCGTTTCGTGTAGGACTTGCACAAAATCTATCGATAAGTGGATAATTTTTAAATAGGTATAAATAAATATTTTTTGTTTTACCTAGATTTGTTCATATTTTACCTGTTGAGTTTCGGTTACAGCTTGTAAACACATTGGACAGAAAGTAGATAGACATCTAGACATAATAAAGGTGCATCTTTGGCTTTAGAATAGTATTAGCTTCTTAAATTGATAAAATTTGGCGAAATTTATATTTGTTATTATTATGATATGACAATAAACGGCGAATGTGATTTCATATTTATTGATAAATTTTTCTTCTTCAAAGTTTCCTGTAAATGCACTTCAAAAAGAAAAATGTATTCGAATGTTAAACCAGATAGGTAAGGTTCCTCACAAAGTTTACAGTAGACATTTTAAGGGAAACTATTTTGTTCTACGAAATCACTGATATGTTAATGAAGAATCTATACGTCCAAAATTTGTTGGTTATTTCCTTTCTGAGGGCAACAGGTTATATCGATTTACATCAAAGAATTAATTAAAACCAATAAGCATTATTATTATTGTTTTCTTTAGTACCGTTTAATCACGTTTTGTTTTATCCTCTCAAATAAGGTTAAGCTTAGAAGAAGCGAAGTAAAGAGAAGTTACTAGGATTAGCATGGTGTTATTAATTTAACATGTAATAATAATTTAAGAGAACGAATTGAATATAGCAAAGAAACCTGTGATGGAATAGTCGACATTCATGTCGATAATACATGGACCTGAATTTGACATCACTAAAAGTCACGCACATCAGTATATTTTTCACACACATGCACATTTACGTTTTAGTGACGCGATTTTAAGATGAGTGTTTCTCTATGGTTTCTACATACCGTTAAGAAAAGTTCTGAATATAGGCGCCGATAGCTTAATCATAAATTTTCTCTCACCATTTTTTAATATTACAAAATCAACAACAAAAATCGTGAGATATACATATGTTTTAGTATTGCTCGGCATTAATCCTTTTTCTAGTTTTATTGCATTCTTTCATCCTTCATTATTTTCTAGCTCTGTAGTAACAACGCTACAGAAGTGCAATTTAAGTGACACATCTTGTATCTAAGCCATCCACTAAGAGAAGATTTCTGGATTTCACAGCTAAAGGAGTACAATTAAATTACTTGAATTTCTTGAGAATATACTTATATAAAATATATATAAATTAAAATTATAATTATATATAAAATAATTTTATGACGAAAACGACATTAACGGTTATAGTAATATGCTGTTTTTATCTAGCCTATGTGGTTACCACCCCACGAATCGTGGTATCCAAGTTCCAATCTGTCGCGACAAACATTTTTGTGATGCATTAAATTGAAAAACGCAGAGCAGTCTTTATACATAGCTTTTACTTTATTTTACAAAATCATCCTTATAATTTTCTTATGCTTTCTCCAAGCGACGCCTGATCTTCTCTTGTTTTACTGCTCTTCAATATTTCTTTTTTTATGTAAACGATCCACAAACCTAAGCAGTGGTAGCCCATTTATTACAATGGTAGTCTCCCATATGAGAAACTCGAATCGGAAACCTGAATGTTACCTCTAATTTTTCCAATATTATCATTTGCTTCCGTGAAGAAAAACATCATGAGGAAACCTGCATACCTAAAAATTATCCAAAATATTCTAAAAGCCAGGTTGGTAGGCCACGGTCTTAATCTCTTTCATTGTGAGAGACAGTTATGACAAGAGACAATTAAGGGTTGTAATGTCGATGAATCGAAAAACGTGCAGACCGGCTACCCGATGTTAAATAGTATCTGATAACTTAAGACATCAAAGGTATTACCGATGAGTTGAGAACCGAGAATACTTCGCGCTGCGGGATCACTGCCAAACAAGGTAGGATTCCAATTTCAAAACATTACAGTGTTTTATGTAAAATATTCTGAGAGCATCCTGATAATTAGCGCGCGGTCACGTCTAGAAACAGATGGCCTAAATTGCCGAGGCTGATCGCTGTCCCCGCAGTCGATACGATAAAAGATATAGCTGAAAACTTACCACGCACACATCGAGCTATTATTTGTGTGGTGACATTCCCAAAATAGGTAGGTATTTTATGTTTGATGTCATTGTCAATTAAAGCCAGTAACATTCTGTATGTTTTGGT
The DNA here is from genome assembly GCA_003671415.1 of Megathymus violae. NCBI lineage: Eukaryota > Metazoa > Arthropoda > Insecta > Lepidoptera > Hesperiidae > Megathymus > Megathymus violae. The sequence goes on from PDGT01000077.1 coordinate 1,060,875, forward strand.
TCTGTAATAAAAACCGACACTCTTTTAGGATCGTTCGGATGTCTATTATCTATCCGCCTATCATCCTGTTATTCTTATGCAATCCTGGACATGGTTGTGAATTTAACATTCAAGATTACACAATAGCCCCGCAGATGGAAGGATATAAAAATAAATTGTGTGCAGTTTAGGCAATGATCATTTCGCTAAATGTACGTCGTACATACAAAGTGTTTCAATACTGTAGTGTACTGTAGTGTAGTGTAGTATACTGTAAGTGTATTAATGTATAAATATTTATAATACTACTCGCTGGACATTTTGTATTACCATAAAAAAGTTCCGTTGTAAAAACCGAGCACTTTACACGAGTCAAACTTTGAGGACTTTTATTCATAACTTTCGTCGGAGCGACGAAGTTAGAAAGAACAAGAGTAATTTCTCTTGCAAAAAAGCAATGATCAATCAACTTCATTTGATCTGAAAGCTGTAAAAGAGAGACGCAGTGATTGGGATGGAAACTTTTAATCCTGAGCCGAAAGCCCGGCTGCGTCCGTAAAATGATCCTCTGACTTATTAAACTTTACTTGTTAGAGATAAAACTGTTGTCTTTTTACTTTAAAGATATTAATTTTTAATCTGATAAATCTCTTCACGTCACATCGAAGTTTACTGTTGATTTAAGTCGGATGATATAGAGCCAATGGACATCCAACAGAAAGGCTTCGGTGCAATGCCCGTATCTGTTGATCACAGGAGGTTGGCTTGGACACTAAGATGGACGAAAGGCCGTACCTTACCTTACTCATGAAGAGGTTTAAAGGAAAAAATATTAACGTAGTAACCGAATAGAGATAATCAACTCTTTTTTATTGACTACAATAAGAATTTTTGCAGTCATAATCATTTTTCTTTCTTTCTTTCTTTCTTTCTTTCAATAAATAATATTTTTATTCGAATAAGCTGCATCCATGTACGCTAACACAAACAATATAACTACAGCGAAACAAAACGATTCTAAATATATTTGACTAGTTTGAAAGAGAAAAACACTAACAGACTCTAAATACGTTAGTCGAAAATAGTTTATCCGGTTAGAAACACAAGCCACAAATGTCCAATAGGGAACCGCATAAATTACCTTTGTAACGGAATAAAATGAACTAGCTAGTGTTGTGTTGTCTTAGTTCCCAGTGCATTTAAGATCTCGCTCGCTGAACGTATTTCGGGAGAGTTGTACTCACGAAAACCATTAAATGTTGTAAATGCTGAATGTGGTTTTCCACGTTGCGATTAGGGGACTTAATTGTTATATGAGGTTTTTAATCATTGAATATAACAGATTTTTTTCCCCTTTTTCAATTTTCCAATGTTGACTTTTTTATTAACATTTCATTTCAATATTACCTATGAATGATTTAAACTCACTGAATTATCTTCAAAATTTACGTGGCAATGAAACAGAAGTGTAAGTGAAAAAATACAGTAAAATTATAGTTTACAGTTAAAAATATTATTTGAAAAATAATTCAATAGTAACAATTCAAAATTCTCTATAATTCGAATTTAAGCCTTTACCTAAAGCAGAATTTAAAATTTTAGAATTATCATAGATCCCAAACTGTTTTGCCATACTCAAGATTTTCCATATTATGAAGAACATGATGAATTAGTGCAACAATATTCAGAAACTATTCAATACACTATAGTAAAATTTTAAATGTTTATTATCAATTGTATGATTTCAAACTTATATCATCGTGGACATTTTGTGTTTTTTTACGAGTTTTTTAATAATTTTATACGATTTTTGTGTTTTTTTCCCCACGGCGGTCACGGCTTGACGATGATCCACATAATTAGGTCGAAAAATCGGTAAAAAAACAAAAACCGTGAGTACTCGATACAATTAATATTATGTGACTATATGCAGCAGTTAGACAAGATAATGAATATTCAACCTCCAATATGCACTCTTAAGCTGCCACGTAACACGGCTCGGATACTACACTACCGATACCTATATTACTTAACATATAAATATAAATAAATATAACAACATACAAATATAACATATAAACATAACATATAAATATAATATGAATATAAAAAAGACAAAACAAGAATTACGCAATTACAAAACGAAAATCTATTTGAAATAGTACTATACATATATCGACCACTTAAATTACAACTTAAATTACCAATCAAAGATCACTCGTTGATTAGCAGAAATTATCTATCATAGTTATTCTATGTTTATACTTGTATGTTTATTACACAGTTCATTATCTGGTGAGTAATTATAATAATAATAATATATAAAAAATATATAAATATTATATAATGAGCAGGACCCCGTTCAAAAAAATAATACACTGTATTTAATAAACACTGTACCGAGTAAACCTATAAAAGGTAGGTAGTTGGACTTGGTCATTAGCGCCCCTCTTCCCTGTGGGGGATCGCCTCAGATGAAGGCTTAGAGGACGTATGGCCAACGCCAACCTCGGGTGGTGTTTAGTGGGTAGGCCCCTAGGTTTATCGGGAGTCCCACATAACCAGCGCAGCCGGCTGCACTGATATGCATGAGCATTCAACACCTCCCTCCCGCGTATCTCCGGAGGGTAGCCCTTACCCCTTTTTCCCTGTAGCCCGGGACCAAAACAGGGCTACGGTATCCCATGCCTGTCGTAAGAGGCGACTAAAAGGGGTCCTCCGGGGTCGTGGGCCGCTAGGGTGGGAGCCTGAACCGTCCTGCCAACGACCCCGGGAAGGACGTCGGTATGTGTGGCCGCATACCGGCATAACACCAGAAATTCGGGGATGATCCTCCGCTCATCCTGAGCAGAGCCCGACGGGGCACGCGCTCATAGGACTTCGGTCGTGTTCCGATGGAGATCCCGGAGTCCTATCATAGCGCCGAGGAAGGTCACCGGGGGGATTTTAGTGCGGTAAAAATCGCACATAACCCGGCGTCGCTCCCACGGCACCGGGTACCTCTTAAGGGTTTCCCCCTCGTCAACAAGAAAAGAATAAAAAAAAAGCCCTTACCCTTTGTCTGAGCGCAAAAACAAAAACTTACTCATTCACTCGGTAACAAAAGTTCGAATAAGACTGTGAGACATTTTTGATACCTTGTAATTGTGGAACTAATTACTTAGGTTGATTTTGGTGAATCTGGACTAGGTTATTTTTCCTGTTTTTCTTTGTTATAAATTTCGATTTATTTCTTTAAAACTATAATATTTATACATATATCATCTTTCTGTTTAATATATTATTATGTTATTTAGGTACGCACTTAGGTTACTATTTCTTTTTCATATTTTACAAACTTTTCATACATACCTACCTTACCTACAATTTTATTTCTTGTACAAAATAAATAAATAAAAATTAAATAATTCCCCGGTGAGTTAAGTACTGTTAATTACTGCCAGTGTTGTTAGCTACTGTTAATTTAACCACCTACTCGTATGATGGTTAAATGTGTCGAATTAAATACTTTTATATTCTAGTCGACATACGAAGATATGAGCCACCTGATAGTAAATAATCACCGTCGCCCACCAAAGGCATCGCCGACCTGTTGCCGATAGAAAACGAAACGGAGGACCCGCTATGTACCACTATGTATGTTGGATAAATTTGCCATAATAATTACTACTGAATTCCCTTAAGCCATTAATGATGGTTAAATAAATACAATATTTAATGCATCTCCAATGAAGGGTACTAAACTTTGAGCCACTAAAAACTTGTATCTCGACGAAACCATCACCACATGGTTTTTATTTGGATAAATACCATTTTTACGTATTTCGGACGCAGATTCAGCTAAACCGTAATTAATCACTTCTTTCTTGACTGGCTATGAAAAATAATACCTACCAATGTTGTGGTGTCCACGTAGGGCTATGATAAGTTACCTTAATTACTATTGTGAATTATTCATAGGGGCATAAATTATTATCCCTTACACAGCAGCTATAACTCTTTTAGTCCTTATATATATTATTTTATGATATATAGTATATATTGGAGTAACTTACCAGATTTTGCTGGAAGCCTCCTCTCATTACTTGTTCATTGATAAGCCTTGTAAATGTTTAACACGTATTCGTCTCGTACCTACTACTATTAATGCCTGCGATTTAAATCATTTAATTCAAATCGTTCGGCTGTCTTGGTGTTGATAAAATTGTTCAATTACCAGAGGCCATCCGCAGGCTTACCGCTCCTTATGTAAATTTATTGCCGCGGATTCGGTAACAAAATATTTTTTCCCTTCGGTTGAACGCTTATGTGCTCCATGCTTTCTATTTCGGTAATGCCAGGATTAATAAACCTTTACTAAAAGGACTTCGATCTACATATATACACTCATGGACAAAATTAGAGGAACGCAAAAAAAAGTGCGTGTAAAACAAAATATCATGGAAATTTGTGACAATTAAGTATAGTAATTTGTATTTTGCTTATTTTTCGTTATTTTAAAAATGCGAAAGTCGAAAAAACAAAGTTAAAGAATAAAAATTCACGAAATTCAGAAAAAAAGAAAAATTTACAGGAAAGAAACATTTTTATACTTAACATTAAATATTTTTTTATTCATAAATGCTTAAAAAGGCTATAATGTGGGCTGTAATCAATACTTAGTGTTGCCCCCTCTAGCTCTTCGAACTGCTTCCAGTCTTCTTGGCATACTTCTAATCAAGTTATCAATAAAATCTTGAGGGATGGCGGTCCATTCTTCTTGTAACGCGTTTTTGAGATCTCTCAAATTAGCGGGGACAGGAATTCTTTTCTTTATTTGTTTTCCAAGCTTGTCCCAGACATGCTCTATGGGGTTTAAGTCGGGTGAGCGCGCAGGCCACCCCATAGTGTTGATTTCAAGGTCTCGAAGGTATTCAACAACCACGACCGCAGTATGGGGTCGTGCATTATCATGCATAAAAACAAATCCGTCTCCTATGAAAGGGGCAAATGGCACTACAACTTGTTCCAAAATCTCATTTACATATCGTACTGCTGTTAATGATCCATTTTCAATGACTTGCAGTTCCGTACGTGCCCCCATACAAATACCTCCCCATACCATAACTGACCGTCCACCATATGTCTCTTTTCCAATGATGTTGCACTGAGCATAACGCTCTCCCGAGCGTCTCCACACTTTCACCCTTCCATCATCTGGTTTCAGGCAAAATCTGGATTCATCAGTGAATAGAACCTGACTCCAAGCTTCGTCATTCCAATTTTCGTGATTGCGAGCAAAATTAAGTCTAGCTACTCGATGGCATGTTGTAAGAAGGGGGCCTCTGGCAGGCACATGTGATTTTATTCCGGCCGATTTCAGTCTTCTTCTCACAGTTTTTGTGCTTACTGTAACCCCTCGAACTTCTTGGAGCTCCGTTCTTACCTCAGAAGAAGTTAAAGTCCTGTTCCTGAGCACCCGGTTAACAAGGAAACGGTCATCTCTCGCCACAGTTTTCCGTTTACGACCCTGTCCTGCGAGTCTCGTATATCGTCCGGTCTGCCGATACCTCTTGACAACTCGGTGTACCACAGATTTGGATACTTGTAAAGTTTGGGCCACATGTTTGTAGGTGTGCCCAGTTCCAATTAAAGTAACAGCCCTGGCATCTTGAGTGGCGTTTAGGTCTGGCATTTTCAGTTTATTAGCAGTAACAATTTACACTTTACACGATAAATAAGGAAGCCAAGGCAAAAATTTAAACAAAACCAAAATTTTCATTCAAATTCAAAAGTTGGCAAATTTTTTCGCAGTACGAAAGAACGTAATATTACGCAATAATGACAGAAAAACAAATGAAATTCGAAAAAAGAACATTTCAAAACTTTTTTTATTTTCATAGAGTATATTAATGTATGTGGCCAGTACGCATGATAATTATAACACGAGATATTAAACCTTTTTTTTGCGTTCCTCTAATTTTGTCCACGAGTTTAGATTATAGCTTCCTTCAGGGATATGCCCGGAGCGTTATGATATAAAGTTCTTCAAAAAGGTTTTTAAACTTTTTTTGAAGAACTTCATATCATAACGCTCGTGTTTCTATGGTGATTCCTTCGATGTTGCCTATGTCCATAGGCGGCGGTGATCACTTAACATCAGGTAAATATATCATTTTTACAATGGTAACAATGAAATAAAAAAACAACACCTTAGACCAAATGTATGTACTCTGACAAATAACAGCAATTTTTAATCCAGAGTTTTGATACGACATCAGTGCCTTGAAACGGAGTGACCAGCTTAATTTTTATTATGTAGTTATTATCTTGTTGTTTTGTCAATATCCCAATTCTGATGTTGGATAATAATTCATGGAAAAAACTATATATGTGAACTCTCTTGTGTAATTTTACAACAAGTGACGAAACACTCGCTCAATATTTTTTATCAAGCGCTTAATATTTTTTAAGTTTATCACTTCCATCTAATCCTTTGAGAAATTTACTATGTTTTATATTATATAACAATCAATCTCAGAACAGATTCTTAAAAATTAAATACTGAAGAATACCTACCGTGCATCCCAAGACCCCTTGTTAGATCTTTAGGTAAATTTTCAACAAAAATTCCTTCGTATACCGATAACGCAAGAACACACAAAGGCGACATATGATAAATTACCTAAAACCGGTTATTCTACTGCTAGATAAGTCACATTTATGACGCGCGCTAATAACTGCTATGATAGCGATATCTCAGTCGAATAAAATAAGACGGCATGCACAATTACCTTCAATAAATAATCTGATAAAGTCAGCATGAGCATGAGCATCTTTAAAAATGATGATGTAAATCAGAACCTCAAGTCAGAAACAAACAATCAGAAATCTGATAAACCAGCACCTAAACATTATTTTAAAGAGTAGAAAGAGTTAGAAGCCACTCTTCTAAGATAAGCCAGAAGTTTTACTTAATTATTACTTGCTCATGTATGCTCCTATCCTATAAATTCTCTATGTGGTTAAAAAAAATAGATCAATGAGTTAAAGCTGTCAACATCCCGCTACAAGGCTGAGTCTCTCCTCGGCATCAGGATCGGAAGAGGTCTAAGACATACTCCACCACGCTGCTTCAGTGCGGATTGGATTAATCTCATAATACAGACGTTCCACTAGAACGCATGAGCGTGTGCGCAATTACGACGACAGATATCTTAAGATATATAAAAAATGGTGTAAAAAAAAATAGTTAAAAATATTTACAAATAAATTTCACACAAATTAAACATAAATCGTTTTTTAGTATTTGTACAGTTTGCATATTTATAGGTTTTATAAATTTACGAGTAAAACTGAAGACTTAAATAAGTAAAACCATATAGCTGTGCGCATACGAATTATTTGGCACTACTGAAGAAGCCTTTACGTTTACAATAAATGTAATTTATGCATAAGACGGTATCGTTCTATCGAGGGTCTAATTGCAGCGACAATTTATACCAAGAGGCCGTTAAGACGTGTCGTATGTACGGCGCCGATAGAAGTACACTGTCCGGACGGCTTGTTAGTAGAGCGAACCGAATATTAATGGAATACGGATAGCAAAATAAATGCAAGAGAATGGGAATGAAAATATTATGGCGATAACTGATTAGGGATTTGGTAAAATGCCAGTGCGATTTTGCCAAGCCGTCGCTTAACCGGTTACTCATTTTGGAAATTTCCAGCTCGAAAGAGCATCATTGTAAATGGTTACAGGTTACAGATAAACTAACGGACTATGTGATGGTAAGTGACCACTACACTGGCAAAACTGAAACTTTCTGGAAGTTGAAATGCGTCAAAACCAGTTCTCGGTTGAATTTAAGTAGAAATGGTGAATTTAATTAAAGAATCGCCATTGGCTTTTATTTTGACGAGCAGGATGCATCACGAGTAGGGGATAATAGCACAAACTCGAGGATAGAAGGAGACACTTAGTTTCAAAAAATATAGCCCAAGTTACAGGTACATTACTAATTATAATAAAAAATTTTTGGCATCATCGTCATTATAGAATCATGTACATATTTTTTTAAATAACTTGGCCGATTGAGATTACATTTACACAATATATTTATTTTTAGAGACTATAATTCTCATCACTACTGTTTAATGCCAAGAATCAAAAAAGAATATATTTGAAAATATAAATATTGTTTTTTTCTATCTGTCAAAAGATGGCGCCACTAAATTTATAACAGAATGACGTTGTTGAGATTTCTTAACGGTAGTATAAGGGTTTTTAAGTTCTTAATAACGGTGGTTTTCATCACTGTTGACGCGTAGGAAGTCTTCGAACGAACATGTTGTTAGCTTGCACTGGAATATACACTCACCCCTTGTATAGTAATAAATAGTTATCTCTGCATAAAGTCGCTTCTTTAAGAACAGTAAGGTTGTGGAATATGAGATAAATTCAAATAACTACCCAGGGCTGATGGGTGGGAAATGCCATCGGGCATTATTTTATCGCCCTTATATCCCTTAATTAAAGTTACAAAAAATTTAAATAAATATAAGTCATAGCTATGCAAACATTAAATTAGTGTACATTCTAATAGAATTTAGTTGCAAACTTAAAAACATGTAGTACTGATTTTTAAAGCAAAACCAAAATCTTAAAAGTCAGATTTACTAAAACTGTTTTTCCATTAGAGAAAACAAACTACGCACAAACTACTACAAGTTATTTTCTACATTTACAGAAAGGCACTTAAAAGATTAGTTATTTTCACGAAAACATACGTATCCAGACTAATGAATATTCATCAAATGGAAAAAGTTTTCCTTTAAAAACTAATGAACCCAATTTACTAATTCGGAAAGTTTCCTCGGAATTAATCCTCGCGGCGCGTAAGCGAAAAATAATGTACCGATGACGCCATATTGAATAGGGAAGAGCTGTTTTTGTGATAAAATGTATTCGAATTGATTATTAATTCAATCGTTATTCGATACTTGATTCCATGTCAACTAAATAGCAACACAACACCGAAAGTAGAAGATATGATTATCGCATAAGTATGAATGTGCTCATTGTGAGACAAAGGGGAAGTGAATCACCAATACTTTTTGCTTAGCTTCATCGATCACTTTCGTTTGATTCAAGCAGCTTTCGCTATTTCGCGGTCGTATGAACTCCATGCATCCTTGAGTCCAAACTAACATATCCTGCACTGTGCTCCAGGAGCCGTCGCAGGTATAGACTATGGGGGACATTATTATAAATTAATTAAGTTCAATAAATTACCGATGAAGCATGAACTTAATTATTTATAAAATTTGCGTTAATTGTCGAATGTTACAAGTTTTGTCAATTTGACGTTTACGATTTGTGGCTGGAGCTGTATCATAACCAAAATAAGGCGTTAAATAGCAGGCCTTTTAATAACAGTTTTTCTAATTGAATTGAATGTTTTTATGAAACTTATAATAATTTTTGTTTAAGAATTATTTTAGTATTTCCATGTTAAAATTTTTGTATTCGAGATAGCTCATACCACAAAAATATGTTAAAATAATACAATGACAATGACAGGCCAATAAAATATACCTATTATATTACATAACATTACCATTCTATTGTATGTGTTACATTTTCATAATAAATGTTGTCAGTTCGATTGAGTATTTTCACACCTACCTCAATACTTTTACGTTAGTTAATTGCCACGGCAATTTTCACAATGATATACTTAAATTAAACTATCGACAAATTAATGTTAACGTCATATGCAATATTCAAATAGCAATTTAGAGTGCGATTTAATAAAGTGGATACTCGTATGAAAAATAGATTTTTGTGAAAATAATGCACTAATGACAGTGTAAATAGTAACTAGCTTGCTCAAGTTGCAGTAGGCCCTTTCGCCATCTTTTTTTTAAAATTTTTAATTGAAATCGAAGAACTCGTTTAAAAAAGTAAGGAATCAGAGCAATTCCATGTACACACAACTAAAAAATAGGTTAAAATACATCAAACAGGCCTCAAGTATCCATTTAATTCAAAACGCCTGTATTATGTGGTACAATATAAAACTGTACATTTAGATTTGCAAACCGCGGCAAAAATCCATTATGGCGGTAATGCTACAGATTAATTTTAGGTACAGATTGTTAACACTTTAATCATTGGATGATGCTTGACATTTTTTTAAGTTAATCTCAATGAAAGGGTGCTTAAGTACCCATTGAGTATTTATGTACCCATTTACATAATTAACTGCCTACTGACAGTTACTGTCAATGACTTTGCATACAAATTAGTTAAATGAGATGCTATGTCATATGCCATAAAAAATAATTGTTAATTTAAATTTTTGTACCAGTACCGCAAACTTTTTAACGAATTATCGATATTCGTCCCGAATTTACTCAATTAATTGAAGTAAAGTATATTGACCTGACCTGTTTAGTTACATTCATTATAATACACCGTTTTGAGGTTAAGTGATCCTTGTAAGGAATTAGTAGTAATCCTGTGAAGTTTAATGTGCCCTCAATGCTCTTTAAGTAAATGTAATTATTTGCATATCAGGTGACCAGGTGTTTACGGATAAATTGTTTCTGGCTTACCTTTTCTATTTACACCGAGCCCAATAGTGGCCTTCTCTTATAATTTGAGCAGTAAAGAATATAATCCAAACTCACCAAATACGGAGTGACTCACTTTACAGACCTTTAAAAATCTTATACCTAATTCTCAGATCTGCAGATCTGTTGTTGTGACTGCCGTTGTTGTTATCATCTGGATGTTTTTCACATTTTTGTGGAAACAAACGATAATTTATTTCTAATTCAAATTCAAATTCAAAATCATTTAATCATATAGGTATTCTGTAAATAGACTTATGAATGTCATTGTTTGCTTCTACCACCGTTTCGAAAAGGTGCTTTAACAATGAGGAGAAGAAACGGCGAAAGAAACTCCTCAGCACATCTTTTAAACAACATATGGTAATTACAATAGTTTAAACCTGTGCGGAACTGGTTTCGACACTAATTTTGTCCAGGCATCCTTGTCATTCATGTACTCATCTATACTATAATATCCTTTGCCTATAAGCTGTGTTTTAATGCGACGCTTAAAAGTTCCAATGGGCAACTCGCGTAACGACTTAGGAATCTTATTGTAAAAACGAACTCCAAGCCCCATAAAGGAATGTTGAACCTTTTGAAGACGAAATGCAGATGTTACCAAATTATGCCTATTTCTTGTTTGATGATTGTGTTTATGTATCACTTTTCTGCTTATACGTATTTTTTTTTTTTAATAAATACTAAATTACTATATATATACTGACTGGCTAAATTCGAAGTTGACGTTGAAAATCGAGGGCCTTGGAAGTTACGAACGTGGACCTCCGCTTGGCAGACTGAAGTTCAAATCACTAGAGTATCACTGCTTCTGTAAAAGGTATAGTTTGGGCATTGCCTTCAGTATGGATAAACCTAAAAGTTGGAACGAGTATTCTGTCGTGGCAACGATATATACTACAACTTTTAAAGGACTATAGAATAAGGAATGACAAATTAAGCAACACACTCATAGTCCCACCTTTAGGTATCATATCATATCCTATATGTATTCCTTTGCCTTATGTGCTATGGATAATACAAAATTCAACTCATCATTCAAATTTCTGCGTCGCCGAAAATCAAACACTGTGCTATGGGGGTCATCAAAAAGCGAAGCATACATTATACCTGGTGTCAAGTTGACACTACAAACCTTGCCGGTCTCAAATAGAAATGCAATTCGATTAATTTCTTAATCATGGATACCCAAATCAGAACAGAATTAATCGATTTGAAGTTAAGGCAATGCAACATTATGTTGGCGATGACCAAATACGAAAACATCAAAACGTATGGAGGTGACGTACGTGACAAATTGATGACTGGGTCGCTTGACGCGTTGTGACCTTTTCGTATTTTGTCATCGCTAACAAAACATATCCGTAGAAGATTCTTACCCCCTGCAGTGACTTACTGATTTATATAAACTCGTTTATTATTATATTAAATGTATATATCATCATACACATACAACCTATAATTGTCTCACTGCTGGGCTCGTGTCGTTTAAGGCCACATTTCGCCACACTGGCCAAGTGCGGGTTGACAGACTTCACACACCTTTGAGAACATTATGGAGAGCTCTCAGGTATACAGGTTTCCTCACGATGTTTTCCTTCATCGAAACAAGTGCTTATTAATACGCACATAATTTGAAATATTAGAGGTACGTGACAGGCTTTAGTTCAAACCACTTAGATATCACTGCTTCAAAGTGTATATATACTTACGTATATTTATGGCCCGTCTAGATCCCGAAGCTAAGATTTCAATCCGATGCATCTTTCGTTTTATCTCAAGCAAATCGACAGAAAGTCGCTCCAGTGTTTCTTTGAAGCGAAAATCTACAGAACAAGACATAAATCATGTCCGAGCAAACGCTGATCGCAGACATTGAAAAAATTTGCCACGAAATGAAACTCTGCGAGGAATGGATTTAAGCAGTTTTCCGCTCACATCGAGGTCGAAATCTGGGATAACATCTTGAAATTCAAAAAAGCTAATATTGCTATTGTTTCTTATAGTAAAATCAAATACTTATATGACGACAATCGAATAATTTGAGCGTTCCTTCCGTGTATGTGTGTGTTAAAGTGTAAATGAGATTAGAAATATTTTGTGTTTCCCGTTCAAATTAGTCGTTTAAGGATTTTTGTTTAAGTTATTTTGGGTGATAAAATGTATTCCGTTTTTAAAGCGACAAGCCAAAGGAATGGTAGATTTTCGTGCATTTTTTTAAATATATTTTAAGAATCACATTTAAAGCAACAATAACAGTCTAATGGTTTGAACATAATTTAAAATTACGTGCGTATTTAATTTCACTCGTTTCCTCAAAGGAAGAGGTAGGGAGGAAGCCTATTCTCCGTAACGTACTCAAAGGTGCGTGAAGTCTGTAAATTCGCAGTAATCAACCTTCGTTTGTTAAGACGCGTCGAATGAAACACGCGCATACAAAGACATCACTGAATGTTTGACGTCATGAAGCAAGCAGTAATTTCAGCATGTAGCTCATTTAGGAATATTGAATTTAATTTAATACTTTTTTTACTTAAAAATCGTTTTATTAAAATTAAATAAAAAAAAGGTTATGTTAAAGTAAAAAAAACAGTTTATAATCTCTACAACAAAACGGTAATCAATGTAACAGTTTGTTGGCAGTGAGAAAATTCGAAAATACGAAATCTTCAAATGTAAAGAGTAAATTTAAAATAACAAATAAATTAAAAATATTTAAATAACAAATTTATATTCACCATCAATTTCAGTCAACATAAAATAGACAGTTATAACTGAAATTATTGATATTATTTAATTTTTAATCTTGAAATATAGCAAAGATGATTAAAAAACCCAGGTCAAATTCTTATTGTTTGTGGATTTATCTATTATATTAATACAAGAACAGAAAATTTACTTTTCTAATCTGTTTGTCAACTGATTTTTTAATGTTATCAATAAAAAAAAATTAAAAAGGAAACGTTCTTTAACTATTAAAATAAACCCGAAATAAACCCGAAGAAAGTATAAAAACTTCTTAATGTATTTTTAATATAATTTAGCGAAGCTATAGCTCATTTTCCCTATCGTTCATATTTTTTTAAATAAATCGACAATTAAACCTTAATTACTTATTTTATATATACGCTCGGAGCTGACATAATAAAAATATAAAAACGTAATGATCATAGAGTAATAACAAATAAGACTTTTTTGACAAACGATCTCAACTGTCCAACTTAAAAAGCAATCTACCGTGATTCACGGTCTAATTTCGATCACTGGCGACCGATAGTAAGACAAATGTGTCAAGCATAAAAGCATTTTGTTTTCTGTATGATGGCGACAGATATACATAAAAATCGCTCAGAAATATGTTGTGATCTTTATACCGATAACAGAGACTACGTAAATAAAAATTTTCCAATAAGTATTTCATATACAAATTCAGTTCCTTACGACTTAATAAGTAACATAGACAAACGAAAGTCTTAAACTTGTCTTAAAATCAATAAAGATCGCTTAATAAAACAAATAGGAATGAACAGAAGTTGGAGAGGAAAAAGTTTTTCCATCCGAACCATTAGGCGGTCGCGCAGGAATTGTCTGGAGTTTTTATTGCCTTTCAAACACTTGGCCCTAAAATTTTAATGAAGATGATGAGCAAAATTCATTGATAGAATCCATTTCTGTCTTGCTTGTAAGTTGTCTATTGAAATGTGCTCGTCATTTACGTGACGTAACTTTATAATAACTAGGTATCCGTGTTTATAACAACGGTTTACATGTTTATAAATAACAATATTAATCAAAATCCATAAAAAAATATTGATAAAATACATATTATCTGACCATTACTCTTGAATTTTATGGATATGTATATTGTCTTTCTGACTATAGGTTACAGAACGCGCGATTCGTTTTCTAAGTTTTCCCAGTATTACATTATTTCAAATCTGAATGAAAAAAAAAAGAATGAAAACTACACTACTCCGCCGAAACAACGAGCACAATAGAAAATAGTACATACTAATTCGCACTCAACAAAATTCGCTGATTTTCAGTGGAATCTGTCGCGCACACGAGGGATGTGAGCCGCACAAACATCAACAATACAATACAAATATTCATAAACATACGTTACACAAAAAGGGCGGTGTTATTGCTAAGCAGCGACCTCTATCAGACAACCTTTGAGTTTTCATATCAAATGTTGATATAAAAATAGCATTAACAATAGTAATGAGTAAAGTTGTGATGTTAAGTGCACTAATAATAATCACATTTATTGTCGGCGATACCTCATCAGTAGTTCAAGAACGTCATTTATGTGTAAAGTGTAATGTAAATGTATCGGGTATACCAATACGTTGATATGAAATTGTGTTCTCACAAGGAACCCACGCACTGTTACAGCATCGGCATAATTTTATTTAGATAGTAGGTACTCATGATTCTTAGAGCATAGCCGCGAATGGTACATTGTATTTCCTAATTATATAAATAAATACAATCAAGTTTATGACGTGTCTCTCAAAACACATCCATGAATACGCTTAAAATGCATGCTTTCAGAATTTAAGATAACACAGCAATACTAACATGCTGAAGATCCTTCAGATCGACAGAACTGTCCTTCCTAGCTATAGGTTTTAACAGCGCTCTGCACCGAGCATCTGGAAATGTAGCGGTGACAACAATATACTGCTAAGTTTGCTTCTGGATTCAAGCGAGTAATGAAGAATTAACAACGTAATGTCAAGAGATATCACATCACATCAATGCTCACCGTGTTGAAGTGAAGAGACTTAATCACCTTGGCAAACTCATGAATACCCAGCAGACGATTAAGCTCCTAGAAGGTCAGATTTAAAAAGAAAACAAAACTAGATTTGAAATGTCCAGAAAAATTTCGTTTATTTTCTTGGCGCCCTTACTTCCTGCTGGGAGAGGCAAATATTTAGTTCTTGTTTCAAAATACCATTTAGCTTCATGCGTCTTCACATTACACGAAGTTTGGTGATGGCACGATTAACATTGACTACAGAGTATACTCTCTTGGTTATAGTACTTCGGATTGAAACAACTCGGGCCTGGTGAAGTACACGCACTGTTCCTTCCTCGTTACTCATAAATCAAATCAATCATCTAATTGGTGATATTTTCAATATTCGCAATATACATATCATCAATATATTTCTGACGACCCTAGTCTTGGTCACAACCCTAAAGATCCAACAAATTACATGAATTGCATATTTGACTAATATACACGACATGCTACATTTCCAAGCAATCGTTATAAGAGTGTATGTATTTAACTTAGTGCCGCAGTGAGAATGTACATACTTAACTTAGAGCCGAGCTGCTGCAAAGTAGAAGAGTAAAATACGAGTCTTTCAAACAACATATGTATATTCTGTTCAACTCCCCAGTAACTTAATGAAATTAACGCACGCTCAACAAACAACACAATGTTGGATTTAAAATAATAACTTTATCAATAATATCTTGTTATATTTAACTAATCTTCCATCATAATGGAAAGCAGCTGATAGATCCAGCCATCTACCAGCCAGAAGATATTTATCAAGGTATTAATCCTGCTTACAACATTCATTAGAAGTTACAAAGGAAAAGTTTTCCAATCGAAGCGCTATGCGATTGTAGAATTATCAGATTGTAATGCGGATTACAGTAGACGCGTTCATTGCTCCGAATAATTATTGTCTCCGGCTTATTAACAGTCACTATACAGACATGGGTATTTTCATTCAATTGAGAACTGTCAGTTGTTTGTTTGTTGTTTCAGGGAAATCGTGGCAAAAATAAAATTCGATATCTTATTAGCTAAAATATTATATGTATTACCTTGATGTAAATGGCATGGCTGTATTGGGGTGGCTAAGAATACTAACCCAATCCCATGCTGACAGAACAGGGTGTCATGAGAGGCGACAGAAGCCAGCCTACTTGGTGGTAGGGCTTGGCGTAAAGATCATATTATTAATATTATTGTTAAGTCATTAATATGATTACTGGTATTATTATCTTTCCGTGAAGCCTGCCTGGCTAGCTACCACCCCCCTGCTTGAGTCAGCTGCCAAACGACTGTTCGTGTTCTGGCTGGGGGTTGGAAAGCCAGTACTTTCTTTCTTACCTTCTTCTCATTTTCTGGCCGACAATGCATCAGTGATGCCTTTAGTCTTGCTGATGTCCATGGGTGACGGTGACCACTTACCATCTAGTGGCTCATCTGGTCGTTTGTCGACTATTAACATAAAAAAAATGTTTTTTATTAATAAGGTGATCAAATAGGCGTTGCAAATGACGTACACGAACGAGGTCTGCTCACAGAGTACCCAGTTTTCAGGGCCGGATTTAAGGGAGGGCATCCATGGCTAGAGACCCGGGACTTCGATAAAAGAGAGGCTCCCACAATAAAAACTTCGAAAAAAAATCTTCCAAATTTTACCCAGTCAACAACTTTACCTTTAATACTTTCTTTCGCTGTTTTACCCACAGTACTTTATACAAACATAATATCATTTTTCTTGAATCTAAAAAAAACAATTAACCTATCCAATCAGTAACATACTAATATGTCAACAGAAAAAATTAGGCATTTTATTTGGACAATTACTAGGGGCCAGGGAGCCTTCACTCTCTTGGTGCCCTAGAGCCTCCAGACCTCTAAATCCGGCCCTGCCATTTTCACCCGCTATGTGGCCATCGTCTGGTCAAATAATTAAAAGATGCGGGTGTTCCGTGGCCATTGATTAAAATTTTAATATTTATAAATTTCATTTACAGATTTTAAAATCATGGAAAAAAAAAGAAATAGACCCTACGCATACAGATTAAGCAGTAAGTCTGCGTCTGGAATTTGAAGAAAAAATGTGTCTTAATTTGGGGTTGCTGTCAATCGGGGAATGACCCCGCGGACTCAGTAGTAGAAGAACTACGGATATGAACGGCTTGGAGATAGCGTGAACACCTGGATTTGCTAACATAGTAGCTGCTAACCGCTTGATGCAGAACAGAACGCTACGAGCGCTTAGAATGGCACTAGCCTTCGTGTATCCAGCGGAGCCCTGAATTTAATGACGTATTAATTAACAAGACATTGGGCCCCGTGGCTTACTATCACATAATAGCAAGGTACATTCGTATCACCATGGGAGTCACCGACGCGTTGCTGACCAACAAATAAGGCATCATCTGGCTTATTAACTAACTCTTCAACATTCATATTAATACACTTTAAATATTAAGTTTTGATAAATAAATAATCCATTTGACGTTAATTCTCATAAAGTAGTTATAATTAGAAAGTATTATTGTTATATTTTCCCTGTACTATGTTTGACGTGGCCTTCTTATAAATATCCACTTAGATACATTTTAAGTGTTATTTTACTAAGATCATACACATTACGTCGTTGCTTTGTAAATACAGGCACGTGTGTAGAGGATTTTTGTTTCCAATTAAAAATATGCCAAGCTATATATATATATAACATAAGATATCGCGTTGTAGTTTGAAATTTCATACTTAAATGTAACTTAATATTAATTTATTAGTTTCATCACTCCAACCTACATATAATGTCCCACTGCTCGAGAATCCTCTCACAATGATAGTGGTTAAGGCCATAGTCTGCCATGCTGGTCAACTGGGGGTTAGATTATTGGATAATAAAAAAATTAATTATCTCCTGCAGACAAAGCGCGTCTTATTTGCAGGATAATCGATATAAAAATTCTATCCTTAAATTTCAACTGGAAATCAATAATCCATTTGCAGTACCATACCAGATAACCATCATATCTGACACGACTCCGATATCGACTAGACCGGTTTTATTATTCGATGTCGTCATTGTTCGTAGCTTTTCATTGAAACTCAAATTGTATTCATCCGGCAAAAAGACCAGATATAATAAACACCAGAATATCGCCACTGCTTCTTGTATAATAATGCCATAACCCCACATAAGGCCGTGAAAGCTTATAGCATTTAATAACCGAGTTTTATACGCAATAACAGCATTAGCTCGACCGTTATCTTAACGGCAGGCTTCGACACATTTCACCGAATGGTGCCCAGATGTTCGTTAGTAAGGATTACCAACTACCCGTTGCGAACTCCTTCAGATAACGGAAAATGGAGGAGGGAATTAATAATTTATTTGTTAGTAATTTCATGAACCCGAACCGAATTAATTCTCGCGCCGTTCGTAACCATCGCTGTTAAATTAAACAACGACTAGGCATAAGCGAGACAGGCTATCAATTTCCAGATTATATCTCTCAATGTATTCAAAAGCCATTTTGGAGTTGCAAGTGACAAATCTATACATATAAAAAACTACATTGATCATTTCCTATACGTTAAGGATATATGAGAAACTACTATTAGTGTATTTAATAACGCAATAGAACCTAAAACAATAGTTGTTAGAATATTGTCTGTTTGCCTGGGTGTTTGTGCGCACTAATCTCAGACACGGCTTATCCGATTTCGTTACTGTTTCCACTAATGTATTACAATTAATGTCACTTAATATTTAAAGTTCGTTTGATATCAATCCTTCCATAAATAATAAAGTTATGAATAAATACATGTATTTCTAATTCACAGAACGAGCAAAACCCAATCCTAAAACTATGCAGATGCTATTTCTAAGCTTAAGGTAGTTTTTCTGAAGCGAAAAAATCTAAATGAAAATCTTACTAGCATTTTATTTTTCATTTTTAGGGAAACTTACAGGTAGACAAAAAGTAATATAAGGAACACAACATTTGAGGGCTTATTAAAACTTTTCACAAATAGTAAAATATGAGTATTAAGTATTAAATAATTATAATTAAATAGTAATATATGAGTATTAGTAATATATGAATATTAAATATATGATATGATATTAAACTGTCATCGCGGAAATTATACACAATGTGAAGGGTGACAGCGAGACTCGCCATGACAGTGGTCGATATTATCATACAACCCATAAATGTCCTACTTCTGAGCTCTATCTCGCCAAGTACGGATTGATGATTGACCAGAATTCATATGCCTTTAAGAACATTACGCAAAACTGATAGGTAGTCAAATTACGTCACGATTTGATTCACCAAAAAAGTGATAATTAAAGGATAATATGCGCGTCATTTGAAAAATTACAGGTAAGTATTCGTACTTGAGTCTGCACTGGAGGATTTGTGCGGGATACCTACGTGGAAACCATTATTCTACCATTGCTTTTTTTTTAATTGGGTCTAAATACCAGTAAAGATACAAAAATCGTAAGTACCTGGTTGGTACCTAGTAGTACCCGTATGGATGGATGGAGTAGTGAAGTGATAGTGGAGTAGCGATGTCAGGACAGGGGTGTCGGGCTCTTTCCGGAATGGACAAGCTGTCCCATCCCGCACCGTCCAAACTTAACAACGGTACGTGGCCACTCATGCCGTCGTCCTTTCCAGGGTCACAAGCCGGACGGTTCGAGCTCCGACTCTTACCACCTGCAACCCCGGAAATTCCCTCTTAGTCGCCTCTTACGACAGACAGGAGATACCGTAGCTCGTATTCTGGTCCCGAGCTACAGGAACAACCTAACATTCCCCACTCTTACTACAATTAAATCAGTTGCAACGAAACTAAGTGGCGAAACTGGATGAATAAAAAATAGCTTGCCCATGTAAGCGATCGCGTCCCATTTACCTATCCGTCCATTACTTTCGCCTAAAATAATATTTAATAAATAATAATAATTCTTCCATCGCCGTTCCTCCATCCAACAACTCGACGGCGTACGTACGACTCGTACGGACGGCGCGGTTTGCATCATCATTAATTACGCGCACTGCAAACGACGATAATAACTTGCCCGCGTCGGTGTCCATATAAGGTGGAATTGCTGTCAAGCATTAACTTATCTCACGTAAAAAAAATGTTGTAACTGCATTTTTGTGTTTCAATAAACAAAAGTATATATAAATTTCTACCCATGAGATTGCTCTATAGCCGCGTGGATTAATCGCTGACTAAAATGGGTAAGAACAAATAAGCTCTTACAACAACAAAGGCAAGGACAAGGGATATACTAATTTTAAGTTACAGGTCACCAAGTGAAGAGTGAATAGATTCTTAATGAGTTAGTGAGCTTTACTATCCTGGACAACTCACCACTTAACAACAAGTGGCTTTGTTAGTAACTGCACTTACAATAAGTGAAAAAGAAATTAATATTTATCGGTTGCAATGGGTACTTCGCAATAATTCACCACATAAATATGAAATTAACACCGACATAGAGACTTGATAGACGAAATCAAGGGAATGGTTGTTCCCTTTTAGTTGTTACACGAAGAAGGGCAAAATAAAACGTCAAATAGATAAATATTCTTACTTAATTTTATATAACGAAGCGATAACTTACAATGTTCCCTATAATAGATTGCAGGATTTAGAAGTTATTAATTAAGCTTTCTATTTCGTAACTTTCTTACAATTCTTTGCTTGTTCTTTTTGACCTGACTATTAATAACGGGGATAAAGGAAAGGTTGGTTGGAGCTTTACATGTGGTAGATTTCATTTCTTGGGATACTTTTAAAGCAGTTTTAAATCTGTCAATTGCTTCACGGCTGTTTGAGAAATTAGAAGATTTTGCATCAGAAATATTAAACGTATTACAAGTTAGGTTTCCAATTACTTTCAAACTTAGATTATTTTGTTTTTCAATTTCTTTTGATAATGTTGTGATGATATCAAAGTACGCTGCAGTTGAACTATTCGTATGATTGGAGTTGAATTTATATCGAATTTTATTGTTATTGTCTTTCGTTGAAGTATCCACGGAAATTTTACCTGTATTATTTTGCAAATCTTCTACAACACTATTCATCAACTTTGTATCACTATTATTTTCTTCATCTTTGACTTTGTCAGAGTTACTTGCTTTAAATGATGTACTGTTAACGCCCTCGAGGCCTCTTTCAATCAAGTTGTCTATTAAAGTTTCTAAAGAGAAGTTTGAAACATCCTTGTATAAATACAAAGCGCTAATATCTAATCCTATTTGATTTTCCCGTTTAGTTAAATACCTTTTCAAATACTTCTGTGTTTCCTGTTGATTGGTTTCGGGGATCACAGGCGTCAAGTAATTTGAAGTTCTCTGACGGTTTATCTGTCCATTTATTTGTTTGTTTGTCGGCCATCTTGTTTTAGACAAATCTACCTCTGCTTTCTTTTCCCTTGCATGCTTTATTTGTTCTCGCAAATTGTATTTCATTTGTAACTTTGGCAGTCTCTTGTATTTAAAAATTATTTCTTTGAATGGATTGCAACTACTCATCGTGTAAGGTTCCCACGGTCGTTGGTAGCTTTCCTCCTTTGTACCTGTAAAACATACGATTTTAAATTAATTTCATTGCCAAAAAAAACTACATGCTTTTATTGTTGTATTATGAAAAATATTTATTACGCCGGTATTTAACCCAAATTTACATTTTTTTAACCGTGAAACAGTCATTGTAAGTACCTGATACCCAGAAACATTTATTGACCTAAAATATACATGTTTTTGGTATTATTTGATATAATTTGACACGGTTGGTACACGTAAAAACGTATTAATGGCTCTTATCAATCTTACATTATCTTATCAATCTAAACAATACAAACGAGGTGTGAATTTTAACCGCGATATTTGTAACGGCTTCCCTGTCAACAGAGGAAGCTAAACTGCTGTTAAAACTTTACATATTGCATAGTTTACTTTTACTAAAGTTATAAATAAGTTATGTAATTATGCCAGACAAGGGTGCTTTGAAATAATAAAGACTAAAAAATATATCTCTAGCAACATCTAGTTTTTTACACATGAACTAACAACATAACCGAGCACGAGCTAGTTCTTAACTTACTCGATAGGTGACATCAATTTCAAACAAAAAGCTAAACTGAATTTATGCTTAAAAAGATGCTATAAACGAAAATACGATAGTATTATTTTAAAATTCAAATATTAATTAGTGATAAATTTTTTAACTTGTCCTTGAGTTAAAAGAAAACTATGGTCTTATAATATTCAAATCATGACCTAAAACTAATTGTTGTAATTAATTAATTGCTAATGGATTACGGTCATTGGAAATCATATACAATATCAGCATTCAATTTATTATTCCACTATTTATTGCAATTTTTCCATTATTATATTTATAAAATATGTTTCTCCTTTCGACGGTCAACCAAGATTGCCATTCTTCCTCGCTGCTGTGACAAAGATCCGCCGTGATTCCAAGCACAATTAACAATTAACACCCTGACACCCTGCCACATTGCTGGAACACCTAGCAACCCAGCGGCAGCTGCTACCACGGCAGAGTGGTCAAAAATCCGAAAGTACAAAGAAATCGTAAACCAATATATTTTCGTGCCGGTAGCAGTCGAGACGTTAGGTCCGTGGGGCCCCGAGACCAAATCATTTTTGAAAAAATTGTCGGCGCGTTTGATCGAAGCAACTGGAGACTCCAGAGCCGGCAGCTTCCTGGCTCAACGAATAAGTCTCGCTATACAGCGAGGAAATGCTGCCAGTATTCTGGGAACCCTGGCTCGATCAGACGCTGCGCTTGACTGAATATTTAATTTCTGATACCTATTTACAT
The DNA here is from genome assembly GCA_003671415.1 of Megathymus violae. NCBI lineage: Eukaryota > Metazoa > Arthropoda > Insecta > Lepidoptera > Hesperiidae > Megathymus > Megathymus violae. Next base: position 1,084,132 of record PDGT01000077.1, read on the forward strand.
TCTTAGTGCTATTCTTACTTTTAATATTGCAAATATTCCTGTATACTAATTTTTTATTCCACTCAATGATATTCCAGAAGGTTTTTTGTCTTTTTAATTAATTACTATTAAAGTAAAATTCACCAGTTCAAAAAAAAAAGTATTAGAATATTGATATCAAATAAATGAATAAAAGTAGTAGAATTAGTCTCAAAAACATATACAAGTAATTTATAAGCCTATTCACTATTTCCTCCAATAAAGTAACTACTTCTCACCTATACCCGACGAGGCCATTAAATTCACATTCCCAATCAGGTTTGGGACCTCACTGTGATTATCAAACAGGAATAATGTATTTGTATCCTGCTGTATACTCGAAAACGGGGAAGATTCCTTCTTTATCTCTGCTCTCTTGAAACATCCATTAGGATAACAATACGTAGGCTGATCCGCACACATCTGCACGCAAATACATATGGGCGGGGAGTGCTGGAACTCAGCGAAGATGACGTTGAAAAATTGCTCCACTAAAGCCGTTCCGCGAATCTCACAGGGCGTCTTCGATAAACGTCTACTTGATGTCAACTGAGGTGTGGCAACTGTAGATTAAAAATTCTTGATTTTATTTGAAATTTTAATACCTGTAATCGTACTACAATGATAATTTTATTACAATCTACGTCAATTGTTTTAAAAGCATTGTCAAGCAAAATCAAAATGTCGGCAATAGTAATACAAAATATTTATACCAATTTTGAAAATTTTGCAATATCTTAAATTTTGTACATATTACGCAGTTCACTACGTACCAGGTTTCGCGAAGAGAAACAAAACTGTGAATTACATTACAAATTGATAGTAACGTAAGATTCTTTTATTATTTTTGATTCAAATTAAATTTTGTAAATATCCACCACACGGGAACACTAAGGTCATAGAATTACAGGTTGTTTAATGTATGAAAGAAATGAAATGATAATTTATTCGAAGTTGGTTTTTCCAAACACTTTTCGAACGTCAAACTACGTTCAAACGTACGTACGAGCTTCAACAAATCCCTTCCGTGAGTGGTCCCGGAAGAAGAAGCGGCAAGAAACTCCCGAGGACTTTTTTATCCTACTCACAGTTACAGAACGCACTTATGGCTATAAACTGGCTTAATATTAAACTCATGTCCAAGAAGTCCTATCCTGAAAGTAATCATCAAATTTGTAATAACCTTTCCGCACAAGAATGCCTTTGACGTGAGTTTTAAATTTACAATATGGCATTTCTGTCAATTGTAATGGAATTTTATTATAAATATTTACACATCTACCCATGAAAAAGCCACCAGTTTTGCTTAGCCTGAAATTTGGAACAACACTCCAGTGTAAATATATAAAACAAAATATTAAATATAACAATTCAATTATAAATGACCGGGGGAATTGTTGATTCAGTGATTCAAACATTTAAAAAATCGTGAAACCTTTTTTATAGCGGCGCAACTTCGTATCAGAATGAAAAAAAGTACTAAGTATAGATAATGACTAAAGTATGTATATAAAGATATTGTCGCGTTTAATTGATTCAGTCCATAATTTGATCATTCTATACAGCATAAAACCTGTTGGTAGTGACCCTGCTTGTCGAGCGAGAGATCCCAGGTTCGATTCCCGGCCTGGGTGACCATTTATGTGACAGATAAATGTTCTCGGGTCATGGTTGTTTGTGATGTTATATTTGTGTATGTCCATGCTACCCGCGATACAGAGAATCTTAGTGCGGGGGTGTCAGTTTGTGAACGTTTGTTATTATTATTAAAAAAAATATCAAGAAATGAACCCAGGCCCAAGTTCCTGACAGAGCGATAAATGAGCTCGAAGAATCTTTAGCTTACTATAATATTAATTGTAACGAGCGTAGATGTTCTGGAAACTTTTACAACGAAAGCGCTGCTTTGTTATCTGTCCAAAATCAAGAATAAACTCTAAATGAAATACTTTGTACAAAATAGAACGTCAGGCTATTGAAACGTTAATTAAAAACAAAGTTCAAGATCTAAAAAGTAAAATAAGAACTAAGTATTGAAATAAAACTTATCACAGGAACATTCATAATCGAAACTTAATAAAGAATTACAGATCAACATTTGTCTTAAAAACAAAATGATATATGATTTATTGCTACGATAATATCCAATAGGTTGCGTTATGTTTATTAATATTAAATTTTTAGCAAAAAACTGTATATAATAACACCTATGGACATTAGTAACACCAAAGTCATCACTATAGCATCGCGGCCAAGAAAGAAGAATAAATTAAGTAAAAATTGCTGAATTAGGAAAGAAAATGAACGTATATTTTTTGTTAAATACTTATTTTACGGCGATTTCATAAGTACGCCATCAGTGTCCTATTAGGAAAATTATAACTAAGCATGCACCCTAACAACTGAACGTGTGAAATACGTTGAACCCGTTCAAGGTAGCTTAAAAATATGGTATGTTTTAACTCACTCTGGTAGACAGTCGTAATTTTTGTGTTTCCAAATAGAAAATCACCTGATCTCCGTAATCACAACCAAATAAATCACTATCGATATTAATGGGTAAATTAAGTATTGTTAAGTTGGATCGTTGTCTTTGTCTTACAGTATTAAAGAAAATTGAGAACATAAAAAACACTGAACATATACTTACAGTGGACCATTACACAGAAAACTAAATACGCTTCAATTTTCATTTTGGTAATCGACTTCAAAAACTTTAAGTCGAAACCAACCTAGTACCTACTTTTATATCATTAATTACAATTACTAAATAAACGATATTTTAATAATTCCTGAAAGTTGAATTACAAGTATTAGTAAATTAATTAACTACAATTTGTTTTAATTTTAGTTTCAAAAATTTCCAAATTCTACTTTCGTCCTGTAATTAATTATCAATATAAACTACTTCACACTTTTAATAAGTACAAACTTCTGCGAATTCAACTGAATTTTTTAGAATAGTCCATTGATCTTCTATGAATTAACCTGAATACTGATGAAAGGAATGTTAGAAATCAGCAATGTGTTGTCTGAAAAATAAGGAAGCAGATTGAATAGTGTTTGTAAAAATGTTTGTATCTTTTGTCTGAAACCATAACAGCACAAAATGAAACGATTATGATAACACAGACAAACGGTGAACGTCGCGTTATTTTATTTTAAAACGAAAGTATTCAGTTGTTTACGATCATACTAATAACTGTATATATGTAGACTTGATTTATAGATACTGACGTTTGAAGTTAAAACCTTTTTAAACAAAATTAACAAAATAACCCATACCTAGGGCAGAACGGCTCTAGATTGGTGTAATAATTTTTCAATTCGGTTCAGTTGTTTCAGAAATTATCCCAAACACGTAACAATTTTTTTTTCTTTATGACATTTATATAGATCAATAGCTGAGCCATCAAGGTTATTTTGCCATATAAATTATTAATTATGTACATATCGCTAATTATAATAATTTTACTAAAAAAACAATATCAATTCCTTAACGCAATAGAGTGTAGAATATTTTTTGTTATCCCATCTTTAGCTAGCACAAACTGGATGGTTTGCCCACGCGAGAGCATGCCACGTATAATTGTCCGTGTGAAAAACATGATGTCATATAAATTAATTAATTTATGATAAATTTATTTGAAAATAACACTGAAATAGTAAAATGATAATTGTTAACGTCACTATTACGATTGATGCACAAACAATAACAATAATGACCGAAAACTGTTGGTAGTGAAAAAAGAGATCTCATCCCTACTCCGCGCTGTTTACTGGGTCAGAAGTCACGCCTGGCGGGGATAACTGTTCAAGTGATAATTAATCAGTTATCGACCTGGGTTAAAAATTATTGAATTACTAATATCGCTATTAAAAAATAGGGGTTGATGGTAGAAGGGTGAAAATTCAAGGTTGTATGTATTTCTAATGCCACGTCATAAAAAAATAAAAATAAAAAAAATTTGTTCGAAAATGAAAATTAAAAATTTGTGGTGAACCACCCTTATCATTTAGAGGTATAAAAAATAGATAACAACCTATTCTCAGACCTACTACTTTATTATATATATTTATCTATATTATCTATCTATATTTATCTATAGAGGCCAATTTGGACATGAGGTATTAATATCAGTGGATTAAACAATTGTGGGAATCGTCGCGGACATCAATGAATCAATCTAACTAATCCAAAAGTGTATAAATTAAATCTGACTCCACTTAGTTAAAGTTTTCCATCGTGTTCATTCAATGTCAGAGGGAAATTCAAACTCATAGACATTACATGACTTCGATAGACCTACCACTTGGTACAATATAATAACTTGGTGATAATGTAAAAAATTAAAGTAATCTGCCTAAGATCACAATGAGTTCATTTTCAACACTCTTCCCAAACGCTGTTAAAAACGATGTCCATTACAAATATATAAACCTTACTGCCCCTTGAACTAATATACCACAATAGCATACATATAGTAGCATCGACAGGTGATGAGAGACTGATGGTAGGTGGTCAACACTACTCATACACAAGAAGCCTCTTACACCTCAAAACTTGTTTATGTAAGTAAATGCGCACAGTCATGGTTACAGGACAAAATAACTTATTTTTAATGACGTTGATAACTTCAATGTCGCACTTCAAATTTAAATATAGATAAGAAATAATATTTTTGTTTTGTATACAAATTATTAAAAAATGTTGTTCGTTAACATGACACCGCATTTAATATAGCTGATAATAAACATATTTAAACTCATCCACCTCGGTGTACAAGATCATTCCATCGTTAGAACTAAATCCTCTTTGTACATAATATACTAAGTATATTGTACAAAATGATCCTCTCAATACTGTTATTAGTGGTCGTGTTTTTGGTGTTCATAATATATATTAACGGAAAATATAACGAGAATTACTGGAAAAAACGAGGAGTTGTATACGTTTCCAGTAACAAATATTTTGGGCCGTTTTTCGAGTTCATGTACTCGAAGCTAGCAGTAAGTGAAATTTTTCAAAGGGTCTACGATTCTAACCCAGACGCGCCCGCAGTAGGCTTGGCTACTTTTTTCGCACCCACTCTGCTCGTTCGAAATCTTATCAACATCCAACACATACTGGCGTCGGATTTTTCTTCCTTCTACCATCGAGGCTTTGAAATAAGCAAAGACGACCTTCTGGCCGACAACATTCTATTCATGAACGGCAAAAGATGGAAACTGATGAGACAACACATGAGCCCATTGTTTACGTCAAGCAAATTAAAAAGTATGTACTACATCATGGACAAAAGTGCTACGGACTTCGTGGAACATTTAAAGGTGAATCCACAACATTTGCAAAGGAATGGATTCCAAACAGTATCAACCTTTTGCAATGCTGCTATCAGTGCAGCCGTATTTGGAGTCAGTACCAAGTCTGTATTTAATTCACCTTTTCTTGAAATGGTTCAACAAGCTAATAAAACTACCCTTAAAACTAAAATTGGATTTGCCGTTACTAGTGTGAGTCCAAAAATTTTTAAATTATTTCGAATCAAGTTTTTTAAAGAATATGAAGACTTTTTCATTGCCGCTATCAAACAAATCATCAGAGCACGGGAACAAGAGAAAGATAAACGATATGATTTCGCAGATATTTGTGTAAGCCTCCAGAATAACGGTACGCTCAAGGATCCTGACACTGGGTTAGAGATAGAACCAACTGATGAAATTCTTGCCGCCCAAGCGTTTTTCTTCTTTATTGCTGGCGTGGAAGCCAGTGCGGCCGGCATGTTTGGCACGCTTGTTGAATTAGGTAAACACCAGGAAGTATTAAAAAAAGTCCATGAAGAAATCGACGAAAACTTCAAAAACCATAAAAATATATCATATGACGTTCTATCTGGAATGGAATATCTTGATCAAGTGATAAATGAAGCTTTGCGCTTACATCCACCTATCACTAATATTACGCGTCAATGTGTAAACGATACAGTTTTGCCTGTAGGTAACATCAAAATTGACAAAGATACAAAAATATTTATTCCTATTTATCAAATTCATTATGACGCTAAATATTACCCAGATCCAAAAGAGTTTAGACCGGAGAGATTTTCGAAAGAGAACAAACAAAATATAATTGAGGCAGCATACATGCCATTTGGAAAGGGAAACAGGATCTGTGTGGGGGCAAGGTTTGCTCTTCTGCAAATCAAAGCGGGTTTGGTGCATCTTCTACGGAACTACACAGTGGTAACGATTTTAAAAGACGATGAAATAAAATATAGAAAGGAGTTATTTCAGTTGAGAATTGTTAATGCTGATATTGAATTTTTACCTAGATATTAAAGTGTAGTAAATACATCTTAGGTAATAAAGTATAGTATATTGTAAGTATGCCTCTTAGTTTCTTACTCTTGTTTACAATATGTACGTAGGAAATAAATATGAATGTCTTCAATTCATTAAGGACCCTCTCCAAGACTCGGTGTTGTTCTCATATATGAGGAGGCCTAAAGTGTACTTCGAACTGTTAAAGTGCAGACTGCTAGTCTTATTAGTACCAGTGGTATCGGGTTAGATTAAGCAAGCACTAATTGAATTATTTTTTAAACTTATATGTTTAAATAATAAGTGCACTTCAACCCAAGCTTCAAACAATAGTTCCAATACTCCTGAACACAAAACTACATTCACAAGTGGCTTAATAAGACCATACGTAAGTATTTAAATATTTTTGCATTCAGCTGCTTAGTTTATGAAAACTTATACAATGTTTTACTTATTTATACATTATTAAACGGAAAACGGAAGATCGTAACATATCTGTCTAAAGAAAATTATATTTGTACAATCTAAAAATGATAATGGTTTCATATGTAATTAATGATTAAACGAACTTACCTGTAAGTGATGTTCTTACATAATTATGTGAGGTGTTTCGTTTGAAGAGATTATTGCACGCGTAGTCTCACATACTGTTAGAGACATACCATCTGTCACAGTTATAATCTGTGATAGTTTTGGTATCATGGCGTATCTGTGGTACAATTTCTCTTCTTTTTAAATTGTCAAATTGTAAATACGTACCACAGATACGTACTTCGGCACAATAAAAATTAATTAATCAAATTCATCTTTTGTTTAAGTTATTATGTTGAGAAGTAGAATTATTGAATATTATCAATAAAATTAACTCATTGTACTACGAATTGACAGTTTCAATATCAATATTCGATGCACTATCAGCGAAACAGGGTAACTAAAATTTTGACTTTTTAAATACTCGTAGGTATTGATTTATTTTTCTCATTCCTGTCTGGCACGAAAATAATGTCCATGAGTTTCTAAATCGCTATATAACTTCTATTACTAATATTTTTGTGATTTACCCCCCTTGTCTTAATTATTATTCTCTCTTCATTAAAATTCAATCCTTACTGATAAACTGTGTATCACAGTTTAGCAGATAACATTTATTTAATTAGTTTTTCTGAAACATAGTGTTACATTTCATGTTAGGTAATTCTGAAATGTCACTCAAACTCATAGCTAATACCGCAATGAGTTTATTAGTGAAATTAGTTAAACATTTTCATTAAGTCAACCATAAAATAGTAAACATAGAACCAATGTAATTATTATGGTTAATTTAACTGTATTAATTGTAATTATTAAATCAACATTTTAATAATATTGCCGCTAAATCAGTTATTAGTGGTTTGTGCGATTACAAAATTGCTACACAAGTGTATTTCATTGGGGATTTAGTAGTAAAAATGTGCAATCAATACCGCCAATGAACGAAGCAACTTGTAATTAACAGCGTATGTAATAATTTTATAACACAGATCTACATCCCAGTCATGTAGACAAATGTAATGTACTCTGTGGTCCCACTATCATAACATTACTCTGTTTGCAATTGCATTGACAAGTCCTCAAACTTCCAGTTCACGGGGAACAGTGACCGAGGGATACCTTGTCCTGCGAGTCATTGTAATACTTCAAAATTCGATTTATAATATCATTTAGAAATATAAAATTTTACATAGTTCTAAACTTTTTGCTAACTAAAGATAGTAGACGATCTTTTGTTATTTTTACTGGCAATTGGTATATATATATATATATATATAATTTAAATTCAATATTTATTGATTTCTATTAATAATGTAAAAAACTTATTTCTCTCTAAAAATTTTTTTTTATTTTTTTATAGTATATTTGTTAAATCAGTACCGTGTTAGCAATCCGACTCAAAAAATAAATTATCGATAGATTGTTGTATGACTCCGTTATAACCCAGTATCGCACCACGTCATTAATATTTTTAACCTTATTATAATATATACCTTATTATAACCAAAGTAATTAATATCGTAATAAGTTACATTAGGAACACTGATGTGATCAAACCATTCCAATCGTTATGTTGACAAAGTAATCGTGTGCAAAGCAATTATATGATTAATTTTAAACACAATTATAAACATTTATAAATTGCTTGTATTGACTTCACGCCCTCAGCCCATCTTTGTGATAATCGTCGCATTATCCATATGTGAGTAGTTTACAATATACAATTCTACTGACTATTTTGTCCTGTAACGAGTAATTTACTTCAAATTGCATGAGAATTTTTCACGTTAATCCGAACGAGCGGGTGCATAAAAATAATAATTATTATAGTCATAGATATTATTATCCTTATAATATATATACCTAATAATTTGTAACCTTTAGTGTTTTCCGTATAGTTTTCCATGGTCTAGGATACATTGCCGTGCGCTGACTGACCGAGAATGCGTAGGAGAATAAATTTTAAATTATGTTATAAACTAACATTGCTTGTTGTTAATTTGACTTTTTATTACATTAATTATAATTTATATTAGCTGCAAAAAAGTTATTATGGATTTATGAATACATAATAAGAAATTAAACTTCTTTACCGTCATCATAACGTAATTGACATACTTAAAAAGCAGTTCTTGCATTGTTTTTTTGGTCAGCAACGCGTTCGTGATACTTTTGTTGTTACTGATTTTCATGGGCTACGTTGACCGCTTACCTTCTTACCACTTTTTCATGACAGTCACAATTAGCACTGCCATCTTACCATTATAGATTGTTTTGATAGTCCCGTAAATAATCAAAAAAATAATGATAATGATTTACAGTTAATTATTATAATTATGAAGTCTACTAATGGATCCTAGAAACACTCGCAATCTTCACATCAGCCAGTTCGTCACGTCACGACAGTGAGTTACGGTTACCAGGGGACTGTTACACGCGAACTTTTAACCATTAACTTAATTCCAAAGTTGGGAACAACCTTCTTATACATGAAAATGTCGGTGTTTAAATGGCCAAGGAAATTATTGTACCTGCCGCGTTTTGATGCAGTCAATTTTAACACTGAATGCGAAAATACCTACGGATACCTTACATTACCCTCCACAAAAGTGAGGACATTTATTGCTTAAAGAATAAATATGTACAAAATATATTATGAAAAATAAGATTATAAAAAATTAAATTAATTTCAAAAGAAACAATTAAAAAGAAAGAAAGAAAAGTTTATTTCGTAATTAAAAACAGTAGTATTTACAAATAACTCGGGAGGTATATTAGAATAGTATATTTAATTATATACGGTAGATAACTCAGCTCGTTTACTGCTTTGAGGATTTTTTTAATTGTAACATAGATCAATGTACTCAATCAATCAGTCAATCAACGAACTGTCACCTTGAATAACCGCTGTAATCAACAGAAAGTAACAACTTTCTTAAAGAAGGAATATATTTTATATTATAGCACGTTGCCTGTCCGTGCATTATATATAATGCATTTTAGATTCAGCCGTGATGTCCGTGCATTACATTTAATGCATGGGACTATACTTTTTAAATGGGGTTTTGTAGACTGGGCGTAAGAGCTACATTTATAATATTTTGCAGACATATAAGCAGTGAATTAGGAATAATAAAACACCAATGTCCCGCGATTTTTTTTTGTTGGCTGGTAACAAGAACTGACTTACTAAATAGCATTATTATTTGAATAAAATCTACTGTGAATTAGTGAGAATTTTTATAGCATTGTAAGTAAAATGGTTTTTTGCATGGAATGCACTCGGTTGTAACTTGTGGCGTCTTTTTCCTTGCATCAGTGGCTGTGAATCCTAATTGTTTTAGCTTCTTGTAGCAGGTGGTACAAAGTTTTTACCAAATTTTTCCATTAGCTTTCTTCGGTATTTTCGTTACCTTGTAACGGATAGCACGTAAAGAACTCGCAGAACTAGAACTTGAAAAGTTTGCAGTTACCACATTAGTAATTTCTTTATGATGATTAATTGATGACCGTTCAGAACCTTCAATTTTGACTGTGGGTGTAACTCATTATAATATATATTTATTATAATTATTTTAGGGCTCAAAACATTCATGCTGGTTTGTGATACGTATCTGTTGGTTTCGACAACCATAAACTCGATAATGTCTTCATCGAAAATGTTGGTGAAAATCGTCCATAAGTTGAGTGCTCAGAAAATAAGCGTTCGTGGCGTTTGCCTTCATTAAAACCAGTAAAAACTTGCCGCGGCAAATTCCTTATTTCACTTTGCCATTCTGTACTAAGCTGGAGGATAGGTGAAGCAGATAAAGTGGGATCAGCAGGAGGCACATGCAAATTATCAGCAGACATACCAAAACTATCATCATTTACTTGATTTGGCTGAGAAAGAGGTGTAGCAGTATAGTACTCAAGCTCAACATTATCAGAAGCAGAAGTGATTACGTTTCCAGTATCCACAATCAGAAACAATTGAGAAAAACATTCAAATTTCATTTCATATGATAATGACATTTGAGTCTAATGTCAAATGATTTGATATTACAGAAAAATAATTTGTCCAAAAAAAAAGTGTTTATTGTCTATGGATATTACGAAAATTCATATCTAACGTCCGTGCATTGTATGTAATGCACAGTATTTTAGCTGTTACGTCCGTGCATTAAAACTAATGCATGCTGAAATTCAGGTTTTTAGGTGTTTTAGTTAAGGTTTTTTGGAAAACCATTTGCATGTACTTCTTATGTACTAAAAATGACACAGTTTGGCTGAAAAAATAAATTGGACGTCACAACTACCTTAAACCAAATACTCTGGACAGGCAACGTGATAGGATTATATTATCAGTTAAAAGTATTTAATTTTTTCAAACATAAATTACTTGTGCAAGACTTACAAGAACGTCTTGGACATTGTTCAGTTCAACGGTAATAAGTGGCAATTGTCAATTAAGATGTAGAAAAGACTATGTTTTTGAAAGGACCGAATTAATTTTGTGTATGACGAAAATTGAGTGCATAATTCTTTCACAAAATTGTAACTGGGTGTCATCAACATCAGAGACTGTAGCAGCTGTTAGTATCAAAAATTTCTCAGTCATGCTGGAAAACTTTAAGCCCCAGTCATTCCATTATAATCCGACCATAATTCCCATTAAATATGATGGACCATATGATTGAAAACTGAATGTTACTAGCTAATATGGCAAATATCTCCACGGGAACAAATGTCAGTCGGCATATCTTTAGTGATAATATGGCATCGACACCCATTCAAATAGTAGGCTTATCTTAAAAGCCGACAAACGAGCAGACGAGCTACCTGATAGTAAGTGGTCACCGTCGCGCATAGACATCAGCAAGACCAAAGGTATCACTGATGCGGTATCGGCTAGAAAATGAGAAGAAGGTAAGAAAAAATGTACTGGCTCTCAAGCCCCCCGCCGGAACACGACGAGTCGTTTGGCGGCTGACTCAAGCAGGAGGGTAGTAGCTAGCCAGGCAGGCTTCACGGAAAGATAATAATACCAGTAATAACATTAATGACTTAATAATAATACTGATAATATATTCTATATGTGAAGCCCTACCACCAAGCAGGCTGGCTTCTGTCGCCTCTTCCGACATCCTGTACTGCCAGCATGGGATTGGGGGGAGTATTCTAAGCCACCCCGATACAACTAAAATGTATGTAATATATTTTTATATGAGCTACTCGTATGTTAACTTTAGAGATAACTTTGATTTTTATATTATTTTTGCTGCCCGTAAAGTTCTAATGTAGACTTATTGTTGTATTGTTATAAACACACCTTTATCTACCAACACCTTTTACTGTGCGTGGGTTGACGTACTTATCCATTTTTTATTTGTATTACAAGTAATTCTTACTCAAGAACAAAATGTCGTTTGAGAGAAAATGGGATATAACATGCCCCAGGACCTGGGACCACTTTGAGAAGGACGGCAGGGCCTATGTCATTCAGGACATACCACCCGAAGATGATCGGGAGGCGTTACAGTTGCTGGTGGACCACTTGTGCACTGATGAAATACTTTGTAAATTGAGTGGTAAGTTTTTACTCGTTTATTTATTTTGAAACTGATATTCTATTATACATAGAATACCTTTGAAATTAATAAATACTACACAAAATCTCGACTATGTTTTAATTTGTACAGCAATATATCCATCCCAGCAACATCCAATGGTTCCATAGCGTTCTGGTGGTTCTCGAAAACCTCTTCTACCTAAAGGTCGCCTGGAAGTGGTCGCTATTGGCAGGAAGACCACCGTCTTTTTACGTTTAAATCGTTTGCCACGAAACTGTATTTTGTATCTAAATATAATACAGTATGTATTTTACTTACTTAGGTGTACAAAGGTGTTATTGACTGTATAGGGGGTGTAGGTGAGAGATAAAGGCCATAGTTCTCCTATTAACCAAGGGTGGATTGACAATCTTAACCACCTTTAGAACTTTTAACAGAAGAATATCAAAAATGTACATTCTCCACGAGTTTTGTGTCACCGAATCAATTACCCATTTCACATGTTTCCGTAATTTTAATAAACCAAAGATGCATGTAGAATGCGACGGATGTTCAAATAAATATTCTATTGTTCGCATATTCCTAATAATTTTCAGACTTAATCAACGATCAGGAGAGCATAGCCAGCATCAGGGCGTTCTGGAAAGACAGCTTGTCCCAACGTATGAGCCTGGGTTGTTACACTGAGGTGAAGGGGAAGAAGACTCTGGTGGCCGTGAACGTATGCGTCGTTGATTCCATACAAGACAAGTTCCCAACAACGCCAGTGAGTATTTGCTAACGTAAAAATTACTGTCAATCGATGCCATAGCGCAGCCTGTAGTTAAACCCGAGGCTGCTAATAGTCGGTCAACTCTGCTATAGAACTGTCAATTATCAATAAAAGTATAACAAACCTTAAAACAAAGTTTGTAACTTAAATGTATCGCTTAGTAAATATGATTAAGTCTCCCTTGAAACATCTTAAAAGGATCTAATGGATTTAAAGCTTGAACTAATTTGAAACACAGATTAAAAGTGTCTAGCATCATCATTACAATCAATTAGTGTCCCACTGCTGGGTTCAGGTCTCTAAGATGGTACTTTATGGATATAGTTTGCCACTTTAGTTAAGTGTAAATTGTACAACTTTGTGCACCTTGTACACATTACATTATTAACAATTAATTCTCAAATAAAAAACTCATTCGTCAACTTATCACACACCCATACAAAGCTAATTACATACCATTTCTTATTATGTACAATTCATCTGTTTGCTTCTTTATCACAAAAACCTTTTATGTAAACAGATCAACGGCACTGCTTGGACCAACGTATACAACGCAATGGCATTTGTGGAGGCCAAGTGCGATCCGTTCCAGTACTTGAAACTACAAGATGTTCTGCTTCATGCGTATGGCTTGGTCGTCGCGCGCGAGTTCAGAGGCGCGAAGCTCGGAGCTAAATTATTGGATGCTAGGTTCGCTACCTAATTTATTACTTACACTAACCAATAGACCCCGTAGACTGATCGGTAGTGACGCTGACTGCCGAGTGGAGTCTTGAGTTTGATTCTCGGATCAAGAGTGTTTATATACGTCCATGGCGTCCACAACAAGGAATCCTAGTGCGGACATGTGTATATGAACGTTTGTAAAACAATATGGATTATTTGCCGCTCGCGCTAATATTGTCACAAGAATTATAAACTTTCTGGTCAATTGTAACATATTATTATATAATTTAGACTCATCTAGCATCGTGATTGCCGACTTGCTAGTCACGACCACCACAAGGTACCACCAACTAAATGATCTCAACCGCCAATTAACAAAGAATGCGGCGAAGTTCGAGCTTTTTAATTCGCATCCCAATAACAGTATCATATAAGCACTACATGGGAGATTAGTTGGGTATCAAGACTAGGCGGATCTGTTACAAGCTCCTTAAACCCAAACACATATAGCGACTGATTAGAGTATCGTTACAGACGACCGCTGTCTCTCGCACACGGGATCAAAGCCACCGCCACAGTGTTCACCGGCGCCGCGTCACAGACGCTCGCGACGCGCTGCGGCTTCACCACTATCCAAGAGGCTACGTTGAAGGAGATCGCCGAAGCGGGCTTTGATTACCCGAAAACCGACCACGTCGTCAAACTAATGGTTAAGAGGTTCACTGACGATTAAGTGTGCACAAGGAAGACGAAGCATGTAGTTTCTGTTATCGAAATAGAACGTCGTATTACTACTGCTATTCGTCGTATTACCAGTAGCTGAATGACTTAACTGCTATATTAAAAAAAAATTATTTGTTGACGTGACACTCGTATCATTTTAAATTCATCTGAATCGAACGATTGTCTTCACTACACGATGGCGCAGTTGCCGACTAGTATTATTATCCCACCCCTTACTTCGTCTCTACTCAGTTTGCTTCACATCATACCACTTCCTAATTTTCGCGTGCTAATCTTAGAAAATGTTTGCGCTATTGCCTCTAACACTGAGGCTGAAATAATTACCTAATCAATCATTGACACTTGTGTTTACTTGGTTTAAATATATTTATATGTAATAGGCGATCAAACTACAGCGAAGTGACACTCCCGCCAGGCTAAATCATGCCTGGGGAGCGCCTTTCTCCGATTGATCCAATTCGGAACTCGTATGTATGTAATCGTTGTAGAAAACTTTGATAGTATGATTTAGGCTTTAACACCATTTGACGTATGGAATAGTGTAATGTTGCTACAAAACAAAATGAGATCTTATTTATTCACTGATCCTAAATAAGCCTTATTTTATGGCGTCACGTCATTTTTCTGCTGTTTTAAAATGTACGTGGGTAGATAAAAATAGATTTTTTAAAACTACCCTCTACAGGAATAGAATTTTCAACTTAGGAACAACTGTTTTAATTTGTATTATGCGTATGATCGATCTCGGAATCCTGGTCCACACTGGAGCAGAAGTGGAAATTTATTTAGTGTTAATGTTAAATAATTTTATTTATGTATATATTAGAAAGTAATTGTGTGAAAATCATTTCTTTCTCATGAAAACTTCTGTTTACTGTAAGTACAATACACGTAAATTATATTTAAATTAGTCGGTATTTTATTCCAAAGCCTTCTGTATCATTGACCAACTTAAACTGTAATAATAAATGTAAAAACAGTATCTGTCTATCTATAATAATCTGTAAACTACTACACGGAATTTCATGCGTTCGTTACCAATAGACAGCCTTTCACACGATCCAATGACAAATGTATATACCCCCTGATAAAACGAGTAATATTTATTATAAAAATGTAATGATCATATTGCCCGAAGGAAGCGGGGCCGAGATGCTTGTAAATATATAATTAAGAAAAAAACAAAAAATGGCATATACACAAACCAAATTGTTATTGACAGTTGTGAAGTCAATAGACCTCGCAGACCTTACCACAACAACACAAGCATTTACGCCCGCGAGTAATACAAACAAACGTTTGTAATAAAAACTTTTATTCAGTATATTCACATTATTGTCATATTTAGGATGGTTTCAAACCAGCCAGCATTAACTAAACATTGGATATCTACAACTAATAGAGTAACAGTTAAATTCAACGAATGTTCAGTCATAGTTTATATATAATTAAGATCCTAATAATATACAAAATACAATGCAATTTTCCGCTTGTAATTCTTAACTTGTCATTAACATAAACTAATTATCATTATCGGTACTTAATAACTTCCCTCGTGTTAAAGGCGACGTACGCAAAAATATTAACAAAGATGATCATATTCACGAGCAGGAAGCATCTAAAAACCAGAGCATTTACATGGAACAGTTTCCACTTTATCACTCTGTGATTTAAACGTGATCTGTGGCAATCTAAAACAGAGTAATCAATGCCATTTATGTTTCAATTCTGGTTTCCGTTTGAATAAAAACCTCTAAGATTTACCACTCAACCGTTCAACGTTCTAATGCTGTTCATAATAAAACTTTGATACTGCTAGAATATTATTTAAACTGTGAATACAAGAAAATGTCAATAACATTTCAACATAACATACATACAAAACACACGACGACATAACATTTAAACATTAAACACATCACGTCCTTTTCATGTAGTATTTTTTTTATTTTATATATGTACACGATTCTTATTAGTATATTATGTCGGAGACAGTCATGAATAAAGGTGCTAAACGAAACGCGGCAGGTGACCTGAGTGATGGCAGCACCGTCGCTGCGACTCAACACTCGGCAGCTCGTTCTACAACGGAGCCTAGCTAACAGACAGCTATACTATTCTAAGGGCTATGAGGACACCCTCGTGTTTCAATTGTGCTAAAGACTAGTGGTTTTCTGCCAGGAACTGTTACACATTTCCTTTGAACTTAAAATAGTTCTGGGGACTCTCTGGGGAGACGCTGCTTGAGAGAACAATTATCCGCACGCAAAAATGTTCGACCGTGACACAGCAATGCTGTCGAAATATTGTTAATTGGATGTAGATCTGATCTTCTGATGTCTAAGCCATATCCGACTTATATCTGAGCGTTTTTAGCATTTTCTGAATCCCTTCGAGTTTCCAAATTGCCAAATCGTCGAGTATGTTTAAACTTTAAGAAGTGAAATCTGAACTTGTCAATGTAATGTAAAACCGACCGTATCCAGCGCTACTTAGGTCTAAAATCGGGCAAACAGTGTTGCTCGGGCACGGGCGGGCTCTCATCGGTGAGGTAGGAGCTGAGCAGCACGGGCGGGCACACGGGCACGCGGCGCGACACCAGCCACGCGGTGTCGCGTGCGGACAATGGATACCGCTTGATGTCCGCGAAGCACACCGACACACGCTCGTCCGAATACGGCGGCCTGGGAACGACAACGTTTTTCTTGACATCTTATTATGTTTTCGTGAATCTTGTTCAAATCAAACTGTAAATATATCTAAAACTGTTGTCCCAATGACGGTTATAACCCTTTTTATATTATTAATTATTTTTATATTTAACTATGAACGATATAACCCAGTCTAATACCATTGTACTAACTTGGCCTGCCGAAGACACTCGGCGTATTCTCGGGCCATAGTTCACTGTGACGACTCATGTATTACTGTAGATAATATCTCAAATAAAATACAAATAAGTCAAACTATAATTTTTTATGTTTCAATGAGAAGGGCACGGGAGGCTTATAAAGGGATAAAAAATAAAGTGTTTGTCGATATATCAACGTTTTTCCGTGGACATTCGATATGGTGTGGTAATCGCAGCACACTGTGAGTGTGAATATGAGGGTGAAAAAAAACCCACTGGTCGTCGATAAGCTCCCCGCCACCGGCGAGGAGCAGACGCGCGAGCAGCGTGCGGCGAGCGGGCGGGACGTGCAACAACGCACGCACGCCGTGGAAGGCGCCGGGCTGGCAACGTGCGCGTGCCGTTCGCCAGCGGTGCGCCGCCGCCGCCAACGCGCGCTCCGCACCGGATAGCGCCGGTAGCGACGTCGCTATAGGATTACCCCATTCATATTCCTCCTCCTGTAATAAAAAAAATGTGACATCAACGTTGACATTGAAAATCATAATTCAACTGCTGCGACTGCAACTGCGATTAGACTTATTTAATAGCTAAAATAATACGCACCAATCACCAACGAATTAGCTGTTTCCATTGACGCCAACGAAATTTCACCTACTGACAGACTCGTAAATTATTGATGACGCAAAAATATGTATTATAATTACTGTACGTAGATGATACATAACCACTGCGTGACATATCTACAAGTTGTATTTGTTCATCGCTTTAATAAACTAGTTATACTGAAAGGAGAGTTAATAAAGTTGATAGTATAGATACCGACCGGCAGGAAGGCGCCGAGCGCCCGACTCCTGGCCACGTACGCGGGGTGCAGCACCCACTTGCCGGCCGCCACGGAGCCCAACATCTTCTCGCTGCGGCCGGGCGCCGCGCACAGCAGGTGCGTCGCCGCCGGGTCGAGCTCCGCGCCCTCGCACACGACGCCGCCCAAGTACCGGATCATTTCTATTATCTCCTCGCGATTCTGTTAATAAATGTTTTTATGAAAGAAAGAGAAAAGACCTATATATACACATAGCACAAACTTACCAGTTAACACTGCTCCAGTCAATGTCTTTCGATTCTTCTTTTTAATTTCCAACTTCGCGAATTTCAGTTTTTTTTTATTGTTGTTTTTTTTGCAAAAAATAAGTTAATGCTTGACAACAATTCCACCTGATGTTAAATGGTGATGCAATCTAAGATGTTGAATGCTCTAACTTACATAACTCATAAAAAGAGTGCGTTTTTAAGTGGTTTCTAGATATAATAATAATAATAATCTAAAAACTTATCAATTCAATAATTCTGTAAATTATTATTCCTGGGGATTCAATTTTCATCAAAAATAATTTCTTCGGTAAAAATTATTCAGAGATATTTTTAATAAACATATTTTTAATTATTTTACATAAATCAAGATCTAAAACGTAAGGTAGACTTGAATTACGCGGTAATATCACAAATATTGCCGTAATGAAGAATTAAAAAAATCAACGTCTTAGGATGAAATCGGGCGCCATTTGCACCTTGTCTGATTAAATTTTCTCATATGGTAAGTCTCCAACAAATAATTAAGGCACTGTACTCACATCAACGTTGGACGACAACATAAACTTCTTCACCTGGTTGTCATCCCAGCCCACCGTGTTGGGCTGGGACTCCTGCGCCGGCGCAGATTCCGGCTCTGGTTCGGTTACTACAACATTGGAGTATTCAAAATCAGATAACAATCCCAAGGGTTTAGCTTGACGGTATGATTTCTTATAAAAATCTATGCGTAAATAGTTTCAATCACTACTGAAGTCTTCTTTTACTTACATACTATACCTTTATACTATCTCAATCTGGGTCAATTACAAGGAAGGATTTAAATCCTTCGTTGACACTATTATTAATTAAATTAAATAGACTTTCAAAGAGACTGTACTGTTAACCCTGACACGCGGTGCAAGAACAAACAAGCGGACGAGCCAGCTGATGGTGAGAGATCACCGCAGTTTGTTCAACAATACAACCTTAACCCATTAAACAAACCGTTTTCACGTTGATTCTAGGCAGGTTAAGACCCTGTCGACCATTGTAAAAGAGGTCACACACACAAACACAAAACCCAGTTCAAAATATGCCCAGAATCATCTGTTTTGTCTGTTCAGTCTAATCCATCTATTCGGTGGTTTTAACGTTATACGTGGTCAGACAGACAGACCAAAATTCCAAAAAAATCAGACTAAGACTCTATATAGATAAAATATAGCTATAATAATATTTATGAAAAATATTCGATGTCCAGATTTAGATGACGTTACCGGGCTGCGGCGTGCACTCCCTGGTGCGCCGCGCTCGCGCACTCAGCCGGCCGCACAGCGCCGCGCTCAGCCGCTGCAGCTGCGCGTCCACCGCCGCGGGCAGGCTCCCGCCGCTCGACGCGCTGCCGTCGCCCG
This sequence comes from Megathymus violae, assembly GCA_003671415.1. Taxonomy (NCBI): domain Eukaryota; kingdom Metazoa; phylum Arthropoda; class Insecta; order Lepidoptera; family Hesperiidae; genus Megathymus; species Megathymus violae. Next base: position 1,104,073 of record PDGT01000077.1, read on the forward strand.
GCTGCGGCTCCTGCGCGTGCGCCGCGCTCGAGTTCCGTGGGGTGCTCTGGATTGAAAAAGTTCTGGATTTGAAGAACACCATCTCGAATGTTCTACAATAAGGTCCTCATGTTTTTTTTTATTTTACACATAGTAACACTGCAAGGAGGAACTTTTGACAGATGACACATGACAGACGTTAATGACAGTTGCGGCGATTTATTATTTAATTTAGTTATTACACTTTGTTGTACAACATTAGTAATGGACAAGACAAACATGTTACTATACATATGTGTTGTGCACAAAAGGCACATTTTTACATAGCTATGGGGCTTTTGTAGGCAAATAACAACCTTCTTAATTAACTTTACTAGATAATAGAAAAATTACCTGATCTTCACATAATTTCGATTTTTTGGCTGGTGGTGTATCGATTTGTTCCTGAAATACGAAATCTGCAATAAATAATAGGTCTTACAAGTTCTAAAATCCATAAATGGTACAATGTTTTACAGTTATTCAATAGAAGAATCAATTTTGTACTTTTTGTGATACATTTTGATACCGAATAGAATTAACAGGACTTACGTTCCATGCATTTTTTACACAGAAATAATACAATAAAGATACTTAATACATATAATACAATATTACATATAATGTGAAAAGCAAATCAAAGCAAAGCCAATTTTATTTATTTATATTTATTTAGCCAATATATTTATTCATTTCAGCGATGGGTAAGATTCACATTCCGCACACAACTCTTATTTTTCACTTGTACAAGTTTTAGCAATTAATTAGCACTTGCTACGGTGACGGAAAACATCGTGAAGAAGCCATGAAATTCTCCGTACGTAGGAGGAACATTCTTTATCAGCTACCTACCACTCTCATATAGAATTAAATGTAATATGTGTCTTCTTACCTCGACGCTTCCTTAATTTCAATAACGAGGTGACTTTTTAATGAATTTGAAACAGCCGATACTGATACTGAGACAGGTTTAATACGTCATACCTGTAAATGTAGTTTCCTAGGCGCCAACGGATGATCGGAGGGGGGCGTGGGCGCGTCCGTGTTGAACTGAGCCAGGAAGCGGTTGCGTATCTCCGACAATGGCTGCAACAGTACAGAACCCATCATTGTCAGGCTTCACTCGTTGCAACATTGTTCTGAGACGTCCGCGACCAACCTCAAATATGACTTTAGTCTAAATCTCAGTACAATATTTTATTTGTCCATAATCAAAGATCGATCAATTCAAAGATCACCAACGTATGAAATATAAGACTATTGACCGACCACTGCTGCGTCTTTATCTAAATTCAATTACGACTAAAATCCTATTTGATACAACTGAACTAGTCCTTCGTAAAATTTGACTGCAGACTGAGTGTAACAATATGACTCAAATGAGACAGTGTCATTTGAGTCCTATCTGAAGTGTCATAGGCCTAATACAGTACTGTGCCTATAAGGCATTTCAAATATGATTAGTTTTACACATTACAATAACAAATTAGTATTATTTGAAGTGTCACAGCCCCAATATGTCCGTAACCAACTTCAAATAGGTAGTCTTAATTGTTACGGTAGCACCCCACCTGAAGTTTGAATTACCGATATGTCACAATGTAAAATTATGAATAGATAATGTACCGCCTACCAAGTATTTACGAAAATATTGCAGTGTGGACAGATATTGCAGAGTAATGTCTCGTTGCGTGTCGAGGTGTGTCGTCGTGTGTCATCGTCAATCGTAGAGTGTTGAGGTGTCTGAGTGCACTAACAGTATGTTCCCTGTGGGGCGGCGGGTGGTCGGCGGGCAGGTCATGCACCACCCTCCACAGCCGCTTGCGGGACTCCGGCGACAGGCGGCCCGAGCCCGGCCGCAGCGCCGCTCCGAACGCGCTGTCCGGCGTCTCGGGGTTCTTGTCAACTGTGACGTGTTAACAGTAACGTATTGAATGACAGTGACATATCAAATGACAGTAACGCATTAAATGACACGAATGACGGCAGTACGGAGTGAGGGCTGCAAGCGGTGTAAAACCTAAGTATTTATATGTTTATATAGTAATAGGCGATATACAACCAGGCGAATATGTCAAGTTTGAATCAGAAAAAAAGAAAAAGATATTTTTAAAGATCGCTTTGAAAACTTGAGATATAGAAAATGTGTGTTTGAAATAAAATGATACTCTATCAAATTTAAAAACAAAAAAATATATACTAACGCTATGTGAAATTTGCAAAAAACCTGTAAAATAACTTATAACCAGTGTAATTTCTTAACATTAAAAAGAAGAAAAATCGCTTACTCAAAAAATTTATAAAGACACGTCAACTCACAAGGATCAGTCGGCGTCCGTATGGGGTCCGAAGGCATTTCTCCCCTTCGCACGGCCTGCAGTCTCCTGCGGGTGGTGGGGCTGAGCCCGGCTAGGTTCGGCGTCGACAGGGCGTCGTCCAGCGGCGGCGTGCGAACGGGGTCACCTTACAACAACAAAATAATTATAAACAATTTCACATTCACATTTCTTTAGTGGCTTCACATGAGTTCATATTCGCTACATACATGGGTTTCGTAGCCAAATAGCTAAAACCTTATTATATCAGCAAGTCCGCCTCTGTACGTCGCAAACATTTTACTTGCGGATCATTTGCAATAAATAGATTACACTTGGTAGATGTTGCATTTTATGAATTGTTACGCAGTTAAATATTGTTGACTTTGTTTAGTGTTGTGGCCTCGACCCCTCCCACTGTCAGCGGAGACTGGAGCCCAGCAGTGGGACAATCATGGGTTATAATGAAATGATGATAACAACTAGTAAAATTACGAATAAATATTTTTTATTCATCCATATAACTGAGGGATAAAAAATATCCACTGAATCTATATGCACATACGTTTATATGAATATAGAATGTGTATCTAAATAATTTTTTGAAACTGAGGTAGATACTTGTACCTTTTATTAATCTATGAACCGACCACCAAATTTAAACGAAAAATTACTTACACTTGGATTTTAGGTATTGAATAAAATTATAGCTACTCAATATACTGTGAAAACATAAATATACCACCCTGCCTAGCGCCCTCCTTCAACTCGTGCACTCGCTTGGGTGTCTCCTGCGAGTCGCAGCCGAGCAGGCCCTGTCTGGCCATCGCTATGTACCGCGACGCCGGCGACATGTCCTCCTCTGAAACGTCCACGTACGTACTAAATTAAACCCTCACACGCTCACACACTCACACTTTCGCACTGAGATTCGTCGTGTTGCACGCGACACGGACAGTGAGGAAACATCACAACACCCAAGACCCGTCAAGAAACATTTATCACTCGAATAAATATTAATTTCATGAAAATAATACATTAAAATATCAAACGATCTCGATCTCGAAGGTGTAACGCCGTTCCGATGTGTTCAGTGACGTCAAAGTAAAATAACAATAAAATAAAATAACAAAATAAAATAATAAAATAATATTTAGCCAGTATATAGCATACAGTATCTTCATGTAAGGATATTTTACATGACATCCATCGATTTTTAAAATACAACTTTTATTACTTTCATGTGTGATTTTTTTAATTACAAATAATTTGTGGTTATTTTTAAAACATTACCGATCGAGACATATTGGGAAGAAAATTCATATATGTGAAATATGTACAATGCATGCTTCCAGATATTCAACAAATAACCGTGAACAGTATGCCATTTAAAATATTAATCTCACTTATTTAGTAACTTCCAAAATGCGTAATTATGCAAGATCCGTTTTAATTGCGTGTGTATGAGCAGTTAAGTCTAATACTACTAATACTAATTCTACTACTACTACTAATACTAATTCAATTTCTCTTTCTCAATTCCGTGCTACATCCTCAGATAGACACTAGGCACATACCCGGAGCACTTTTCATTTTAGGCGTCTGTTCTCTGCTGGGCACGGAGCCGCGTCTGGGCGCCGCGCCCGCTTGCGGGGGCAGCATGACGTTCTCCTTGTCTTTGTTCTTTGTGTTATCGTTTACGTGGACAAGACCTGCAACTTCTATGGGGGCCGGTCCGACATTCGGTTCTTCTTGCAATGGTTCAGGCTGTTGTTGAATCGGCTCGGGAGAAGGAGGGGCTGAAGTAATTAAAAAAAAAATTGTTTCCTTTAAAAATATTTCCAAAGGCCTTGCCAAATAAGCTTCTAGTTTCATCGTGGATACCGTCAGGTCGGGTGGTATGTGATGGACATCGCCTCATATGTATGTTATTCAACAGGGTGCACCACGAGCAGAGGACATTGGTTAGACTAATTGAATCTTCATTCATGGAATCCTCTTACACCCAACGGATTTAAAAAGACTCAAAAAATTTAAATCCAGAAACAAAAACAAAACTAACCCTTAGTATCGCCGATGAGATGCGGCCGCTCGCTGACCCGTGCGCCTGCGCGTGCACACTCCAGCAGCCACGAGCCGCTGACGGCCGGCAGCCCCCACTTGAGCGCGCCGCAGTACTTGTCTCCCACCGGTGTCGGACATATCAGGTGCGTGGACGCCAACGCGTTCGCCGTATTGCGTCGACAGAATCGCAGCTGTGTGCTGTCGGCACATCGTATCAGTTATATATTTTAACGGATGCTATTTTTGTGTTTTTGATAAGTATTGACATAAATACAAATTCAATATATTTTTACTTAGGTTCTAATTAAGTGTTATATTTTCATACAGGCTCAATCGAATTTTAATATTGCCACCACCCACTGAAAACTATCTGCGCAGTCGTGCCCACTTTGAGTGGCCCGCCTGTCTACTTGTTTGTTAAATACTAACAAAGAATAATCACTTACGTAGCTCCTAGCAGCTTAGCCAGTTCATCGAGGAAGGCCCTCTCGACCCCGCTGTACGTGCTCAGACTGGCCACTACGCCCTGCAGCGGCCCGCCGCCCTCCCACTGCGGCAGCTTCACGGGCCGGTGGTAGTACTGAATGGGCAGCAGCTCTTGTTGTGAGAGACAGTCTTTCTAAAATCAATACGAAGATTGTTACCCTTCAATCTGCATATCGACTGGCGACTGGCAAGCGACTTCCTTATTGTTACACGTGTCATTGAGTTACATGTGTATATCTATGTCATGAGCACCATTGGAAACCCCAATTTTTAAGACGAATTTATTTTTCGTATATAATTATTTAGGTATAAAATTAAGGCAATTAAAAAGCGGGGAAAACTTTGCATTGCAACTGCTTATTAATGCACAAGACCTCAAGCAGTTACTGCGGCAACGACCCCCGGCGACCGCGCGGTCTGTACACGGCGGTCGCATAATTAGATATTAGATTCTGACTAATGTTTGTAGCGTACTAAATCGCTACGCTTGATATTCAAATTCAGAACTTAAAACAAAGAACCAAGAAAGGTATTCATATGTTTACCAAAATCTTAGCCTAGGTGTAGAATGAGGTGCAGGGTACGCACGATCCAGAACACGGTGACGGGCTCGAGTCCCGGGGGCGCGGCGGCGGGGTCCCAATCGAGCGGCACGAGCGCGTGGCTGCCACCCGTACCACC
>PDGT01000077.1:1109652-1208540 GCA_003671415.1 Megathymus violae
ACGGGTGCCGCCCCCGGCCCCGCCCACTACCAGCCCGCCCGCCGCGCACACCTCCGCACCGATCTCGCACACTGCCTCCTCGTCCAAGCCGACCACTTCGAATTGTATACCTGACGAAACAACTATTATTAGAGAAACATATCAAGGAATAATTAAAATCATCAAATGTGAAAAAAATTGTATGCATGTTACTATCGGCCTTTAAGAAATACATACGCTTTATACACAATGGATAGTATCAATAGAACCCACGACGAGGATTTATCCCGGGTGAGACATCCTTGAGCTGTGCAAAACATCCATCTTTAAGATTCATATACATAGTTTTTATGTTCAACATTACGAAGACTTGTCAATCGTAATTTCCGTGAAGCCTGCGTGGACCTTCCAATAACCATATAGCTTCCGCTGCTCATAAAGTTTGTGCTGCCCGTGCCGATCTGGTCGATTTAATTCTCTCAAAACAAATCTGAGATACATCTAAGGTACACCTCTGTCAAGTGTCAAGCTGTCAATGAACGAATGACAACAATAGACTCGTCTGTCAAATGTCAACTCATCTAAAGATATACCTCTGAATATCTGTTCAATATCTTCCGTTGGATCCTCCTCATAGTCCTCTGTGACGTCCGGCGGAGGCGCTGGCTGCGGCTCCGGCTCGGGGGTCATCTCTCGAGGTTCTGGTGAAATAAATTCTAACCTCAACATTCAGTCTCAACCTTGAGCGAATAAGTGATACTCAGTAACAGTATTAAGTACAGGGTTCTACATATTGCCGATGATAACATTATGTATATCATTCATGAGGTACACCGGCCGTGACCAAGGTGCTACTACGTACAGTAATATAAGGTTAGTCCATTATTTTGTTAAGTTAAGGTTACTTAACATGTTCCCATTTTTGCACGCTGTATTTACTCTAATTAGAATAGACACACATTTGTGCCTTTGTATTCTATTTCTTTTTTGTGTAACTATATGAAGTGGTACGTTCGATTTGTGTAGTAAATAAATTTTTTTTGATGAAATCGATGTCGGTCAAGATGCTGGTCGAATTAATAATGGAGGTGAATTATTATTGAAACATTATACATATTATTTAAACATTATTATATCCTACAAAATTATTTAGGGATAACTGGCTCCACCCCCCTTTAAATACAAGGTAAACTCTCTAGCTCGTGGTGCAGCCCGATAAGAATTTTTAACTCATTGGTTAGTTTTTTATTAAAACAACAAAAAAAATTCAGACAATATAACATTTTGTTAGTCATGAACATATTCGAAATCTTATGAGCCTGAGCATGAGTACCCTGATCATGACTAATGCGTGATGGTAGGACTTTTTTTACCAACTACCGCCTTCCTAAAATTTACCGTAAATCGTACAGTAATGAAGACAACTCCGGCGATAACTGATGTTGAGATCAAGTTCCAATATCCGTGATGATTATGATGACGTGTGTATAATAATGTTAATACACGAAAGTCACTAACGGCTCAGGTAATGGTTGACGATCTCATCCTGCCCGGAGGTCGCAGCGGGCTGCGGTGTTTCGGGCGGTGGGGGCGGCAGGTCGAGCGGCGCACGCCTCAGCAGCTGCAGGTTGCGTTTGCTCATCGGGGACGCGGGTTCGATGCGCGGTTTACGCGCGCTCTTTACAGGCGTCACGGGATTTGTTTCTATCAGGAACTGAAACAAATAATAATCACTTTTGGTGCAATAAATTATTCAGTCCTATTATTCAGTTATGACTTACGTCATCTGAGACATTTTAAAATTCTCGAGAATAACGAGATCGCTGACAATAAAATAAAGTTTGAAAAAAGAATCTGATCTGTCATTCTTAAATCAAACCCACGTCTCGACTTTGCTTTACTGACTTTGTACCATTTAAAACAAATAAACAATCCAAGTACTAATTAACAACGCACTGACCTCTGCCTCATCGAGCGCGGCGCGCGCCTGCGCGCTCCTCGCGAGCCACAGCGGCGACAGCACGGGTACGGACGGCAACGCGCGTTGCGCAGCCGACGCGGCCGCGCGCGAGCCCGCCACCGCGTGCGTGACGCGCGCGTGCGGCTCCTCGTACCGGATGCCGCCGCCGCGCGATATCAACGTGAAGGCGCGTTCGCGTGTCGCACCCTCTAAACCCGTCACCCATATCTATGTAACATGAAACAATGTAGTATAACACGTTGTTTAGTACATATACATAGGTGTGATGAAATAGTTAAGTTTAGTGGTTCAAATGACAGCCGTGCACGAACCAGAGTTTGTATACGCCCGTCTAGTTGTACAAAGTTTCGTTTGTATTTGAAATCGATTATTAAATGCTCTGGCTTGAATAAAAACACCTGCTGAGTTCAAGTGTTTTCAAAGATCAAAGTGAAGCCAACAAAAGGGCAGTTTCTCAGGATGGACATGACTAACGATTGGTACCTAATCAGAACAACTAAGACGCTCAATTGGACGTGCCCTCTGGAGCACGGAAACGCTCATGAAATTTTTGCCACAATCATCCAACAACAAACTATTGATGCTGCATTGCGTACTGTGTGTTATCTTTTAAAACAACATAACATTAAAAAAAATTACAAAGTTAATTTTCAATGTGCCCGATCGCGAAGATATTAACCTGGTCAGGCCATAAAGGTACTTACACAAAATCCATCAAAAATAGGGCCAGTCCGTTTCAGCTGGCTCATGTCGAACTTCTCGAACTCGGCGGCCACTTCCCGCTCCCAGGCCGATTCCCCGCTGGTCCTCTTGGCCTCCTGAGACAGCTTCATCTTAGCCGACATGGTGGAGACGTCCACCGCCCGGGATTCATCCACGAAGTTGCTAGGCGGCTTCACGTTAGTTATCCGGGAGAAGTTTAAACCTGAAGCCAATGTGAGATTTCGGTGTCTCTTCTCGATGTAACGGAGTGCGGATGTCGGTGTATAGTGAAGTACGAAGATTAAATATATGGAATAGTACAAGTTTCATTTTTCGTAACTGATGAGGCATGGAGCATACTCTACAATACTCATTCTCTTTCAAATTTGTTGTCAATCGTAACTCTCCAACATGGCTTAATGGTTGGTGACTGCTGAACGTGCCCTCTGCATCAAGGATCCAAGAAATTTTGGCACCAGCGATCAAAGATCGCACACACTCCTTACATAGACAGATATATTAATTAACTCACTCATATCAGGCACGCGATGTTCGGCCAGCGGTGAGGAGGTCGACGCGCCGACCACGCGGTACTTAGACAGTGGGAGAGCGTGGCCACGCGCGGCAGACTCCACCACCCACGCGGGCAGCACGCACGCCTTGCCGTATTCGAGCGCCGCCTTGTACTTTTCACTACCCACACCATCCCTGAAAGAAAGGGTTCCAATCATTTCTTCGGTTCACGCCACCAACCCATGGAGTGTCCGTTATACAAACGGAATCTCGTAAAGTTTTTGTAGTGTGTTCTTGACACTATTTGACACTCTGTGTCCTGATTTGATCCCCCGTCATGGAATATTGCGACACCGTATGGACCAGCGCCACGTCGGATATCTTAGTTGCAGTCTCCGCTGGTTCCTGTGCTACTTCCTAACAAACTCGTGCAGCTCGCGGAGTTTTGGCTCAGAGACATCAAGATAACAGTAGACCGGGAACAGTCTCTACTACTCTATATAATACCACTGAAGACTCCATAAACCAGTTAGTAGTGACCCTGCCTGCCGAGTGAGGGGTCCCAGGTACAATTCCCGGCCGGGGCAAACATTTGTGACAGAAAAATGTTTGTTCTCCGGTCATGGGTGTTTTTGATGTGATATTTGTGTACGTCCGTGCCACCCGCAACACGGAATCCCAGTGCGGAGGTGTGGGTGTGTAAACGTATATTTATTATTTTAATATTTCACATGGAATCGTTATCATCATTACAAACCGTAACCGTCCCACTGCTGGGCTTTGGTCTCCTCTCACAATGAAAGGGCTTAACGCCATAGTCCTCTTCGCTGGCCAAGTGTGGTTCGGCAGACTGCACACTCCTTCAAGGACATTATGGAGAACTGTCAGGTATGGAGGTTTCCTCGTCATATTTGCTTCAGCGAGCAAGTGATAATTCATTTGTAGCAAATTATGTAGTAGATTTGTGATGCCTGTAGGACTCCAACTCATGTCTACCACTTGGGAGATTGATGGAGTCATGGAATTCTTGTACAGACAGCAAATAAGCGACGCCCGTTACCTTAGTGCGCGTCATTAACTAATGCTTTTAATGTTATGGACACCCACAGACGGCGGTGACCATCGCCAGTCTCCTCTTTGCAACTCACTCTGGCTGTCGTAATATGAATAAATACACATAATAAAATGTTACCTACTTAGTCAGTACGACAATGTCTGTGGTCTCACTCTGGAAGGCTCCGAAGAACACTCCTCCATTCTCGTTAACTAGTTTCATGATGTTCTGCTTTTCACGTTTCATTATCCCTGACGTAGTTATCTAAACAAAAGTAATTACCACGTGTTCATGTATTGTTAAAGTCCATTAAAGTTAAGAGACAAAGTATGACAGTATATTTCATGGGTTCGGAAATAGTCCCCCAGGGCATCCTATATGGAAATTGGTATATATATATATATATTCAAACAACAGTACTCATGTCTATTAAAATATTTCCTATATATATATATATATATATATATATTGTGAAATGTTGTTTGAAGGCCTGGTAACCCAGTTTATGGTGACCCTGCATACCAAGCGAAGGGTTAGATTCCTGAGCGGGGAAAACATTCATGTGGCAGATAAATATTTGTGCTCTGGTTATAAGTGTTTGTGATGGTGTTATTTATGTACTTCCACGCCGCCTGCAACACAGGCTGTCATAGTGTGTCGGAGTTAGCGTGTGAACATCTTTAAGAAAAAAAAAATTCACCTATCTTATTTTAAGATTCATCTCAATATATTTAAGGGTACATAACATTTAAATAAATAAACATTCAACACATCCACATATTGCAACTTTCATGTGTGTAACAGAATAATTTGAGGATAATCACCTGAAGGTTTGCAAATGGCGGCAGTTTATGGTTATCAAAGTCAGTAGACGACGCGTGGACGTTGAGTCGCAGAGAGCTTTCCCATACTGCTCCAACCCAGCTCTCCGACATCACCTGTATACCCTTCTCTACAGATTTCTGTAATTACGTCGAAATTCATACTCGTTTTATTTGAATAACACATTCATTGTATTAATTTAGCTGAGAGAACTCTTCCTAACTTCCAGCATATAAGTACACAAGCCAACAATAACGAAATCCACAAGGTTTTGGTTAAAATTATTTTAATGAAAATAAATTATATGACAAAAATTAAACTTACAATATACTTATCTGACAGCACTGTGTCCGAAACAAGGTGAGTAGTATCTTCTGTCAGGACAGTGTTGTATAGACCACCCATCCATTCCACCTTCCTCTTGACGTTTTCCTGAGAACACACCGAACTGATCACATCATTAGAATACAACAAGAAAAACTGGCAAAAGGTACTCAACCTTCAAACCTACACTTAAAACCTATATATCAAAAAAGAAAGTCTTAAAATCCCTTTTAACGAATAGTGGGCAATTGAGCACATCAGACACTGGCTGGTAATTAATTGTTCACAACCACCTATCAGTAACTATAGCACCAAGCACCACCAACACAGCATCAACAAGAAGTTAGTTGGAACTTGTCTATAACTAGTGACTTATCAACGCTGCAGCCGAACTGGAACATTAAAAATATTAAACAGTTAATTCTGTCAATTTGTGGCCAGCCAAACAGTTAAAGCAATCTGCCAACTACCCATTGTAATTGTTTTTGTAATTGTAATTTCATTAAAATGGATGTTACAAAGCCATGTGGCCTTCAACAGGAAATGGATGAAGCTCCTTGCACACCCAAATTGCAAATCCAACTCATGTCATGCTGAAGAATGAGTTTGGCTTCACCTTGTTTGGACTTAATCTTGCCAAACACTGAGTGTCATCTAAAGCATAACAACATAAGTGAATTCACATTAAGATAAAACTGCTGACATTCAAAGTATAAACCACTTTATTAGAGACATTAAATAAAAATAGTTGCATTATGAAAAGAATACTTGCACAATAATAAAGATAGCACAGGCCATTATACTTTAAATTGCCTACAGAACATATATAATTTTCACTTGTTTTTTTAAATAAATCTTTTATTAATATCAAATATAGTTCCTCTAAGAGGAATAAGATTAATCTAACTTTATGCAACTTTGATGACCACAGCAAATCTACTACAATTGACTAACTTTTGTGCATTCTCTACCACACTAATCCTATGATGGTAGTGAAGAACACTGGTGTACATATGAATCCTATAGAAGGTTCCTAACCTTTGGAATATTGTTACCCTTGTGATCTATTTTTACTTACACATACTGCTGATTTAGCATTTAGTAGAATAGCATTTAGTATAATAGTATTTAGTAGAATAGCTGTTTCACCCCTGTAGGGAATATCCCCACATACCCCCACATTTAGAATCCTAGTACAAATCAAATGCTATTCAACAGAATTTAACTAAAATTCCACTATTAATTTTCATAGCCTATGTCACATTGGTATAATTATTTAAAGTTACAATTCATACATTAATACATACATATAATATGGACACCACTACTAAAATAATTTTAACCCTATTGAAACTAATAAAAGTATATTTACAAACAGACATAGTATTTGGAAAACAATAGCTTCTCAAATATATACCTATATTCAGGCAATATTCCTCTTTCTTAATGTGTTTCTATTACCTTTTGTTGCTTAGAAAGTCCACTAGCTGTAATCACCAGTCCTCTCATAGCTATTGTGTAGACTGGTTCTGGCCCTGACGGTATTGGTGTGCCTTCAGTCAGACAACAGGATAAACATCTTGGGCCCACCAGTCTATTTCAAACAAACATTGATAAATGTAATTTTCAATAAATCACAAAATCCATAATGGTCTACTTCTTAGCTTATCGCTAATTCAAGGAAAACTCACAAGCAAGCAGGCTATTGTCAATTATGTTGGCAAGATCTTATTTGGCAGACTAAAGAAACAAAGTTTTCAGTAGATTATGGAGTTTTTTCTGGTATTCAACACTTGTCATAATATTTTTTGATCTAATCATTAATAATAATATACTTTTAGGGAGTTTATATTCATGCAAAACAGCATTATGTCAACTTGGAATGACAAATTTAAAATAATTGACTAATGAGAGTACAATATATGGAAACTATCTTACTATTAATAGCTTATTATGTTTATGAAAGTATGTATATATCGCACCCTTAGAATGAAAGGGAAACTCAAAAATTGCGATTTATGGGAAATGAAGAAGAAAGTTTTCAAAAATGTATGGTTTTGAGAAAATTTAAAGAGACTGATGTATGATGTTTTCCCTTTTTCCCTTTCTCACTCATAATTCAGGCTCTTTTTCACCATGGGGTTTTAGAGTAGGCTTTTTTAAGTACATTTATAGTAAAATCTGGAATTTCAGGAATTTTGAGTTAAGTCACTTTCATTCTAAAGGTGCGATATTATTATTGAAAAAAAGAATGAAAAAGTTATAAAAGCCTTTCATAATGAATTTAATATTAAAATGTTTATTGATTGCATTTTAGTATTATGTGACTGTGGTTTGTTATGTTCACTCTAAATACATCAGAATAATTGATAGTATCAGGCTTTACTTTGCAGAAATTAATAATACTTTAATAACATCAGAATAACAAAAATGTTAAAAAGTAATTTTAATAGGTACATAAATTGAAAAGAATTAAATAGAAATTGACAAATCATATTAGAAAAAAATGGTTTTATTGAAACAATCATTTATGCAATTATATATCCTATTAAAAAAATACTTACAAGCATTTAGTGGCCCGAAGTTTCTCAAAGAATTCACCTTCAAACTCGGATAGAACTATGACATCCTTCTTAGTCAGGGCATCGAACTTTTTCCAAGTTTTTTCATGTTTCCATGTGGCATTCAGACCGCCACCGCAATGCTGTTCACACGACTGGAATGAAAACAATTGAAGATGCTTTGTGGTCCTTTTTCATTAATTCATGCCACTTCTTCGCTGTGTTTCATACAACCAATTTTTGGGAAAAATAAGATACCTAATAGAATATACATAACATTATTAATCTATTAAAATTTAAACCATACAAACCGTGAAAGCTAGTTTCATTTCTTCAGAACATTCATTTTCATTGCTACACCCTTTTGGTACGATAAAAATGACGTTTATATCTTCGGTCATTTTATTAAATGTAGTTTTAGTATCTAAACGATTATTCGTGCATTTCAAAAATATTTTGTTTCTGCAAATCGACCAAAACGCGCCCGCGCCGTTTTATTAAGTTTGTTTACAGTTGTCATACAAATCTTGGTGATCGCTGTCATATGTCAATGTCAATAGGACATTCAAAATTACGTATTGTATTGTAGTGTTTATACTTTATTCGAAATTATAATATCAGTTTATTTAATGTAACCGATACCGTATTGTAGTTGATTCCCATCATTTGCTATTTTATATATTAGGCATTATCACCACTATTACACCATGTTTATTTCTAGTACGGTACAAAAGAGTATGTATGGTTCGTGGATTTAAACCTTAGACTACATCGCAAATTTATCATCAGATGAGATTATTTTTATTTTATGTAAAAATATATGTTTTTACGTATCGATAATATCGGTATTTATTACAATTACCATGCGAGCACAGAGCCTCTGTGGCTGGTGTAAATCTGCTCAGTTTGATGTTGAACTGGAAGCTCTGCTACTTAATTCAATGTAATCTACACATTTGAATTAATTCAGAGCTACGTTAATATTATTATTATATTATAATAGAAGGTATAGGGTCGTTGATCAACCATTACAGTCTTCGTGGTGATGAAATGGATATGATTTGAAATTATGAGTTAGTATGGTTATAAAACTGATATATTAAACTGCTAGATATATTAAAATGATTAATAGAAGTGAGCACGTGCAATCGCCTTGTTGCAACCGTATGATCTATACCGTGTGTACCACTTATAATTTAGTTGATTAATTATTTAGTTGAGGCTATTAAAATGACCACGCAATTGTAAATTGTCGACGAAGCAAGGTGTACGAATTGTTTCGTATAGAAGGTTAATCTAATCTTAGCTGCCGTCGTCACGGTAAGTATAATAGTATACGTAGCCGCTTCGCTTCATCATCATTACAAAGTGTACTATGATATGTTACTTAATCTATATTATTTATGACAGCAAATTAAAGGACATTAAACTTACTCTATGGTCATTATGGCGTAAAGGTTATGTTATGTTTTTGTAATAGTTTAGCTGTATATTGATGCAAATAAATATGAATGTGTCTATGTGAAAAGTTTCATCGATCGCGGTACATCCGTTACATCTAAACATGTTGTACGACGACTTCAAACCCATCGTAGATCTGGTACTTAACAACTGGACGGCTTTGCAATTGGCCGTAGAACATGGAATGGGCGCTCCAGGTGGAGAAAAAGTAAGAAAATTGTAACTTTTTACTATCACCTGTTGTAGGATTTTTTGATTTCTAAAAACATATCATAGACAGAACTACCTATTTATAGTAGCTGATTTCGCAATAATTTTAAAATATATAGGTAGTAGTGTATACAATTTTAATATCAAATCATTGTATTATATGAAAACAATTTTAAAATGTATATTTAATTATGAATGGATGTCGAGTGAGAATATTGTATATTCATTTGTTGTTCTCATTATCATGCGGCTTTAAATTATCTTTATTTTTTTCAGACTGCGCAATTGATGTCAGTGTATGTAGCAAGATATTGTGTTGAAAACATAATTGATGTAGACGATCTCCAAGAACTTCTAGAAGACCTGATGGATGAGGAGTTTGAGACAGTTTGTCATGACAACTCTCCAAGAGGTGAGACCTGTACTTAATACACTTAAAATATTTCAATGAAATAATTATTTTATCTATCCATCTCTCAAACCTCTGTGTGATTTAACCAGTTTCATGGAGTCTTATTGTAGTAGGCTAGAGCATCATTAGCTAAGTATCAAGGGTGTAACAAGACAGACATAGTGTAGTTGTTGATGACCAGTTTTGATTTACAGAAGTAGCGTCTCTTCTCATTCTCTACCTCGGGCTGTTAAAAGATGGCCACCATGACGAATTGCGCACCAGAATAGAAGCAATGCCTAAATGCCAGAAATGGCTCAGTGAGCCAATCCATGACTCAGTGCCGCCACAAGTGAGTTGCAGCTGCTCTGGATTAAATATAAATTATTATTATTTTCATAGTTAAGTTTAATGTTTTTCTTTTTTATAATCCTAGCACTTTTTACATTGCTTATTTTACCGTTTTGAATGAAAGTGGCTGCACAATTTCATTATGTTTATTATACATATATGATTTTTGAATGAAGGATTCTAGTACAAAGCTTGTGAAATTTATTTTTGTTCACAATAGAAATATAGATACATTTGACCATACAGTGCCACGGTAATCCTGATGATGATACAACAAGCAGCAGTGGAGAAGAAGATGAGCCTCCAAATGAATTTACGAATAGTACGCCATCTGCATCATCCTCGAACCAGAATCCAGAGCCGATGGACGAAGACTCTGATCCTGGCTGGACAATGGTACGGTCGAGGAGGAGGAAATAAATGCATTTATTGCAGTTAGTATACTTTTTAATGCAAGCAGGAAATACTACCAAATCAGCATATTGTTTCTAAACCTGTTATTAAGACTTGAAATGGAATGGGAATATCAAACCTTTGTTCTTCTTTGACTTGATAGAATGAAGGTTAAAACTAATTTTTCTATCACCTATCAAAGAAATTTTACCACAGGCATTCACACAGCACCAAATAGTTTTCATAGTAGTTGTTTGTTACTGTAGATTAAATGTGTTAGTTTTGGGTAAAAGATTAGCTTATAGATTTTTCTGTACCTTATTTCCATTGGTAAAAGATAATTTTTTATACAGTTTATTTTTATACTTTTCTAAAAATCAAGCAACACTAGTGTGTCAACAAATTTATCATGAGTAGTCTCCAAATAAGCAGCAAGAAACTCCCAATAAAATAAAGACTTGTACCATAAGTTTTATATTTCAAAAAATTCAACTTAGTAGTTCACCTTAGCAGCTTGTCAGTCAGTCAGACAGAAAAGACGGCCAGTAATAATGTGAGTCCACTGCTTTCCTTTAGATCGACAACACACCAAAAATGTCTTTGGTGTTACTGAAGTCTATGTACGACAGTGACTATCTACCATTAGGTGGATCATCTGCTCGTTTGTAGACGAGTTACATTAAAAAAAGTGGCATAGCGAGCTGAATGGAGACAGCTAAACTATTATATTTAGTCGCCAAAAACAAAATTATGCACAATTTTACTTAATTATTTGTGTAAGATCAATGTTTGCTTTGTTAAATGTAGCAATTAGCTTAAGTAGACTATTTTTAGATAAATTTAGTAAGATACAAAGAGCATTTTTCGAACCACTGACAAATATTTTGAGAACTATGAAAGTAACAATTTTTATAACTAGTGGTTGCCCATGTTTGTTGGGGTTTCCAACATACCCATGAGGTTTTTAGGCTTCACAGAGAGATCAGTCTTTTTATTGTAATTTGGATAAGTTGTATCCAAGAGTATTGATGTTTATGTCATGGCTTAGGATATGACTAAATTTGGAAAATGATGAAATTGAATTTTTTAAAAGAAATTATCTAAAATTGTTTACAGATATAGGAAATATTTGTACTTGTTACTCTTTAAATGTTAAATACACTACATTCAAATTATATTGTCCAATTGCTAATATCTACATTACATATCGCATTAGCAAGTTTCAGATACATTTATAAATTATGTTACAAATACTAAAACCCAATATGTCAAAAGTTTAAATTTGACTTTATTTAAAGGAATCCTGATTTGTCTATGTATTTTTTAAGTTGAAGTACATATTATTATTGTATTAAGTTAAATGCTTATGTGCAAACTGATAGTTGTTCTTGCTTGCAGAGCAGTTTTCTATGTCATTAATATTAACTATATATGACATTCCCACTGAAGTTATGTTTTGTAGAAGTTTATCTTATGTACAGTTGTACTCATTTTGTAGGTGATTTTGTTTGTTAGATAATAGGGAATTTCTGTACATTAAATTGTAATTGTGAAGTAATATCCTATTTTTATTTATTTTTTAATAAATGTGCAGTATGTTAAAATGTTTTTTATTTGAGTACACATTACAGATATATTTTTTAATACATTTACACACTCACACCCCCGCATTAGGTTTCCCTGTGTGGCATGGACATACACATATATGACATCACAACCACCCATGATCCGAGAACAAATATTTATCTGTTACAAATGTCTGCCCCGGCCGGGAATCGAATCCGGGACCCCTCGCTCGGTAGGTAGGTTCACTACCAACTGGACTATGGAGTTGTCATTGAACTGTTTCAGTGAATTTTGTAGACTGAGTTGTGTGAAATAATTTTAATTGAATAAGAAATAAATCTGCTATGCCATATAATTTAGGTATGATGGAATGAATATAACGAGTAGTTATATTTATAATTTATTATATTTTGTACTTATAGAATTATATATATAAAGAGTGGTTTTATCAACACTATGAGAAATATGCAAATTACAAATGTAGCTTTGTCAGATATCCATATACATAATTATTCATAAATAATTGATTAATATCAGGCATTACTTTGCGGGAATCCATTGTTATTTAATTATAGGGTTCGAAAATATCCGATATATATAAAAAGTTTGATATATATCCATTTTGTATGAAAGCCATATTATTATTTTATTGTATTATTTATGTATACTATTTGCATATGTGTTAAAAAAAACAGATTTTTTCTGAGACGACAGACGGCATTAATATTAATACCAGCAGAAGTGTTGCCATTTATGGATTTGAACTTATATTTAGGCAGTATGTTTTAACTCTACTCCAACGCCATCTACATTTGAGAAGTAGAAATACAGTAACAAACGCCAAAAATTACTCAATAATATAAAATTTGATATATATTGTTACGTGTCAGGATCCGTAGGCTCGTAAAATGCTACAATGGTTCCGCAGAGACTTTATTTTACTTCACACACACTTCACAATCACAGTTACACTCGTAGATCGCAGGTATTCGCTTCGTAGGGAGAGAACTCTTCACTTCGTATCCGGAAACCGAATGCCCTGTGGGCGACCCTGCCCGCTATTTATATCGATTTCCAGGCTTCCAGATTCTTCCACGCCCTTCGTTGAAGTAAACAACAACAACAAGAATTCCCGGAAATCGACATAACAATAGCGGGTCAGGTAAACAACCCCATTTCGGCCCTCGTCTATGCAAATCTCGCTCCTTTTGTCTAAGGCATAAAGGCGAGATTGGCCTGATGTGACCCAGGTACTTTTTATTACTATCTGGGTTTCATTTTTACTACCTCCATTGTTTTTCAATGTGAGGGTCGGTAACCCTTCCAGAAACTTTGTAAACATGCCGACTTTCTCTTATCGGCTGTTCTTCGAGAAGCTTCGTAAAAATATCATAAAAAATAATTTGATATATATCGGATATATATCATGTATATATCTATTGATATATATCCTCGAACCCTGTTAAATTAGTATTAATTTACTTTGCAACAATCTGCAAGCACAATCTATACTAATTTAAGGACCAATAATAATCTATTTTCATCCTCACTTCACCAGAATTAAAGACGCGTTATTATTTTTAATTTCTATGGCCAATATATTATTAATAGAAATAGTGTCAACCATGCTTACTTTTTAGCAATGAACCTTGAATTTAATTCGCAATCAATAAAAAAAATACATATAAAACTGTTCATACATATGTATTTTATTTCATGTAATTTTGTTGTGTGTACAAAATAAATAAATAAATGAAATCTTTTCTACATTATATATTGTTTCTCAATGTAAAGTAAAACTCAAAAAATGTAAAGAGGATTTGCTTGTAGTTTTATTTAATGTAAAACTTGTTCTAGATATTACAAATTAAACGGAATTATACATTTTGGACCAGTACATCCAATCAAAATCTCTACAAATGTCCGAATTTTTGAATGGAGTTCCCAATAAATCTTTGTGCATGACAAAAAGACACATTTTACGATTAAAATACATAATTAACAGTTATTAATACAAGACACGTAACACAGTAAGTAACGTGTGAACATATTGCTTTATACTTTGAAAAATTAATGAGGCTTACTAAATTGCGACTTAATTTTTGCCTTCACCATTTGAAATGCAAACTACAAAATGCATTGTAAACTTATACATCACTGGTTTTAATAATTAACATAGTAAACATTAAGATTTACAACATTTTAAGCAAGGAATAACATTGTGTTCCTGCTCTGTTGATAGTTAATTACAAAAGTATACGCAGATTACTATAATGGTAGCTAGGAAATATATACAAATGTACTATGTGATTACAGTTTTCTATTCGACAGCACAGAGTACATTTTGTATAACTGACTTCGACAGTATTTTTTTTAGAGATGCGATTTTCATTCTTATTAACATTGACAAAATTCAATTCTAATTAGTCTGTGGTTGCGATACGTCTTGCAGTCATATTGACACTTCTAAAACGTAACAAATTACCTACCTATTTAAAGTTCCCAATAGGGATATATTAAATGATTTATTATTGAGATATAGGTACATGAATAGTAATCTATAAAATACGTATACAATGCCATTAACAATACGGCAACGAGCAAATATGCAAAGTAAAAATGCTGCCATCAAAAGATCAGCCAGTAAAAGGAAGATTATCAAGGGGTACGTTCCTACTTACAGTTTTGTGATAATAACTCAGTTATGTTGATTTTTTTGGGATCTTGTAACTTATATTATTCTTGTAGAGAAGGGCTCTTAAGAGGGCTGAGATTTTTTTATTAGAATTTGGTATTTTAAGATTGCCTTATGTTAGATTTAGTGTTCCTTTTCTTACAATAAAATTTCACTCATTAGGTTTTTTCAGCTGTTGTAACAACAGCTGTACAAACAAACAAATACCTATATAAATATTAATACGAAACAATATAAAGAGAGAATATGATTTAGGGCTATCTATCCATTTAATATTTGTTTGAACTTAAATTACCTTGCAATAATTCAAATAAAGTAAAATATAGTATGCTATAAAGCCTACGGCATATCCTTTTTATTTACTTGTAACTATGAATACTAAACATAAAACAGTTAAATTGAAGGATAACAAGAATGATAACAAAAACTCTTTACTGGTCTTTGTTTCTATGTTCATAGGTGGCTAATTATCAAATGGACGTCTGCCAAACTAGAGACATGATTGTATCGTTGGTCTAAACATTGTAACTAAGACAAATAAAAATATATTTGACTGATGTCTACTTAGATGGCAGTTGCTTGCTAGGCTAGTAAAAAGCCTTATTATATAAGAGATCAATGGGACTATTCAATATCATTTAATGATAATGAAAACTATCTGATGTTCATGTGTATATACCTAATTGATGTTTTAATACATAATAAATTTTATATACAAATATGTTTCTTCATATATAAATGTATGTTCTGGCTGGAAATTAAATTCAGGAGTCATTGGTCTGTACCCATTCCCTGCTAACTAGACTATACAATCATCTAATTATTGTATTCCAGAGAGTATTTAGTGTCAAGTGCCCTGTCCGACATGCGTATGTTATATTACCCAGGTGGGGCATTTGCATTATCACTCCTATTGGTTGCACGTCTCCTATCAGCATATTTCAATCACATAGGGGACTGTGATGAGACTTATAATTACTGGGAGCCATTGCATTATTTGTGTAAGTATTATTTAGTTTTTGAATGAAATGAATGACATAGGAATGTAAAAGCAATGATATTTAAGTAATCTTTTTTAATCATATAAGTTATATCTTGACAACAATCCGACAACAACAATAAGTGCTGATAAGTGTAAGATGTTAAATGCACTAATTTATAAAAGCCTATTTATTCACTTCTTAAAGATTCCCACATTATTAATATCTGGGAACATTGCCCATTTTTGATTATTGAACAATAATAAGTTTGCAATATGTTTATTCTTCAACCAATTGTGCTTTTGTGTGCATATTATGATGCATAACTTTCCTAATATGGGCCCGGTCTAAGACTGTGTATACTATGC
Organism: Megathymus violae; assembly: GCA_003671415.1. Classification (NCBI taxonomy): domain Eukaryota; kingdom Metazoa; phylum Arthropoda; class Insecta; order Lepidoptera; family Hesperiidae; genus Megathymus; species Megathymus violae. The sequence goes on from PDGT01000077.1 coordinate 1,126,004, forward strand.
TGTTCAAGCACATACCTTTCAAGACTTCGTGGAGTAGATATAGTTTTATATGTTTCATCACTGTTTTCTGTCATAAATAATCAAAGCCCAAAGATAAACTTTTACATATATGTCCATCATTCAAATTGTGTCCCATCCAGAAATCAAATCAGGGTACTGTAGTTTAGTAAGCATGATCATAACCAACGAGATTAGATGGTTGTCGAAAGTGATCTCACATGAAGTTGATCTCTAGTAAAACATGTTTGTATAATAATTTTTATGTAATTTGTTTCCAGTATATGGCAGTGGTTTCCAAACTTGGGAATACAGTCCTGTGTACGCACTGCGCTCCTATGCATCGCTATGGGTGTTTGCGATCCCGGCCAAGTTGCTATCATACGTCATGAGTCCGGTGTCTGTGTTCTATTCCATGCGCGCGGCGCTGGCCATGGTGTCCGCTTGGGCGGACCTCATGTTTTATAAGTAAGTGAAGACGACATGAATCAGCCAATATAATAATTTCTTATATGATTTGTGCCAGCCCTGTAATTTATTTTTAATGACTCTTGTGTGAAGGGTCTCCGGTTTGAATAGAGGTAAATCTTTGCACAATTTTTGGTGTCGCTCAGTCACGACTGGTCATTATTAAGTTGATAGTAACTTTGTCCGTGATAAGGTCGATCGGGCGTGTTTGCTGCAAGCTATGAATCAGTAGGGAACGATCTGTATTTTATGATGCATTTCCGTGAGTAACGATCGACGTCGATTGACCATCGCAAACTGTGAGTGAGGGCGTGTAGAGTGTAGCATCTGCGACCTTATCAATGGTGGTTGAGTAGATGAAATAATTTTTTACGCCACACATACAAAAAACAAAAACTCAACTGAGGATAAGTACATTAGGTTACGTGGTGTCAGCCGACCGATATAAGGAGATGTGACGGTACACCGAGACTGATTCAAAAACATGTTCCCGCAGAGCGGTGTGTCTAGAGTTCGGCGTGCAGGTGGGGCGCACTTGGTTGTCGTTCGCAGTGCCGGCGGCCGGGTGCTTCGCGAGCGCCGCCGCCATGCTGCCGAGCGCGTGGAGCGCCGCCCTGTGTACCGCCGCACTGGCCTGCTGGTGGAAGCGACGATACCCGCCCGCCGTCGCGCTGATAGCTGTTAGTGTGCTGCTCAGTGAGTACGGTATTCGGGATGATCTTGTATTTCTTTATAAAGGTCGAAGATCTCGTTATAGGCATCTCGTATGATTTTAAACTTATATCGTCGCGGATATTATACATGGGATATTATTCAGGTTACAGCGCCGAGTATCCACAAAACGGAAAAAAAATGCCACAGTCGTGAGTGTCTGTTGCAGTTAAAATGTTCATGCTCATATGTTTGACTCAGTGTTCAAGAGCCAGTACATAAGCAAGTTCACTGCTTTCTTTTCGGTTCACAACGAACCAGGGATAAGACGGTGACCGCTAAACATCACACGTTCCGTTGTCTCGTTTGCAAGACTTAAAAACTCAAAAAATAAAATGACCTGATGAATAGTAATACAGTTTAACATGATTTATCGCGTTCTAAGTTGCTTAAGTCAGTTGATAAGAGCCAGATTTGATGGGTTCAAAAACGTGTTTCCTATTTGGAATCCGCTACGGAATCTCACCTCAGCCGTAACTTAGCAGTAAAATGAAAAGACTGCTGTCATCATTATTTTGATGGCTGCTGCAAAAGGCACTTGGCATTTTGGGGGTTAACAAGTTTATGTGGAACTCCCAACTCTCTCGGGTGTCATCCTTTGCATGTAGACGACTCCGTCATGTGACGACACCGGTTCGAATCGGGTCCGTTTCGTTTCCTAATTCCGCAAATAAAAAAAAATATTAACTCTGTTCAGGTTGGCCCTTCACAGCACTCATCGGGATTCCCATAGCTTTGGACATAGTGTTCATGAAACGCAAAATCATCGAGTTCGTCAAATGGTCCATTCTGAGCCTCGTTGTCATCCTGCTGCCCATGGTGGCGATCGACTCGTGGCATTACGGGCGGCTGGTGATAGCACCATGGAACATCGTCAAGTACAATGTGTTCACTAGCCATGGACCCAGCTTATACGGGGAGGAACCCTGGTCTTACTATTTTGTGAATGGAATACTTAACTTCAATATTGTCTGGGTGAGCACGGAGAAGTATCTCCAATTATGATTTTTTCCTTTAAATATTTTTGTTCTATTGTATCCTGCTAAGACTTCCCGCATCTCCTTATTCTGCTGTGATGCGAGATCCTTCAAAAAACCGCGTCTCTGTAAGGTTATTGAACGCTTAGAAATTATCTGAATCAAATCGAAATTATTAATTTCATGTAGGTTGTAGTGGACTTTTGAAGGTCCATTATTTTGCTTCCACAGCTAAGCCACCGACGTGGTTGCCAAAGCACCTTTTATCCGCGCAATTAATGCAGTCAATTCATTAATTGCATTCAGTTAATCAAGCGCACGAGACACTCGATTCATTCTCTTGCCATTTGAGTGAGTTCGCAACGGTGATACTTACATGTAATACTTATTCGTAACTGTAATAGATGTAACTGCTTTAATTTATTTTTAATTTAAGTGGGTATACGGCCAATCTGTTGCATTCCTTTCCTGTAAGAGAGGATGTGACAGACTTTTAATATATACATAAAAGTTGTAATAAATAAATATATGCCAATGTCCAGGTGCTAGCGGTGTCCTGTCCCGTGTTCTACGCGGTATGCGCGCAGTTCCTGCCGCAGTCGACGTCGCGCGCTGACTTCTGTGCACCCATGGTGCTCAACCTGATGCCGCTCGGACTGTGGCTGCTCGTGTTCATGTTGCAGGCACACAAGGAGGAGAGGTACAATGGGGTTTAGCAGTGTTCCTAAGGCCAAAGTATCGTTCGTTTGTTCCACAGCCCATTGTATAACTAATATCTTTATTACATTGTAGTCTTACAACCTATTTTATGTTTTCTTGTATGTGTGCGAACAAAACGGCAAAGTTAGGGTCCAACTGGTTTACATTTGTTTTGATCCACCTACCATCATGTAAGTCGAGCTAAAATTGAGTGGTCTAGAGCCCAGCGACCTCCAATATGAGGGACCAAGTGCAGGGGAGGTTGGCTCGGTGTAAGGTGTAAGGGTTCACTTATATAACACAAAACGGAGGTAAGGCCTAGGCATACACATTGAAATTTAAATACCTGCGCACGAATATAGAATCTCCCTTTTTTTAAGTCGCTTAAAAACGTTAGTGTTACCGACAACTAATATCTATAAACACAGCTCAATTATATTGAGGATCCATTGACGAGTTCTACGTTTTTATTTCTGGAACCCAAAATCAAATCCTCACTACATTTACAAAGGACCAACTACGAGCCTTCTCCTACACCAAAAAAAATCAAAACTACATAGTTCATAAACAGAATGACGGCTGTACAATACACAAAAAAATTATAAAAACGAACATAGAACCACCGCCTCCTTTTTGAAGTCGGTTAAAAACAGAAAACCAAAGAAATAAATCACAATGGGCATTGGTCTCTTCTCGTAATTCAGGAGGCTTAGAACGCACTCGGTCGCCTGACATCACGTGTTGATTCCTTTATTGTGCATAAAGAACTATGTCCAATTTCTAATCGATGACTATCTCTATGATCATCTATGGAAGAGGTTGAAATAAGAAATAAGTTATTAATTGAATAACTGAACCCCACAGATTCCTGTATCCCGTGTACAGCATGATCTTGTTAGCCGGTGCGATATCGCTGGACTGTTGGCTCAAGCTGTTGTACTCGGTGGGCACCGACTTGCTGCACTACACCCGCGACAAGCGCGCGCGCCACTACCTCGCGTACACGGGCGATATATTCGTTGTGTTCGCTGTGTTCGCAGGTGTACTCGGTGAGTAAAGTGTCCTTTTGCCTGAAAATGTTTAATATGTAAACTTTTGCCTGAGACCCTTGAATAAAATAGATTTTCTGAAACATGCACCATAAATCCAGCATGATAAGTTTTAACTTTCCCAAAAATGGTCCTTCAAGCGGGGCCCGTAACAAATCCGAAACCTTTTACCAGGTGTGTCCCGCACCCTCCAAGTGTACAACAACTACCACGGACCCATGACGCTCCTGAGCCAGCTGCCCGAGAGGAGCGATGGAGTCAGCTATGTGTGTTACGGCAAGGATTGGTATCGATCCCCCTCCAGTTTCCATGTGACTGACGCATATAGGATACGGTTTATACAGAGCGAGTTCAAAGGACAGATGCCAGCGCCGTATGACGAAACGAACGGTAATTTTTTGTTCGTAACTTGAATTTATAATTATTAAACAACTTAACGATTATACGTGTAAGTACGGCGTGCGTTTATACAAATACATATATTTTTCCCATTTTATTTGTGCATTAGAAATTTTTTATCAATTGTTTTAGTGATGGAAATGATCGGTAGAAATATATCTCAGAAATATTTTGCTGTCTAAACATCTGTCACGACCAGAATCTCTTGGCTACGGAAACGTACTGTACCGTATATATCGTTGGTATTTTATTATTGTCTTCATATTTTCCTAAATTCAAATCAACATGACGACAACCGGAATGCGAAGAACACGAAAAACAATGAAGATTCCCAAGATTCATTAAAGAAGTAGCTGAACTACATATTTGCGATATTCGAACTGGCCATCAGTCAGCACTGAAACGTAGAACTTTAAGACAGATTTGAGATTTTCATGTCTCAACTTATTCATAAATGGTCCTTCGAGCCATACCACTAATAAATCGAAAACCATCTACCAGGGGTGTCCCGCATCACATTTGCTCCAGATCTCCTTAGCTTTGCGCAGATACCTTTTCACTTCCGAAAACAGATATAATTAACACATTTTACATAATTTCAGGTACCCGCGCCGTTCACCCCTACTTCAATGACCAAAATAAAGGCGACGCGCGAACCTACCTCAAACCCTCCGAATGCCACTACCTCGTCGACTCCGACCTAGGGCAGCCCACGCCGCTCGAGCCGGCCTATCACCGAGACACCAAGACGTGGGAGGTGGTAGCGTCGGTTCCCATCTTAGACGCGAGTAAATCCGAGACGTGGTTCCGAGCGTTCTACGTACCGTTTATGACGAAAAGGTCGGTGGTTTTCGCAAATTTGTATCTCTTGAGGAACAAACTCTTGACGGCTTAGGCCGACTTTGCAGGAATCGAGAACTCGCGCTACAATTAGATCGTAGCAGGAGAACGAGGGAATGTAGAGTAATCTCTAATCGATGTATCGATAGTGACGTCGTGAGTGTTGATTTCTTAAAAAGCAACGCTTACGATTACAATCGATTCTATAGTGAAAGCGCGCTATTATCGAGTTGTCCTTTCAAATCGATGTTCAGGAATCGAACCGATACTGAGTTTTCGTGTGATTTATATGGATTTGTTGCCTATAAGGGCCTGTAAGTATCTAGTCGCTCTAGTCGACCTATTACCTTAACACTTCTCAGAGTCGATAGTGACGTCACATGACTAAAGATTAATCGAAATCAGTTTACAATTTTATAATAATTACTATTAATACATATTTATTATTAACATAAATGTAAAAAAAACATTTCAAAGTAAATCCTTAGGTTTTATTATAAGTAATTTACACTATATTTAATAGTATACATTTTTATAGATACACTTATTTAAGTGTTTGTTATGGGCACCTTACTTGAAACTATGTCTCCGATACGATACGATCCGATAAATCGTTACGACGTTCGTAACGATCGAGTGTAATCTTTGTGGTACTGGTCTATCACGGGCTTACTTATATAGTGCCATCTGTGTCCACTGTTTAATAAATACTAAATCTATACATATAATAAAATTGTAACTGATCACTTTCTGTACATTCAGGGTGAATGAGAAAAACTGTTAATAGAGGTTTTTATTAACGCAACAGAACCCCTAAACAATAGTTGTTAGAATATTTGTCTGTTCGTCTGTGCGTCTGTCGTCGCTAATGTCAGAAACGGCTTAATCGATTTCGTTATGCATTTCACTAAGGTAGGTATTGCAGTAAGCGTCTCTTAATATTTAAAGTTCGTTTTATTTGCAATCTGTCCATAAATAAAAATAGTTGTAAAGAGAACAACCCAGCCCTAAAACAACGCAGGCGGTATTTCTTAGCGTAAGGCATTGTTTTTCTGAAGCGAAGCGAGGGCAGTTTGCCAGTTACTAATGAACTTTTCACATAACATACATTACTTACATTTATTTATATCTGACTATTATTCACTATTGGGATCGTATCGTGACGTGTGCGAAGCCGCTTACGAATAATGCGGTATGGTTGTAGACAGTACTTAATAATACTTCTACGATTCTGTACAAAAGTTTAATATTCTCGTGATTCGTCTAGCGCATAAAATGTTCGTGATTTTTAATGTTAGTATATAAAAGGTACAATCAAATTATTGTAATTGAAATTACGGAATGTTAACATAAAATAGTTTTTTGAAGCGGTCAAACGATCTATCGCAATAATATATAGGACTGTAGATTTTTAAATCATTTGAACATATATTTATGGTATACAAGCAAACCGCCTCGTTCGGGTTGGACAATTCTGTAATTATAGGTTAATTAAGGAGACATAGCTGACGAATTTGGTGAATATCAGCATGGCTATAGCTTATCTACATGTGCACGTATGTATATCACAGTGTATAGTCTGTGGCCACCTGGAATATGTGCTATGCCAATATATGTATTTACAATTTAACAGCAGTCGCGCTGGGTGTGGCAAAGGATTGTGACTGTAAATAGATTTAAAAATATTTTGTTATAAATGAATTTGTACATTGTTTTTTTTTTGTTATCATTTTTGTATAACTTAAGTGATAAGGCTTCTTCTACCAAAGAAGGAAAACGATTGCAATTTCTACGCATTTTTTGTGAATTGTTTAACAAAAGTAAGAATTATATTAAATAAATAATTTATTATATTATTTAACTATTGTTTTATTTGAGAGTATCCCTAGCCTTCTATAGTTTATTGATGTCAATTAATCAACCGGTGTCGGTTGAAGATGCCTATTTACTAGCCGGTGTCCGGTGCGCTTCGCTTCGCCTACAAAAATTGCCATCTTGAGCAAAAACAAGTAAACTTGTCGGTTTACCAACGCGGGAATAATGTATTTGGTGTTAGTGTTTTTCAGTGTTCCAATGCTGCCACATTTTTTAAATAAAAACTAACATTTACTTATAAGTAATTAAAATTTAAAGAAGTATGTATGGGCAACCTGTACACTCCAAAATGCATATTTGCATTGCATACTCTTGAGGGACAATGTTATCTTAAATTACACTCATTGTCGATCCCGCAGTCTAGTTGGTAGTGACCTTGTTTGTCGGGCGAGTGTCCCGAGTTCGATTTCCGATAGGGTCAGAATATTTGTTCTCGGGTCAAAGGTGCTTCTGATATCACATCTGTGTACGTCAATACCACCCGCTACACAGGAATCATAGTGCAGGAATGTGTGTGTGAACGGTTATTACTATTATTTTTTACAAAACATGTTAAGATGATTAAATCTGAGATACCGTATAAACATTTTGTAATTGGAATTTCATGTCCTTCTAAAACATCAAGATGGCTTCGAACATTTGGAGCATGTTAAAGTTAGTTTAGGATAGGTAGTTTAAAGCTAAATGTAATAAGCAAATTATTTTAGTTATTTTTTTTACTCTAGTTTATTCCATTGAAAATTATTTACTTGTGTTTTGTAAATTACAAGTAGTAATACGATGAGGGAAATCGTTCATATCCAAGTCGGGAGATGTGGCAACCAGATCGGGTCGAAGGTAAATCTATTTTGCTTGATGACTACAGAAATGAGACTCCAGCGTAGACTCTGTTCGCGTCATCTAGGTGATATAATACAGCTGAAACAATCGACGTAATTATCTGCTCTTTTGTTTACCCAAATTACCATTGTTGGTATTAATCACAGAATGTTCCGACTAGTGACATATCACGAGATGTGTTTACGGTGTCACGTGACAGCATTTTCGCATTTGTTTGAAACAACATTTCACTTATAAATCTGGCTTGAACACCTGCAAATACTTAAATTTAAACAAAGGCCTGTACGTTTCGGAAATGATTACTTATTTTGTTGAATGAAAATATAGTAAGGATACCTGTATACCTTCTATATAATGTTGATGTCCACTAGACTAAAGATGTCCCATGGATGTATTTTATTGACATTGACATCACTAATTTGGACTTGCTTTATTAAGTGTTTGCTGTTCTTTTCCGGAACTGCTAGTAACTATGTCGAATCGATAATACATCGTCAATATAAATAGACGTTTTACAAGAAGGTGTAATGTTTATTTATCTATATGAAATAAATAAAAATTCCGTAAGTTATATGAAGTCCGCAAATCCAAAACTGGCCTGTGTTGTGACCTAAGGCTTTATCCCCATAATATATCTCGTTCTAACAGGAGGCCCGAGGGAGACAGTGAGAGAGTTTTTCTTTGTAATTTGCGATGGTGTTTAATTACGAGTCCATATTGATTATACTCTAAGTTATTTTAGAGGTAGTTCGAACGAACTACTTGGAACTTATGATTGGACTGTGCTCGCAGTGCTTTTTCGCAACGATGGTAGTTATTTATAACAGTATACAATAGGTAGCACTGTAATCAAACTTATCAATTCTCTATTAAAAATTGAAATGTTATTTAAATATACTGCAGAACAACGCCTGCTAGGTCAGCTAATATACGATATAGAACGCCTAAGCCTCGAGAACTACGTCTTATACCCTGTTGTAGCTAGGATTTTAACTAAATCTCTGAAGGCGTCTGGCAATGTTATTATATCAGTATTAACTGAAGTTGACACAATATTTAATTTCCTTTGTTATTTTTCCAGTTCTGGGAAGTCATTTCTGATGAACACGGTATTAATCCAGAGGGTTGTTACTGCGGCGACTCAGATCTCCAACTGGAGCGAATAAATGTGTACTACAACGAAGGGCCCTGCACAAAATACGTCCCGCGCGCTGTACTAGTGGACCTCGAACCTGGAACCATGGATTCTATACGAGCTGGTCCTTTTGGCAGGATTTTTCGACCTGATAACATCGTCTATGGATCGTCTGGTGCAGGAAACAATTGGGCTAAAGGTCACTTTACCGAGGGAGCAGATCTCCTAGAAGCTATATTAGATGTTGTGAGAAAAGAAGCTGAAGGGTGCGACTGTCTCCAAGGCTTTCAGCTCGTCCATTCTATAGGAGGAGGCACCGGATCCGGATTAGGAACCTTACTACTATCGAACCTCCGGGAAGAGTACCCCGACAGAATTCTCTTAACCTTTTCCGTAGTTCCTAGTCCTAAAGTATCAGACACGGTCGTAGAGCCTTATAACGCAACGTTGTCAGCCAATCAATTGATAGAAAACTCTGATCAATCATTCTGCATCGACAATGAGGCCTTGTACGATATCTGCTTCAGAACGTTAAGGTTGCCGACTCCAACGTACGGAGATTTAAATCATTTGGTGTCGGCGACGATGTCCGGTGTCACGACTTGTTTACGTTTTCCTGGACAGCTGAATGCTGATCTCCGGAAACTAGCGGTCAATATGGTACCTTTCCCACGTCTACATTTCTTTATGCCTGGTTTTGCGCCGCTCACATCTAGAGGATGTCAGCAATATCGAGCCCTAACGGTCCCGGAGTTGACGAAACAAATGTTTGATGCGAAGAACATGATGGCAGCGTGCGATCCGCGACACGGTCGGTATTTGACCGTTGCTGCCGTGTTTCGCGGACGTATGTCCATGAAAGAGGTAGACGAACAGATGCTCAATATACAAACGAAGAATAAGGATTTCTTCGTTGAATGGATTCCCAACAACGTTAAAACTGCAGTATGCGACATCCCGCCCCGAGGGCTCAAAATGTCCGCAACATTTATTGGTAACTCTACGGCGATTCAGGAGTTGTTTAAGAGGATTTCTGAACAGTTTACATCGATGTTCAGAAGGAAAGCTTTCTTACACTGGTATACTGGGGAGGGGATGGACGAAACCGACTTCACTGAGGCGGATAATAATATGCATGATTTAATATCGGAGTATCAGCAATATCAAGATGCTACAATTGACGATCAAGAATTTGATGAAGAGGAAGCTGCTGCTGGAAATGATGAAAGTGACCAATAGATTTCATATTAATATTTATATTTTAATTTATTATAACAATTAAATTTTTGTATGCCCGAAAGTTGTCAATTTGTAATGTAGTTTACGTAAAATTATATCTCAAATCACAGGTCTGTACGTTATAACATATACGAGTAATGAGAAATTAGATAATACATATACTTAATACATTAATAATGATACGTAAGTATAATGAGCAAAATATTTAATGAAGGAATATATTGTGAAGAAATTTGCATACTTGGGAGTTCGATTGTGTTCTCAAAGGTGTATGTGAACCATTTGGTATTTAAGGTTTATGGAGTGAATATAATATTATTCTAAGAGGAATTAGCTTATCAGTGACACATGTAAGAGTTGCTATGAAGAGTGAATGCGAGTAGAGACAACAATTCACTAGCTAGTATAAATTTACACAAATTAAAATACTAGTTTATATTCAAATAATATTCAACTTTATTTTCTTCATGTAATGTATTAAGCTGTCTGAAACATAAATCAATATAAATAATCGAAAAATATTTTACCTTGTTTTTTTTAGTCTACGCCCCCGTTATCCGAATCTTTTAGTGAGCTGGTAAAACGTTCTTTTTATAAACTAGAAATGACAATTAGCTCAGCTCATTGATCTCTAGATATAGATTAGTATTTCTGCTACAGTTCGATCGCCAAATGGATAAAAGTTTTAAATATGATCGGTAGGAAAATACAGGTACTGGCAATCGGTATTAAAGGATTAATTGATTATGAAAATTTCAATTAAGAATTGCAGTTTGAACAGACCAAAAATAGAATGTAGTGTCATCATTCTTCTGGAAAATTTTGTTGTGAATACATGTCGTGACATTATTTTATATTTATTTATTTTTTATTTTAATGAAAATTTTTGCAAAGTGAAATTCTAATTTTCTATATTTTAGGCCCGAAATTACTAGTAATTTAGCAATATGAGGGAAATCGTTCACATCCAAGCCGGGCAATGTGGAAATCAGATTGGTGCTAAGGTATAAGCACCTTATTAGTGTTTTCAGAACGAATTGATGGGCTTCATTGGTTCATCCATTAACTTACGTCCGACAACTAAAAAGAAAAAATGTAATAACCTGATATGTGCTGTAGGTATCTCAATTTATCCAATATTTTTTTATTCCAGTTTTGGGAGGTAATTTCCGACGAGCACGGAATAGACCCCACTGGCGCCTACCAAGGAGACTCCGATTTACAATTAGACCGTATCAACGTTTACTATAATGAAGCTTCAGGCGGGAAGTATGTCCCCCGTGCTGTACTCGTTGATTTAGAGCCCGGCACCATGGATTCCGTGCGGTCAGGGCCTTTCGGGCAGATCTTCCGACCCGACAACTTTGTCTTCGGGCAATCGGGCGCTGGCAACAACTGGGCGAAAGGTCATTACACGGAAGGTGCAGAGTTAGTAGATTCTGTCCTCGACGTCGTAAGAAAGGAAGCCGAAGGCTGCGACTGTCTCCAAGGCTTCCAGTTAACGCATTCCTTGGGTGGAGGAACTGGATCTGGAATGGGTACTCTACTTATATCCAAGATCAGAGAGGAGTATCCCGATAGGATAATGAACACGTTTTCAGTAGTACCTAGTCCGAAAGTCTCTGACACTGTCGTGGAACCTTATAATGCGACTTTGTCAGTCCATCAACTAGTTGAGAATACGGATGAAACCTACTGTATAGACAATGAAGCATTGTACGATATTTGCTTCCGGACTTTGAAACTGACGACACCAACGTATGGAGACTTGAATCATTTGGTATCGGCCACAATGTCTGGTGTCACGACGTGTCTACGGTTTCCTGGACAGTTGAACGCAGATCTTCGAAAATTAGCGGTCAACATGGTCCCTTTTCCGCGACTACATTTCTTTATGCCTGGCTTCGCGCCGTTGACGTCGCGTGGCAGTCAGCAGTATAGGGCGCTGTCTGTACCCGAGCTCACCCAGCAGATGTTCGACGCGAAGAACATGATGGCTGCTTGTGACCCTCGCCATGGCCGCTACCTCACCGTCGCAGCAGTCTTCCGTGGTCGCATGTCCATGAAGGAAGTGGACGAACAGATGCTAAATATTCAAAACAAAAATAGCACCTACTTCGTAGAATGGATCCCTAATAACGTTAAAACAGCTGTTTGTGATATTCCGCCCCGTGGTTTGAAGATGTCCGCTACATTCATTGGTAACACAACTGCAATACAAGAGCTCTTCAAGCGGATATCTGAACAATTTACGGCCATGTTTAGAAGGAAGGCTTTTCTTCACTGGTATACTGGTGAAGGTATGGATGAGATGGAATTCACTGAAGCCGAAAGTAATATGAACGATTTGGTGTCAGAATATCAACAATACCAAGAAGCCACTGCTGATGACGAAGGGGAGTTTGACGAAGAAGTAGAGGAAGAGTGAATGTCCTGTCTGTGTTTTGTGGTGTCCATTTACGTGTTTGTACTGTTTAGTGTTAGGTGTAACAGATTTTAATATTCTATATATTTGATTCCTTTTCCGTCAATAAAGCACTTTATGGTTTGTGAATTTTTTCATTCATAAAGCAATCCTTAACACTAAGGTCCTGTATACTTATCTATTATCTCGGCTCTCTTTACGACTATCGGATTGTACTACTAAGTTATGCTTTTTGAAGTAAATATTTGCAATGCGTGGTAATTGATATGTACAAGAATTGAATTGAAATAAGGTCAATAAAAGAATGTTTCTGAATGTCTGGCTTAAGTAAAATTTCTCATTTTTAAATCCAGCCAATAATTCGTAAAAGTAGAAGTTTCTTAATCGTGGCTAATAGACTTACATATTCCATAAAAAAATATTTACAAAAACTGACTCCTAGTAAAAAAAATTACCAAAATCTAAATTCTAAATACGCATAATGTGGTCACTCAATCGATCACGTTATTGAATGCAATGGAATATGAAATTTATGGAACAAACCTAGTTTTAATTAACAAAATCAAGTTATAAGACATTATTTATTTCCAATCATAAAGGGGGCAAACAATATAACAAGTATATTTTAGTTATTCTTCTAAACCTTCCTCACCTTCGCCTTCTTCGTCAAACTCCCCTTCATCATCTGCTGTGGCATCCTGGTACTGTTGGTATTCTGATATAAGGTCGTTCATGTTGCTTTCTGCTTCCGTGAACTCCATTTCATCCATACCTTCACCAGTGTACCAATGCAGGAACGCTTTTCTCCTAAACATTGCCACAAACTGTTCCGCTACCCTCTTAAAGACGCTTTGGATTGCAGTTGTGTTGCCAATAAACGTTGACGCCATTTTCAGTCCTCGAGGCGGAATGTCGCAAACTGCTATCTTGCAGTTGTTTGGTATCCATTCCACGAAATAAGTGGAGTTTTTATTCTGAATATTCACTAACTGCTCGTCCACTTCCTTCATTGACATTCTGCCCCTGAAAATCGTAGCAACTGTCAAATATCTCCCGTGCCGCGGATCGCAAGCGACCATCATGTTCTTGGCATCAAACATTTGCAATGTTAGTTCTGGTACTGTCAGAGCTCGGTACTGCTGAGCTCCTCTTGATGTTAGCGGCGCAAATCCAGGTGTGTAGAAATGTAGACGCGGGAAGGGTACCATATTGACAGCTAATTTCCGTAGGTCAGCATTCAATTGTCCAGGAAATCTTAAACATGTAGTGATGCCGGACATTGTAGCGCAAACGAGGTGATTTAAATCACCGTAAGTAGGTGTGGTTAGCTTTAACGTTCTGAAACAGATGTCATACAACGCCTCGTTGTCCAAACTGAACGTGTGATCAGTGTTTTCTACCAACTGGTTAACAGCGAGCGTTGTATTGTATGGTTCAACTACGCAGTCGGAGACACGTGCGCTCGGAAATACTGAGAAAGTCAAAATAATCCGGTCGGGATACTCCTCCCTAATGCGGTTTACTATTAAAGTTCCCAGACCAGCTCCTGTACCGCCGCCAAGGGAATGTGACATCTGAAAGCCTTGGAGACAATCACAGCCTTCTGCTTCTCGCCGAACGACGTCCAACGCAGATTCTAGAATTTCCACGCCTTCCGTATAATGCCCTCTTGCCCAATTGTTGGCGGCTCCAGCCTGGCCGTAAACAAAGTTATCCGGACGGTAAAGGCACCCGAAAGGACCGGATCGTACTGCGTCCATCGTGGCGGGTTTCAGGTCGATAAGCACGGTCCTCGGGACATATTTCCCTCCTGATGCTTCATTGTAATAGACGTTGATACGCTCCAGTTGCAGATCGGAGTCGCCGTGGTAGCAGCCGCTCGGGTCAATTCCATGTTCATCAGAAATTACCTCCCAGAACTGAAAAAGTGTTAAACTTTAGCCGATGTGTGAAGAAATCTTCCGGAAACTTCGTCTTTTGTAGAATAACATTAGGACCTCGTAATATGTACAGTTTTAAACAAATATTTATTGATTCATTAGACTGAAGACGTACAATATAGACTTCCCATGTAAATCCAGGTTCCACTAACATTTGGGTATATCTGCTAATAACCTATGTTGCTCCGAGTTTTAAGCATGCCAAAAAGAAAGGTTGAATTATTTGTGACTACGTTCTATGGAACTTACCTTTCCCCCGATCTGGTTTCCACACGACCCAACTTGCAAGTTGATGATCTCCCTCATCTTGTAAATTTATCGAAATCCTTATATAATACTTGTGAATTTCTCAAAAAAATATCTAAAAGCCCGCAATATTGAAGCTTAACATTAACTTATAAACTAATTAAAGAATATATAAAAAAATCAGAGAGACTTCACACTGTGTGCATCTTACGTCTGATTTCAGATAAATGAATCATGTACATTACATGACATAATTCTAGCATTTTCAAGAGAGTTCTAGAACGGATTATCCTTTTTTTTTTTTTTTGGAATTATCATGTCATTATGCCAGTTTTACGGTTTATTTCTTAAATGGATAATCGATGTTGCAGTAAAAAAATTACAATTAATTGTAAAGAAAAAGATTTTTTTGGGGCATTTTGGGCTATATTTTATAATTTCCTTAATCTTATGTTACAACTCAATATACTTCGAATAATTAAAATTAAGAAGCCTTTAATGGAGCCATCTAACGAAAGCTTTCAAAACCACAACACCGAGCTTTCACGTAAACTTTCCCAACTTACGAACAAGTTCCACGTTCTCCACACAGATGTCGCTCATTGTTTTCAGGCTTGTTTTGTTTTCAGACCAGTTGTCACAGTGGTCATGGCGCTCGCTGGAAATGTTAGTAAGGTAGTGACGGATTATACGAGGTGAAATTAGTTTATCCTGTATGATGTAGCCGTGTTTGATGTGTTCCGAGCGTGTGTTCCGCGTCCACCCGTGGCGCGATGTCAGTGGCCGAGGGGACCGCGAGTGTTTTGGAAAGGAGGCCCGTTTATTGCGAAGACAGCACGGACAGCGAACATGAGACAGAGAAGAAGGCCTTGCTAAGGAGAATATCAACAAACAAGTGCGTCGGGAGGCTGGTGAGTGACCTCCGATGTAAATAAGCTAGTGAACCCAAAGACGTTCGGTAGGGCGTGCCGACGCGGGGCGGGGGGGAAACATGTGCCCGGGACGGTGGCCCGTACTCCGTGATCAATTTCTAAACATTGCCGTTGAATACAATACACCTTTAATTCACAGTTTAACGAGATGCCGTTGTTATTATAATGAGCTGCAGTTTCCCGGGCGTCGCTGAAGACATTATGCAGGCGCGAAATGGGTCACAGACCTTTTGTTTACGTGTATTTTTAACTGAGTTTTGGATATAAAATTTTACTGTTTTACGAGATGGCTGTTTCGGTTCAGTAATATTAACAGCGTAGTTGCAATAAAAATGAAAACAATTTCAGATTCCTTAGCAACATAATTTTTTTTGTTAAACTGAACAAAACTGGTCGAATCACGGAATTTATTCCAAATGAATTTTATATAATATTATGAATCGCATTATGTAGTTGAATCATGGAATTTATTCAGAAAGAATTTAATCCAATTCGTTCTAATAGAAAATGTTTTAAACCCCGCAGAGTTAGTATGAGATAGCAAACTGCCCTCGCTTCGCTTCAGAAAAATTTCTCCTTATGTACGCTTAGAAATTGATCTGCATTATTTTAGAACCGAGTTTTTGTCGTTCTACGAATTATAAATTACAATATTAATTTGTAACTATTTATTTGTTGACGGACTGCAATGAAATAAACTTTAAGTGATGCTTACTGTGATACATTAGTGAAAACCAGAACGAAATCGGTTAAATCGTTTCTGAGATTAGCGCGAACAAACGCACAGATAAACAGATAAGTAGGCAAAAATTCTAATAACTATTATTTAGGTTCTATTGCGTTAATCAAGGCTTCCAATAGCAGTTTTTCTCATATATCCTTAATGTACAGAAAGCTATCAGTTAAAATTTTATTCCATGTATAGATAGATTAGTAAAGAAATTTAGTACTGGCGTTAATGTACAACGAAATTCCCCTAACGAACTAGCTACAGAAACGACGAGCATCGACAAACACTGAAGTAAATAGCATAGGTACCAATTTACCAATTAGTTGAAGTAATCCAAGGCCGAAGTAATTCGGATACGAACCGGAAATTACGCTATCCAGCGGTTTGGGATCCATCGCGTTCTGCTACACAGAATATAATACTAATGATTTTGTAAATGCCTATTTTTGTAACATTTAAAACCGTTACTTTATCCTGCTTTCGTTGGGGGATGCATCGTTCTTATGTTCGTTTATATAGAGTAATTGCTCGAGATGTAATTTTGTACATACTGGACGAAAAATATTGAAATTTTATACAGGTATATAGTTACCTGATCCAATGAAGGACGTAAAATTGAAAAATTTAGAAGCTTTTATGAAAGGGAACATATGACATATCAAATGGCTTGTTATGAGAAATGCAAATATATTTTTTTTTATTAGATTAGTATTAATTCACTTTGCAACAATCCGCAAGCACAATGTACGACGGTATATACTTCTATATATGCCATCATATATTGTGTTTGCGGATTGTTGCAAAGTAAATTAATACTAATTTAATAACAATGAATTTCCGCAAAGTAACGCCTGATACATCAACTACATATTTTTTGTTTATGTCATTTATATTGATTTATTCTATGATTTTAGAAGATATTATTTAAAACATATAAAATTTAAATTACCATTGCATTTATTGGGAAAGTAAAAGTTGCAATTTTGCAAGAAGCACTGCATATATCTATGTCCATATGTCCTGTCTATGTCCATAGTTTACAGAATAGCTTGTAACAAAGTCTTAAGATTATAAATTTCCGTAGGAATCATGAAATATTAATTCATAGAGTCCATAGTTCAATCGATTGCATGTTTTATTATATATGTAGAGGATGCCTACAATATTTACTACTGCGATTACGCAAATAATGAATAATTTTGTTGTATTAAAATTTTTGGAATAAAATATAGACTAGATTACTCGCTGTAAAGTCGAAATTGCTTTATCCGATCCAAAATTACCCTGGACAATCAAAACGACAATTAGATAAACAAAAATCTTAAGAAGTCCTATTTGGATACTGGTCTCGCGTTAATACCAAGGTATATGAGAAGGCACAGTTTTCTTCAAATCATATACCTACGTGTTTAGTTTTTTTATATGTATATGTGACAATCCACGTATGTACATCAAGATAGCTGCCATTTTAACGCAGCGTCCGCACACCTCTTGCGGTGCGGTTCGAGTATTACCGGACAACGGTGGTCTGCGGGTGCTCGGTGAACATATTGTGTCATGATGATATCGAAAGTCTTATTTTTATTATTCAGATGATATCGAAAGTCTTATTATTATTATTCTCATTCAGGCATATCGGCTCTCCGCCTACAGTCATATTTTTAAGGATATCGCCTCTCAGCTTTATGTTCATTAGTTTACGCGTAATATCATAACAGAGAGACCAGACCATGGTCTACACTATTTGTGATAGAGACAATTATGATGGTTGTAATAGTGACATAGATTTCGGCCAAAGTGTCAAGGACCAAGGTTATATTAACAAATAACTTAGTAAGTAGGTGTTTTTCTACTTATAAAGAGAGAGTGCGAATTTTGTGAGTTTGTGTAGGTATATGCGTAAAGTAAACTCTAGAACCACGGCACCTATTTGAAAATTATTTTACCGTTTGAAAGGTACATTATTTTGGATGGACATACATATATTGTATATAAGTAAATATAATTAATTATTAAACCAGAACGAAGTCGTGCCGAGCCGCTAGTGTATTAATTTTGGTCTTATATAAATTGAGATTTCTAAAACCATGAAACAAACACGCAAAGCTTGTGATTTGCAATGTCAGTGGGAATTTATACCCGAATAGGAGGTACACGTAGAAAAGTTTTGTTACGCAAGTATTCGTGAATAAAGTCGTGTCTCTCGTAACATTCGAGGTTCATCGCACAGCAACGGGGAATAGTCAGGGATACAATTGGAAATGGGTTTCACGCTGAGAGCGTACCGCTCCAAATGGATGGGATACACGTTTACAGTAACAGGGTATAGACCCTTCTCCATTGCTGACGTACTGTCGGCACGGTATTGTAGCACGTTTACATTAAATCGATGGACGAATGTGTCAAATGATTTTGATTCAGTTTGTTATCGAAAATGTTCTTGATGAAAACTTAATAATAACTTAGAAATTTCTTCGGTTATCCATAGAGACGATGTTGGTTTTTATGTTCATGTTTCCTTTTTTTAAGGTTCCATGCAACCTGAAGCTTCTGTTTCTGTATTTGAAGTATGAACCACTGAAATTAAAGAAAATGTAGTCCTAGCGTTAATGAAATTGCTACAAATGTTCTTGCATCTGATGTATGGAATCGTAAAACAAAATAGGCTGAAATGCAGAGAAAGTCGCCTTTGAGGAAAATCTAAAAAATAACTGAATTATACAATTCCGGGATCGTAAACATGTAGTTTTCTTATTTGAGAGGTTGGTACCAAGCCAGGCAGGTATGGAACCATAACAATATATGTTTAAACGTTGTCGGATTTAACAACTTAATCTCGATGGACCAAAAGTTTCTAAGAGTCACTTACCGCTATTGCTGTATTCGTTGTTGGCGAGGCTGCATCACGGTAGATTCGGTTGTACTCAAAGATAGATGGAGCCGATATATATGTGCTGTGCCGTTTGTCAATGGAAACGCGATCTTCGTATGTGAGAGTTATTTCTGTAGAGACAGCGATCACATTTCGATTGAGGGCAATATTTGTGGTTTTCTTAGCAATGGGTGTAGAGATTGTTCCGGTAAATATGTACGTAGAAAGCGGAGAAAATTGTGAAATCGATACAAGGCAATACTTCTTGTTTGTCAGCTAATAACATACAAGTAATTAGACGTTAAAATTTGTTAGTTTAGATATTTGTCCTTAAACCACGCCCGATCGGATTCATAATAATATATTTTAGAATTGAAATTATATTTAATAATTGCATAATATTTAATTGTAACCTTTTTTCTATTTGTACGTCAAGTATTCGCCATCTTAGCGGACATAATTATTGTTATTTTCATCTTCGTACCTTACTATACAAATAAATGATTGATTGATTGATTGATTGGTAAAACATATTTCAAAATCTATGGTCTGGTAGTCGTTCCGTTAGACAGGGGATATAGTTCCATAGAACCGACGGGAAATGAGTATGCAATCCAACTGACGCGTAGTATTACGTCTATCCATACCCTTTTCTGTTCACGTATACAAAACTGAAAACTGAATCCCTCTCCTATTGAATTTTGGTGTTATTGTTAATATAAATCACAGGTTCGAAAAATCTTGTCTCAGCGGCGCATGCTGGTCGAATGGTTCAAAAGAGATTCTGCTCGAGTATTGTATATCCTCTGCGGACTGATAGGTATTTCACAAGGGAGGCACTAATGGGTCCATACGATCCTGACGCGATTTTCATTTGTGCCAAATGGTTGTCGAGGGTTTTTGGAGGTGTGATGAAGGGTGAATAAGATTAAAACATTGGAGGCGAGGTCGGCTGATTTTTAGAAGGCTACCTACCTAGAATTGTCTCTGAGATTATCGCTTTAAATTACCTTTATAGCAATTTCATTTTTTTTCTCTTTTTGTTGATAACAATTAGTATGATTATAATATAAATGGTTTAAGCTGCTCAATACGTATTAAATATTGCTTGATTGGGCTTCTCTGTGACCGATGATCTATGCAATGCAATGAAAAATACTTTTGACATTCTTTTGTTTGCTATGCTGCGAGTTCTAACTAAATGATTAATGATAACGTAATTTTGAAGTGTTAGTGAGCGTCCCTTCGGAATTTTATTTAACGGTCCATAATGTGGTGAAGTACCTAATGCTAATAATCACAGATTACAATTCCCGAAGTTGCGCTGGGCGGGTCCTTCGTGTGTATTACAATTCCCGAAGTTGCGCCGGGCGGCTCCTTCGTTCGTATTATTGTTGTCATGGTATAATGGAATAATTCGAAGACAAGACGGAATCTTAATAGAAGCAGTAAGGTGGAACGGATTATTTATTATCTGCATTATAACCTAATAACGGAATAAAAATAGTTAAGTTATACGTTATTTCCCTAAAATCTTTTTTCATTATAATACAATAATTAATTACTACTATATTGTGTTAATAAATAAGTTATTTATTTCAGTAATTCCGTAAACAATTCAATATTATACAGCAATACAGTAAAGCTATGTTATTGAATTTCCGACTGTTCCGTGAGTTGTCAAGTTAAAAATAAGATAGCATTTCCCAGTGTAACTTTAAAACACATTTCATCATGGAGTGAACAAAATTGAATTTTGATTACACACACTCATTTCGAGCAACAGTATTGAGAAAAAAATTTTAAAATTTTCTCTTATACGTTATTTCTTAAATCGCTACGTTTTGTTTTAAACCCGAATATCCAAAGTCATGCTTTTGACAAATATCGTAGTTTTAGAATAATGTAAGAAATTATGGAATAGAAAAGAAAAGTTGTTACGGGTATTTCCAGTGTGTATATATTACCTCTCTCTCTCTTTCTGTTTTTCTAGGTCGGTGTGTGTATGTATATAATATGTGCATGTGTGTGCGTTTCTCTTTGAACCGATTGATGAATTATGTATCCACTTCGCTTTAACTACAAGTGTCAACTGCAAGAGTACGAACCCCAAACAGCCATTACGTCGGGCTGCGCTGGCCTTGCATTCGTTTTGTGCCTCATTCGTATTCGAAAGAAACTACTGAAGAGCTAGTTTCCTTTTCGTTGGCCGAAATGATCACCATTTCAACACAATACATGTGACTTTTTAAAGTAACTGTTTTGAATGTCGATCTTCAACCAAAGTTTAAGGCCTACCATATCTTTTATTGTTTTCTTCAGTAAAGGAGTCATAGCGAGGAAACCAACATGCCTGATATTTTTAATGTTCCCATACTAACCTTTGACCTTTATTTTCATTGTTGAAAGGAAACCCAACGTAGCAACGGTCAACAGTTTTGATAACGTTGATGACTTTTTTTTTTAAGGAAGAAGGCGAATTTAAAATGTGTATAGATATAAAAACCAAATGACAAACATCATACAAATCTTCGTGTATCTACGCGGCAATAGGCACTCGGTAATCGGAGCTAAGATTTCTCACGGAACGTGGCCAGTTGCCGCTTATCCGTCGCAGTACCTCGCGGTATCGACGCGATACGAACCTTTACCGTGTTATTGATGACAGTTTTCTACACTTTCGTGTTGTATAATGAAACGCTAAGATGTAAAATCAATTTTATATCTATATGTACATAAGATTACATTTCGATTATACTTTCAAGAAATTCTTGACATTGTAAAGTTAAGTTGTATCAATGCTATTTGTTATGAGATTCGGGATGAAATTCGCCGTTATAGTAAATGTTTTGTTCATACTGTTTATAATTATATTGACATTGAATGCATACGTTAAATATACTAAGAGGAAAAGAATGTTTTAAGAACCATATGAGAACACGGGTTTTCCCGTACAATGGCCTGCTCTCTTATAAATTTATTAACGCATTCTATCAGCGCATTATTGCAATCTACATTATACATTCTAAATAATTAACTTAATCTATAATAATTCCTGATAATTATGGAGATCTGGAATGACTTTCGCTATGCTGATCCATTGATGAGTTGTGAGTAACCCAAAAGGCCGAAATTCTTAAGATGGCTTAATTATTGTTTGTCTATAGCAACCGATCCGGAGCATGGAAGCGCCTATCAGATTTTATCGCGTCCACTATGGACTCCGTCTAAAGTTGCTTAACTTACCAAATGACTTACGACCGACACAAATCGTTGGGCTATGAGTGGTTGTAATTGTTTGTGTTGTAGGTTAATTTTATTGAACACTCTCGGTCCGCACCGACGGAAGTAATTCACTCACAATCACCTAATTCGCACTCTCTCTTCATTATATTTATATAGATTAGTACCCAACCTCGCTTTCCATCCGGAAACTTGCGTTAACGTTGAGGAATAGTAATCGAACCTTCATTTTTATCAGGTGTTTTATGAACTTTTCCTGATTAATACACCTAAATATTTTTCGTGAATCAATCTTTCTATTGGTAACAACCATATGAACATCTGTGCCGTAGTTTTCGAGATTATAGCATTCAGACAGAGCGATGAAGATTTTTTTTATACCATATAGCCTAAGTTGATCCGGAATAATGTACATGTCGAATGGTAAAAGTATTTTTCAACTAAATACCGTGGTTCCGGAGATTACCTTCCACGTAATTCCGCACAAAATTCGCACTCCATATAAATTAAGCGGCACTAAAGTCAACTTATGCGATAAGACATATTTCAAGTGCTCGTATGTGCTATTTTATTTTAAATACACACCATTCGACCATATTGGCAACAAATAAAACGTATCGTGAGTACCCGTTACGTAATAAAATGTATTCGGCAATGAAATTAGTTTAAAATCATAAACCATACGAAATCGATGTACACCCTTTTATGCTAATTAAAACTATTTATATTTTTTGATTTAAGCTACGTAGTTACAGTATGGTATGAGATATTGGCTCTTATGACAATACAAAATGTAAAGTTTGACAGCTCAATAGTTAGTCAAGATACTAACTATGAAAGTAATGCAGAAATGGAATGCAGCGTCTCATAACAAGAACATTGTATGTACAGGCCGGCGGCGCCTGGAACTTTATCCGCTCGTTTCCATACATTTATAATGACTTTTAATAAAGTTGTACTAAAAACTTTTAAAACATTACTCAGTTGTTTGTTAACACGTACATTTTTAACTTGCCGCATGCACGGAATACAAAATTTTGTCTAAAAATGTTAGATCTCATTTGTACCGAAATAAAATATTTGTTAAGGTTACTTGGAGAATTACACAAAACTTCGAGTTAAGATACAAATCTTAAGAACAAGTAGAACCTATTATGCCGGCTTCTTTTAAAATCCCAAGTAAATATGCATTTGGTTGTATTGTGTTGTTTTGTGCCACAGACATTACTTTTTTAGTAGAATCATTTCTTGGGTTATTCTGAAAACAAACATATACGTAATCGTTCGTCTCACATGCATGTACACCAATCAATCGATCGAATGATGGATTTATCAATTGTTTTGACTCCGTTAAATACCGTTATTACCCATATTCGAAGAATTAATTACCTGAAAATACCTGAAATGAGACTGGAATAGAATGCTAGAATCAAAAAAGCAATAAGCCACTTAATCCTAATCTCTATGTATGTGTACTTACTGTTAGTTAAATATTTTTTGAAACCAATATATATAATCTTATTATAGGTATTTCATTAATAAATACTCTTCTGTTAACAATTACTGGGTACATCTCGATGAACGTGTGTCGATCTGTCGTATGTAAGCATTAGGTAATAGTGAACGAGGACAAGGCAAGAGGAGACTTTTTTATCTGATTGATATACGTAGATAATTTTAAAAACATCTTCCGAAACCAATGTTCACTCGATCAATGGAAACGTCAGTAAATATCAACGTCTCTCGTGAAAGAGTTGTGTGTGTGAACAGGATGAAGTCGTGCACTGATCTTCGTTGGAACGCTGCTATTTCTAGATTGGAGAAAGTGAGTATTTATACGTTTTTAGTCATCAACATAACGCATTGGAATCCTTTTAATGTAAACAGATATTTTCTAATGCCACATTTGAAGTATAGGGTAATTTGTTTTATTTTACATTATTTAAAATTTAATAAATGTTTTGTATAAGACATACTACATACATATAACATGAAAAATAGCTTTTAGGGGTTTTAGAAATGGAAATATTTAAAAATAACATGGCTGACTCGTTCGTATAGGTAAACACAGCGACTTCTTATGATGCACGACTTTGGATGACTGCGCAATGCAATACAGAAACGACACGACAGCGACGCGACAGTCGGTCAGCTCGCGCGCGGCCCGCTTCGCGTACAACACTTTGTAATCAGTGTTAACATCTTAAACATTGATTAGATTACAAATATAAATATAAAAATTTACTATGTTGAGAATATTTTGGGACTGTAGGATACGGGTCTCGTCACCATTGAGCGGATCTTACGAATAGAAAGAAGGGTTAGGTCAATCTGCTTTTCGAAAGTTTATTGTCCAAAGGCTTTCGTCGTGGCGTCTTAACCATTGATAAATAACCAGATATTACGTAGCCATACAATACACCACTACAATTAACCACACTTTTATTTCACGTTGATATCACTATTGTTTAACGAACACAATTTTTATACAATCAAAGGTTTGGAAGGAAAATAATGTCTTTTTCCGACGCTTGCGCACGTAACAATGCGCTAGCGCGCATTGTCAGCTTGGTCCTCGCTTTCCTTTGGTGGAGGAAGTTCTCGTTTATTGGTGCAGATCTGGTAATTACAAGTTGTTAGAGGGCACCACGACACTGGTGTGGTAGGGATTGCCAACACTGACACGACGATTGAAGCCAGAAATTGACGAAGAGCTAGAAATTGTGCTACTTTCAACTATCCAACTTGCTGACTCGGTCACTCTCTGCTCATACATATGCACTTGACGAGCCAACAAAACAGAAACGTAATAAATTAAATCAAAATGTCAAACCATATAGACGATACATTAAATTTTCTACCGCTAAATAACCAAATTCAAATTAGTTACACACTCGAGAAACGTCCAGGTGTATATTTAATATCAACTCGCCGTAATTGTTTCACAATTGAATTATGCAAAAAACCAGCGTATCTCGACGGTCAGTATTTCCAGTTTCAATACAATTCGCAATCAACGCTTCGTTAATTAAGTTTCAAGTGCATACAATTTACTCGTTCGTTAGCAGACAGAATGACGGCTGGTCGTACAGGAGATATATTGTATTTCAGGTAATAAATAAATTTAATACCTGCATACTGTTATGTGTCCATTCAGAATGGTGATTACTGAATTTCACGGATAAAACTTATCGCTCATTACGCGACATTTTGGTTAATTTAACAATTCATACGATTCAATAACTAATAATTACGTTTCAGTCGTCTATAGCGATTTGAATTTAACTATGTGTGTCATTACGATACGCGGAATTAGCAGTGATTTGATCTGTGACATTGGAGATATAAGAGGCTGTTGTAAAATTTACGGTTCTAATTGCGTCAGTTGGTTTAACCGAATTAAAAGTAAGGGTGTTGGAACACAGCTGTATTGAATACGTCAAGTGTTAGTGCAACTACACTGAAACATTAGCCTCATCAGCAATAACAAATTCAAATGCTTGAAACGTGTGAATGTTTTGTCTCTAGTCTGCTTTCTAACCCTGTAAGACAATAGCAGTAATATGTTAGGCATGAGCATTGATAGGTAATATGTTTTATTAAATTCACACAAAAGTATAAAGTAAATTAATATATTTTATACTCTACCACGTGCAAATGTAAACCAAGTCCTCTTGCCCTCTTCGTCGTTTATTTACCCTTACATTCAGCTCTTTCTATTCTTATTTTATTGATTTATTGTATTGGAAACAAACAGAATTACTAAATAAACACCAACTGAAGGCCTTAACTAACATTAGTAATTCATCCCTTAAATCGCTTCAAAAAATATGTTCCTTACGTTCACATCTGCCTCCACGTTACCTCCACGTTCAAATCTTCTTCGTAAGTCAATCTATCTATTGATAAAAGTGGCATGGCACTCCATGTAGTTATTGTTGAGATTATCTCGTTTTGATAGACAGATAGAAACGTTTTGAATCATGTAAAGGTTATAACCCTGAATACCGCCACTCAGATCCCTTTGATCTGAAATAAGACTATAGAATTATTTGAAACTGCTCGTTATGTATGGGCTGATACTATGTATGTTAAAATTATGTCTGTTTCTGCACCCAAATGTGAAAAGGGAGTGTCTGAAAACCAACGCTACACGGGGCCATAGCTCCGTGCTAGCACAAGCTGAGTCACCCCATATTGCCAAGACGATTAAAACGTACCAATTGTTTAAGAATTTTTAAAGGCAATAAATTGATTTTACTATTATTAATTGTCTCATTTTTTTTTATTAATGTACAAATTTTAAGTTTAATTTTAAAATAATATAATTAATATTATACTGTGTCTTCTTCTTTCTTATTATCTTGTTATTATAATATTAACCTGTGCTAAAATTTTGATGAAACGATTTTATCTTACTTTTCTTTTCCAATTTTTGATTTTAATTTTTTTACGTTGTTGTGTTGATATTTGAGAAAGGAAAAGTAACGATTAGATATTTTTTTACATAACCTTAAATTTAAATCTTAGGTTTAAAAAATACAATAATATTATACTGCATTATTCTGCTGTGGGCTTTTCTAAATTTTAACTCCCTCTATATATGTGCCTTTATATGTCTGTCCCCGTTCCGTCAGCCCCGGATCTAGGGGGGGGCAAGCCGGGGCCCATGCCCCGGGCGGCAATTTGAGAGGGCGGCCAAATTCACTCTTTACAGACGAATGGACAACTCATCATTCACTTAACTTTGACCACAGAATAAATTATAGTACAAGTAGCTGAAATTATAAAGATGATAAAGGTAAAAACGAAAATATATGTGGCCGGGGGCGGCATTTTTCAATTTTTGCCCCGCCTAAAAAAAAATTGAAAATCCGGGACTGCGTTCCGTTACAAGTTAATTGTTATGTTTTAATGTATTTCAAATGCAGTGATCCTCTCTGTACTATACTGTACTTATAACATAACGTGTGTTAGATAGACAAGAATAAATAACGCGTGCATACAGTTTGAAGATTAATTTACGATTGCTTTACCAACGTGAATATATACTTAAAACACAACACTCTCAAATAACAATTGTGCTTAGCTGCGCTGATAATATACAAAGTGGCTCCTTCGTTTCTACCGAACATCTGTTTCCGTAACAGTTCATAAATAAATCAATGCTCCAACCATTATAATTAGAATAATTTCGTGGGCGGCGTAGAGATAACAACAACGATAAACAACAACTGTAATAATAAAAAAGATGTTATAACAAGCAGCCAAGATCCGAGAATCAAACTCGGGAACCTGCACTCGGCCAGCACATTCACTAATTGAGGAGGATTTATTCCTTCAGCTGCAGAGTAGGCTCTGTCAAGGCTATAGTTTAGATAATAAGTTGTTCCCGCCAGCCCTGCCCACTTACAGGGACCAGTCCAGTCGCTTGACGAGGGTCGAGCTTGTCAGAAACACAGTACTGAGAAATTATTGAGATTTTAATTTATTCTCTGATTAGAATGTTAGCGTAACTTCTTGATCATGTTTTTAATCATTTACAATTCCATACAGGTGTTTTGAATTTTTCCTTTGGTGATACAATATGCTAAATTGCACCAATTACATTACAGTAATTAAGTATAATTAATTTAATTTAACTAATGGCATTCAGCATTTTATATCCAGCAAAGTAGTGACTTGGCTAATGCTGTGAATAATAAGCTTTTTATTAAATTGGCAAGCTTACCATTTAGTCCAGATCGCCACTTACCCTTAGGTGAGATTTTTCTTAAGCATAAACTTATCGTGCTTAAATATATCACATGTATGAGAAATAATTTGTCTAAAGATAGATTGTGTACTGTTACGTGTCAGGATCCGTAGGCTCGTAAAAATGCCACAATAGTTCCGCAGAGACTTTATTTTACTTCACATGCACTTCACAATCACAGTTACACTCGTAGATCGCAGGTATTCGCTTCGTAGGGAGAGAACTCTTCACTTCGTATCCGGAGACCGAATGCCTTGTGGCCGACCCTGCCCGCTATTTATATCGATTTCCGGGCTTCCAGATCCTTCCACGCCCTTCGTTGAAGTAAACAACAACAGCAATAATTCCCGGAAATCGACATAACAATAGCGGGTCAGGTAAACACCCTCATTTCGGCCCTCATGTACGCTAATCTCGCCCCTTTTGTTTGAGGCATACGGGCCAGATTGGCCTGGAGTGACCCAGGTATTTTTTATTACTACCTGGGTTTCTCTTTTATTGCCTCCATTGTTTTTCACCGTAACGGTCGGCCACCCTTCCAGAAACTTCGTAAGCCTGCCGACTTCGAGAAGCTTCGTAACAGTACGAATAGTACATCCTGCAACGGTAGTGGATGTCCACAGAACACCAACTCGCAGAAGTTGAGACCTACTAAGCTCGTAGCGGGAAAGTTAACTTCGTAGTGCGAAATGCGAGGTATCTTCTCTGGTACGTAGGACATTTGCATATCAGCATTTGGAGTATAACTTCACGTTAATTAGCATGGAAACCTTACCATAGTTCGCCTTAGCATAGATCACGTCTTCTAGTTAGAGCTAGAAATATTTACAATGAAAGCGTTTACGTACACGGATTCATAAATGAACGTTGTAGATGTTGTGTTGTTATATTATCAATCTTTTTGTATTTACAGTATGAAAATAAAGTGGTACTGTTGTTTACAATCATAAAAATAAAACGAAATATATTTTGAAAAAGAAAACACTACACTTAATGGCTTAAACGATAAAAACTAAATAGATACTGATCGCTCATACGTTACGTAAATATTGAATTTCTCGTAATACAGTTCTGAAAGCGCTTTGCTAGTAGTAGCGTAAAAATAGGACGCGTCCATCCGCCGTCGGCCGCTCGGGCAATAATCAATATATTTTATAGGAAATTTCTTTCTTTGATACAGGAATATTTATCTACTTAAGTTTTCAACATCTCTTATTATTAACCAAAAACCTTTATTTGTAAGTAGAACACATTGTATAGGAAAAGAATGAATACGTCATAATATGAGTGAAATCATTTATCTACCTGTAGACTCTGTCTGTAGGTAAATTTCATTTTATCATCATATTTTGTGATAAAATATTTGTTTCATGACTCACTGATCAAAATTCTACCATTTCTAAATTTTAATTTATCTGTCTATCTGTATGTGCTCCTCTAACCCAAAAACGTGTTGCCCGATCTTGATGAGAAGTAGTATATAGAAAGAGCATGTGTTTGCGCAAATTATAAGCTATATATGATATCGGTAGACATTAGGTTATCATAAAAACATTATTTTTGTATTTCTTTAGCAGCCATTTGCACTGGTATCTTTCCATGTGTGTATGCCATAATAGTACTTTAATATTTACTTATATTAATATTTTAATTTAAGTTTTTATTAAGTTTACCTACATAGTTTTGGTTTCTGATAAGAAGCGATTTTACATATATATTTTATAACTATGATCGTCTGGTGAACTGTTGTGAGTTTAGTTTAACTACCACACGAGATCACGCTGTGCAGCTCCCAGGCCGAGAAAGGAGTATAACCACTCGGCAAGACCTGTTATGACCTTTATTTCCACGCTCAATATGCTTAAAACAGCTTATAGCAATCTAGTAACTTTCCTTTTCTAAAAGTACACAATCGTTCATTGTTTCTATTGTATTATTTCATATTCAAGTCAATGTCAAGCTAACGACGGGAACAATTATGATACTTCTAATGATGATAACAAATAAGATTTCGGTGTCGTGTCTGCCGAAATTGCATTATAAAAATGACACGAACATAATTACTATCTCTACTAAATCTTACTCTATGTCAGAGGTCTGTGTAAGTGCAAGTACTCTGTGGCACGGACGGAAGGGAATGGCGAGTGACAAGAACTTTATAATTTTGACTTGATCTCCATTGTTGTTAAAAATTAATAAATAAAGTATAAATTATTGGTGTTTATATTAGAACAACATCACATGGCGCTGAGGCAGTGGAAATTGGAGATAAGTACAAATAACAATAATATAATATAGAGGAGCCATAAAAATTAAACAAACATGGACATGTTAATGGCGTCTCCTCCGCTGAGACTAACTGGGAACATAAAAACTAACTTTGATGAATGGCATCAGAGATATGAAATATATTTTGTAGCTAGCGGGGCCGAGGAAAAACTGTCAGACGCACAAAAAAGGGCAGTACTATTACATTGTGTGGGTGATGAAGGCCTACAACTATACAACACGTGGGACGGTAAAGAAAAATTACTATATGACGAAATATTAAAAAAGTTTAAAAGCCACTGCAGTCCTCCATCAAATGAAACGTATGTGAGACACATATTTTTGAGCAGGAAACAAAAAGAAGGAGAATCTATTGACGATTTAGTAACGAGTCTAAAAAATTTAACGATCGAATGTAAATTTGGAACTTTAAGAGACAGTCTTATTAGGGATCAAGTGATAATGGGTCTCCGAGATATCACTTTGAAAGAAAAGTTGCTACGAATTGAAGATTTGGATCTGGAAAAATGTATAAGGATCTGTAAGGCTGCAGAAATAACACAAGCTCAAATAAAAGAAATTAATAAAGAGTTAGAAACAACAGGATATTGCAATACAATAACAAATAATAATAACAAGAAAAGAAATTCTCTAAATATGCAAGATGCAAAATGGAAATATAAAAGAATAGATAAAAGAAATACTAAGATACAGGGAAATAATAAATGTGGAAAATGTGGAAAGCAGCATGAATATAGAAAGTGTCCAGCCTACAATAAAAAATGCAGTAAGTGTAATAAATACAATCATTTTGCATCAGTGTGTTACAACAAGTGTGCAGTTGTGAAACAAGAAGTTGAAAGTGAAGAATACACGATTGAGTCAATTTCTGAAGTAAATAGTATCAAAAAGGACTGGTTTGTACAAATTAAACTATATAACAATTGTGTTAAATTTAAAATTGATACTGGGTCGCATGTAAACATTATAAACATAACCACAGTTAAAATGTTGAATTTAAAAGTTGATAAATGTAACAACATAAAACTACGTAACTTTGATGGGTCTTATATAAAATTAATAGGAGTTTGTAATGGTTTATTCAAATACAAAGATAAGGAAATTATGGCTAAACTTTATGCGGTAGATTTTACAACAGAATGTATTTTAAGTTTTAATACAACAGTGCAGTTGGGTATAATACAAAATGTTTGTTCGGTAGAAAGTGATAGCTTAATAATCAAAGAATTCACTAAATTGTTTTCTGGACTAGGTGAATTAAATTACAGTTATGATATTAAATTGGCTAACAATTATATACCAGTCATTGAGATACCAAGAAAAATACCTTTTACATTGGAGAAAAAAGTAAAATTTGAGTTGGATAAAATGGAAAGTTTAGGTGTAATTAGGAAAGTTCAAGAAGCTACAGAATGGGTTAATTCTATGGTAGTCACTAAAAAGGGAAAAGATAATATAAGAATTTGTCTAGATCCACAGAATTTAAATAAGTATATAATTAGAGAAAGACATAAGATGAGTACATTTAAGGAATTGGTTGCTAAAATGCCAAATGCAAAAAATATTTTTCAGTTTTAGATGCATCTAAAGGGTTTTACATGATAAAATTGTCAGTAAAAAGTCAATTACTTACAACATTTAATGCAGGAAATTTTGGTCGTTATTGTTATAAAAGATTACCTTTTGGTCTTAGTTCAGCCCCAGAAGTTTTTAGTAAATGTTTTTCTGATATATTCAGAGATATTGTAGGTGTAGAACAATATATAGATGAATTAATAGTATGGGGAGAAACAAAAGAACAGCATGACCTTAGATTAAGAAATGTTTTAGAAAAAGCTAAGCAATCGGGTGTTAAATTTAATAAGGATAAATGTAAGTTTGGGGTGAAAGAAGTAAAATATGTAGGTCATATTTTGTCAAGCGATGGTATAAAACCTGACCCAGAAAAGGTAAGAGCTATAGTTAATATGAAGGAACCTAAAAATAAAAAACAGTTGCAAACAATATTAGGTATTGTAACTTATATATCTAAATTTATTCCGAATTTGACTGATGTCACTTATTCTTTAAGGCAATTATTAAAGAAGGACTCTATATTTGTTTGGGAAGAAAAGCAAAATCAAGATTTCTTAAAGTTAAAAAATTTATTGATTTCAGAACCAGTATTAAAATATTATAATATTAATAGTCCAGTAACCTTATCGGTAGATAGTAGTAGTACAGGTTTAGGAGCAGTATTGCTACAAAATAATGCACCAATAGCATATGTATCTAAGGCATTGACAGAGTCTCAGAAAACATGGGCTCAAATTGAAAAAGAACTTCTAGCAATTGTTTATGGTTGTGAAAAATTTCACCAATACATTTATGATAAAAAAGTTACAGTAGAATCTGATCATAAACCGTTAGAACAAATATTTAAAAAATCAATGAATGAAACTCCGTTAAGACTTCAAAAGTTAAGGTTAAGGTTACAAGGGTATGATATCAATATTGTATACAAACCTGGCAAGGAACTCCTTATTGCAGATGCATTATCAAGGTGTTATGTCCAAGATAACATATGTAATGAAGATATAGATGAGAAAGTAGAGCTACATGTATGTATGATACTGGAAAATCTTAAAATTAGTGATAGTATGAAAGATGTATTTCAAAAAGAAACTGCTAATGATCCTGAAATGTCTCAATTAATGTCTTATATTAAAAATTCATGGCCTGAATTTAAAAAATTGTCACCATCATTAAAGTTTTATCATTCTATCAAAGATATGTTGTACATAGTAAATGGTTTGATTTTTAAAGATTCAGCTGTATTAGTACCTAGATCAATGCGCAAAGATATGTTGAATAGAGTTCACTATAATCATTAAGGTGCTGAGAAATGTAAAAATAGACTTAGAGGTTTATTATATTGGCCTTTTATGAATAAGGAAATAGAGGATATGATAAATAAGTGTGATATATGTTTAAGATTTCAGAAAAATCATTCTTATGAACCTCTTATTTTAAGAGATGTACCTAACAATCCATGAGAGGTTGTAGGGGCAGATATGTTTTTCTTACAGAAAAGAATATATTTATTGATTGTAGACTACTTAACTAAATATGTTGAACTTATTAAGATTAAAGATCAGTCAGTTGAAAGTCATGTAAACGCTATGAAACAGGTATTTTCAAGATGGGGAATACCAAAAATAATATATACAGATGACGGTTCACAATATAGAAGTCACATTTTTAAACATTTTTGTAACACATGGGGGTGTAAACATATCACATCCACACCTTATTATGCAAGATCTAATGGAATGGTAGAACGTCATATCCAAACAGTCAAAAAGATGCTTAAAAAATGTATGTTAGATGGAAAAGATATGTACATTGCTTTGTTGGAATTAAGGAATATACCTATTGACAAGGAGTTGAAGTCCCCTAAGGAATTGTTATTAGGCAGGCAAGTATCATCAATTTTACCTATAAAAAATTACAGGAATAATTTGTTTAACTTTAATAAAGTAAAGAAATACTTGGAAAATAAAAATAAAAAGTATAAACATTATCATGATAGGAAAAACAGAGGGAAAATATTAAAATTTTATGTTGGTCAGAATGTATATGTAAGAGTTCAAAATAGTAATAAACTTATGAAAGGTAAGATTGTAAAACAAGGGGACAAAAATAGATCTTATATTATAATGTTAGAAAATGGAGAACAGATTTTAAGAAATACATATAACATATTCAAAGGATCTCCAAACACTCAATTTAAGTATAATAATAGATATGATATAGATTATGATATTTGTTACGATTCAAAGCCAGGATTTAATGTTAACCAACAGCAATTTAGAAGTTGTGATGTTAAAAATGATGTAGGTATCAATATTAGATTAAGTCCTAATGTAACTAGAAGTGGAAGAGTCGTCAAGAAACCTAGCTACCTTTCGGATTATATAGAATCATAATGTTTGGAAATGTGTTTGTTTTAATACGGAAAAAAAAGGGATGTCAGAGGTCTGTGTAAGTGCAAGTACTCTGTGGCACGGACGGAAGGGAATGGCGAGTGACAAGAACTTTATAATTTTGACTTGATCTCCATTGTTGTTAAAAATTAATAAATAAAGTATAAATTAATGGTGTTTATATTAGAACAACATCACACTCTACTTCTAAATCTCAGCTGTCCAACAAGGTCAGACAGAATCCTAAATATATATCTCAGCCCAAAGTGGTGAGACCTAAATCGAAATGTCGGCCCCAAGTTGTGAGTCCTAAATCTACACCTCAGCCTCAAGTGCCAGTCTTAAATCTACACCTCGGCCTCAAGTGCCGAGTCTTAAACCTAATTCGCCTCAACCATTTTTATGTGTCGAATTTTCTGAAATGATTATTATTTTGTATTATTTTTTATAAATTCAAAATTTCTTGTCGGCCTAATAAATTATATTACCAAAGAGGGCAAAATTATACATATTAAAAATAAAAGTTACTATGGTAACAATAAATTAAGACATTTGCCAAATATTTGACAACAATAACAAAACATTAAATATAATAAAATAATTAAAGAAATAACAGAATAAATGGATAAAATTACAGAAAATTATAAAAGAAGTTAACCAAAGCAGTATTATAAAAGTTACAAACTGTGCGAGTACCAAAATGTTACACATAAGAACATGTAAGTATCTATTTACTACAATATTTACAAATCCTTTTAAGCGACAAGACTTATGTTCACTATTTTCACGTAGTAGATGATAACGTCAACCTTAATTATGACGGTATTATAGGCTCAGATCTTTTCCAAGCCCCTAACGCTAATATAGATTATACATTCAAACTAATGACCTTTTACGGGTACCAAGTTCCGATTTTATTTGATCGACCTACCTATATTTTACCCGCACGCTCTGAAGCTGTTATCGAGTGTGCTATATCAAATTAATCTCTTGAGTTATTTCAAAACAGTGAAGCCCTAGTGCTAGATAACACCTTAAGTGAAGGTGTATATGTCGCTAATTGCATTGTATTAACAAAACCTTATAGAAAAGTGAATATCACCATACTAAACACGACTGACACTGACCTGAAAATAAAAATTATCATGTTAAGTTAACGCCTCTAGAAAAAACGAATTATTCTGACTCTTATCAAAATATTAATCTTACTTCTATTAATCCTCAAACCTCTAGTTCTCGAATTGATCGAGTTCTAAATTTAATTCGTTGTTTTCATTTAAATAATAAGAGAAAAAGGCTCTTCTTAGTTGTTGCACTGAATATATCGACATCGTCATCGAATATCGAATTATCGTCATCGAATTGAATATATCGTCTCTCAGTCATGCAGCAACGCTATTGAGCACACCATTGTGAGACGCTCCTCCTATTCATGTCAAGTCCTATTGTTTTCCAGAATGCCACAAGGACGAAGTCGAAGCCCAAATTCATAACATGCTAAAACAAAACATAATTAATACCTCAGTGTCTCCTTGGAGTGCCCCAGTTTGGGTAGTTCCGAGAAAACTAAATACTACGCTAAGGTCTATCTTATGTTCTAATTTTAATATACTACATCCTATCGTAATTAGTCCAGTAAGTCTTTTTAGTTAATTATCTAAGTATAGTAATGAAATAAATAAGAAATTAGATTTTCCAGTGCCTATAAATATCCGAAACATTCATTTACTGATAGATATATCTAAACTAAGTTATTATTATAATAATAAGGTTATTTTGTATTGCAAATTCCGATTCAAATGATTTTATAAATTTTATTCACCAACTTCGCTATACCTAAAAAGGATAAAGCTTTATCAAAAAGGGGGAGCTGTTATGACCCTTATTTCCACGCGCATTATGCTTAAATCAGCTTATAGCAATATAGTAACTTTTCTAATGTTAACGTATACAATCATCCATTGTTTATATTGTATTACTTCATATTCAGTTTAAAGTCAGTTACATTTTGGACATTGTCGCGAACAGTCGCCTAAAATTGGCAAGTCATAACTCTTTTTTGCATGTTATTAATATTCGTGTGTCGAAGAAATATAGACCGATATATGTATGTATACAACGATGGCAAGACGTCAGCCAGTGATAACCACTCGAGAGATGGGTTTATGGCAAAAAACTAAAATTCCTTACGTAGTTTAAAATGAAGTTTCCGACTGTCTATCTATCTAACCGCGATAACCTCTAAAACTACTGCAAAGATTTTCTTGGGGGATTTACGAATTCACGAGAAAGGATTAGGGGTGGATTTAATGTTTGTGAACGTAAGGATTATGTGCCTTAAAGCTAAACAAGAACTGTCTATTAGTCGAGAAAAACATTTGTAATAAATATTTAATAGTACCTTAAAAAACGGGCAATTGTTAAATAAATTAAAGAAAATGGAAATCACACAATATGTATATTCCGTAGCAGCGACTAGGGTTCTATCTTTAGGTGAGTAATCAGAGTAACTGACCGACTGTTTCTCATTTTGCATATGCCGTAGCAGTGTCTACGGTGCTGATTTTTGTTGATTTTTCAGACTTAGGTCACTCAAATAATATAGTAGATTGCATTGAATTATTTCAAATTCAAGATTTCACGACTTTCTTTTCATCAAAACAAAATTCCATAAAGCTTTTTAATTTAAACTAGAATTAATAACTGAGTAAAGTTATATGAAACTGAAAAGTTCAAAGTACTGTTATTAAGATTAAACCTAGAATATAAACTCAACGTGTAGTATAAGATGATGGATGGACGGCATCAATCCTATTCTTCCCAGTTCGTCGAACCGGCCTAAATTTAAGGCTTTAGGATCGCGCAATAAATATTGTTACGTGTCAGGATCCGTAGGCTCGAAAAATGCCACAATTGTTCCGCAGAGACTTTATGTTTCTTCACACACACTTCACAATCACAGTTACACTTGTAGATCGCAGGTATTCACTTCGGAGGGAGAGAACTCTTCACTTCGTATCCGGAGACCGAATGCCTTGTGGCCGACCCTGCCCGCTATTTATATCGATTTCCGGGCTTCCAGATCCTTCCACGCCCTTTGTTGGAGTAAACAACAACAACAACAGGAATTCCCGGAAATCGACATAACAATAGCGGGTCAGGTAACAACCCCATTTCGGCCCTCGCCTATGCCAATCTCGCCCCTTTTACCTGAGGCATACGGGCCAGATTGGAGTAGTAGATTAGAGTAGTGGCTAGTTCGAGAAGCTTCGTAACACTGCCCCCCTCTTAATCATGTTCGTCCCGAACATTGTTTGCTCCATGACATGGTGCCAGCCTGTCTATGTGGACGATCTTGGGTTTTCTCCTATCCCCCTGCTTGATCCGGTAGGTCACGTCGTTAATCCTTGTGACTACTGTATACGGCCCTTCCCACCGTGCTTGTAGTTTCGGAGACTTCCCCTTTCTCCTAAGTGGGTTGTGTAACCATACGAAGTCTCCTTCCTTGAAACCATGTGCCCGTGCGTCGCGATCGTAACGGGTTTTCACTCTCTCGCTGGTTTTCAAGCTGTGTTCCCGTACGAGTTCATGTGTCTCGTCCAATTCCTTTTGTAAATCCGCGACGTATTCAACAGTTAGTTTAGGGGCATCAGGCGGAGTACCAGTCAGTAGATCCAAAGGTAGACGCATTTCTCTTCCGAAGTTAACTCTAGCCGGAGTAAACCCAGTGGATTCATGGATTGCAGAGCGATACGACATCAGGAACAGCGGTATGTATCGATCCCAATCTCGCTGATGATCCTCAACGACTTTGGCCAAGTGATTCTCCAATGTTTGGTTGAATCTCTCGACCATTCCGTCTGATTGAGGATGTGCAGGTGTGGTACGGGTCTTGTTAATTCCTAGGAGGGAACACATCTCTTGGAATAATGTGGACTCGAAGTTCCTGCCTTGATCGCTGTGCAACTCCAACGGTACCCCGAATCGGCAAACAACCTCGTCGACGAGCTTTTTGGCCACTGTCTTCGCCTCTTGATTTGGGGTTGCAAATACTTCTGGCCATTTACTAAAGTAGTCTTGAACTACTACGATGAATCGATTTCCATCTTCAGTTCTGGGGAATGGTCCAGCGACGTCTATGGCGATCCTTTCCCAGGGAGCTCCAACGTTGTATAACTGCAGCTTTCCCTTGGATCTAGTCCGAGGCCCTTTTACGGACGCACAAGCCGCACATCTCCGGCACCAATCTTCGACGTCTTCCCGGCATCGCACCCAATAGAAACGCTCCCGTAATTTCACAAGGGTTTTCTTAACGCCGAGGTGTCCACCGGATGTACCGTCGTGCACCAGTCGCAATAACGTGGCCACCTTACTCCTGGGGATAACCATCTGTAGAGTTTGGTCCTTCCCGTTCGGTGACTCCCATCTTCTGTATAACACTTCACCCTCTAAGATGAGACTGTCCCATTGAGCCCAGTAAGCTTTGGTGATTGCACTTGCTGCTGAGATGTCACTCCAAAGTGGTCTTTGTCCCCTAATTTTCCACTGCATGATGAGTTTGAGGTCTTTGTCTTCCTTCTGAGCTTGACTTATTTGTTCCTTACTCCAAGACTCATCCAGCTCTTGTGTCCTTATGACCTTAACCTCGTCTTTCACTTCTTTCGATTCATGCTTCAAGCAATGTCGACAATCTTCGGAGCATGGCCGTCGTGATAGAGCGTCTGCATTTGAGTGAACTCTTCCGTTGCGATGTTCTATTACAAAGTTGAACTCTTGAAGCAGTTCAATCCATCTCGCAACCTGGCCTTCAGGGTTCTTGAATTGAAGCAGCCATCTCAAAGCGGCATGGTCGGTGCGGATCGTGAACTCGCGACCCAGCTAGTACTTGTTGAAGTGCTGAAGGCTCTTCACTACAGCTAGAAGTTCACGTCGAGTGACACAATAATTCCTTTCAGGCTTCGATAAGGACTTGCTGAAATATGCGATAACCACTTGTTGACCATCTTGCTCCTGCGACAATATCCCTCCGATTCCGGTATTGCTAGCATCCGTGTCCACTATAAAGCGTCCTTCTCTTCTGGGGTAACCCAGAATCGGAGCCGAGCATAAAAGTTCCTTAAGGTGAACAAAGGCGCGTTCACAATCTGAATCCCAACTGAAGATTCTCTTATCCTCCGTGAGGCGATGCAATGGCCTGGCTATCTCTGAGAAGTTCTTCACAAACCGCCGGTAATAAGCACACAAGCCTAAGAACGCTCTCACGTCTGTTTTGTTCTTCGGTGTCGGCCATTCTTGAACAGCTTTTATCTTATCCGGATCAGTTCGAACACCTTCATCCGATATTACATGTCCCAGGAATACTACTTCCTTCTTGAAAAACTCACATTTCTTCGGATTAAGCTTCAGGTTCGCCTCACGGAATCTTTTGAATACCTTCTCCAGATTTCGTTGGTGTTCCTTGAAGTTGCGTCCCATAACTATCACGTCATCGAGATACACTAGACATGCATCTCCTAGAAGTCCTACCAATACTCGCTCCATGAGGCGCTCAAAAGTGGCAGGAGCGTTGCACAGTCCGAAAGGCATAACGCAGAACTGCCATAGACCATGTCCATTGCCAGTGGTAAAAGCGGTCTTCTCCTTATCTTCTGGCCGAAGTTCCACCTGCTTCCACTTCCACTTCGCGAACTTTATAACTTTTGACCTCGCTACGTACCGCTTCAACCTCCAGGGCATGCGCTAATGCGGCCTCTGTAGTTGTATGATGGCCCAGGCGCACCGTTGCTCTCACTTCAGGGTCCCTTATGCCGCTAACAAATGCCTCTAGCACTTTGTCGTCTACTGGTGTAGGACTTGACGCGTAGGATCGGCGTACTAGGCGTTCAATTTCCGTAGCCCATTGCTGGAGGCTTTCGCTCGACTTCTGGATGCGGTCTTTGAGCTGCGCACGATATACGTGCTCAAGATGTTTGTCTCCATAGCGAGCTTCCAATGCCTTAAACAGTGACTCCAATGTACGTCGATTGGCTGGTATATTCTCCAGGACCAGTAGGGCTTCTCCTCGAAGAGCTAAAGTTAACGCCGCGAGCGAGTGCTCGTCTTCCCAATCATTTCCTTTGGCTACTACCTCAAACTGGTGTTTGAATGCCGTCCATGAGGTAGTGCCGTCGAAGGCTGAAACTTGAAATTTCGGTGCTCCAACAGTAACAGAAGTAACCGTACCCAAAGCCTTGACTTTTTGCAGCTTGTTGTCCAAGTCCTCAAGCTTTTTTTCGTGGGCGTTTATCGATGCGTCGTGGGCGTTTATTGATGCGTCATGGGCTTTCAGAGTTAAATCAAGCTCAGTCGTTCTCGTCTTAACCCACTCCACTTCTTCTTTAACGATATTTAATGCTCCCTGAAAGCCTTCCAGCTTCGCATCGATTGCTCCCAGGCCCATCTGTATAGTTTCGCGCTGGCTCTCCATCGCTTCGCGCTGGCTCTTCATTATTTCTTCGCGCTGGCTCTTCATCATGGCTTCCATGGCTGTTAATAAGGAGGCCATATCGAATCCACTCGAAGTAGCCGACATTGATGCAGCGAGCGTCGGTGTTGATGTGCTGGTTTCAGTGGGCGTAGCCGCAGGTCCAACGGTGACCTCTCTTCCGGCGCGGTCACGTCCAGGCGACTCCATACGCGTAGCATCCACTGCTGTCTGCCGTCGCGTACGTACCCCGTCTTCACTCTGCGGTACAACAGGCATTCCGCTTCTGTCACCAATTGTTACGTGTCAGGATCCGTAGGCTCGAAAAATGCCACAATTGTTCCGCAGAGACTTTATTTTTCTTCACACACACTTCACAATCACAGTTACACTTGTAGATCGCAGGTATTCACTTCGGAGGGAGAGAACTCTTCACTTCGTATCCGGAGACTGAATGCCTTGTGGCCGACCCTGTCCGCTATTTATATCGATTTCCGGGCTTCCAGATCCTTCCACGCCCTTTGTTGGAGTAAACAACAACAACAACAGGAATTCCCGGAAATCGACATAACAATAGCGGGT
Source organism: Megathymus violae (assembly GCA_003671415.1). Taxonomy (NCBI): domain Eukaryota; kingdom Metazoa; phylum Arthropoda; class Insecta; order Lepidoptera; family Hesperiidae; genus Megathymus; species Megathymus violae. The sequence continues at coordinate 1,167,675 of PDGT01000077.1, forward strand.
CAGGTAACAACCCCATTTCGGCCCTCGCCTATGCCAATCTCGCCCCTTTTACCTGAGGCATACGGGCCAGATTGGCCTGGAGTGACCCAGGTAGTTTTTATTACTACCTGGGTTTCTCTTTTATTGCCTCTATTGTTTGCCTTTATTGTTTTTTTTTCTCACCGCAACGGTCGGCCACCCTTCTAGAGACTTCGTAAGCCTGCCGACTTCGAGAAGCTTCGTAACAATATTAAATATAACCTTAGTTTTGTGAGAATGATGAATAAGGCTCTTAGCATGATTCAAATGTGATAAATTTAAAGCATTTCAGACGTAAATTTGAACGATTATTGTAACACGACAACCACATGGCCCAGTCGGTCTTGACTGCCAACCGAGCGAAAGACTCGAATTCAAATCATGGCTGGAATAAACATTTATGTGACAGATCAAGTTTGATTGTTCATTGCGATTTCTTTATTTTATCTATACCAGTGACGTCACACGAAATCCTAGTATAGGTATGACTCTTCGCTCGGACGCACGTGTGCGTGGTCATTTTAATATAAATTAACTCATCTTTATTAACTTGTATTTATTGTATAAATATGCATGTTTGAAGTAACTTTTTATGTGTGTTCCAATAAGGTAAAGGGGGTAGATTCTTAATAAGACTGACTATAATCTCAAAATTGGATCACAAGACTATTAAGCTAGAAGAAAGGTTTATCTAATCAAAGTGCCTAATATTTATTTATTTACCGTAATATATAACTAACATACAGGCATACGTTTTGCTATAGTTTTATCACTTATATATGTTTATTCTTTTACGTTAATAGCCGACAAACAAGCAGGTGAGTCACCTGATGATGGTAAGTGGTCAACCGTCGCCAATAGACATCAGCCAGACCAAAGCTATCAAAGTGAGAAAACTGGCTCAATTATAATCAAATATTTTTTATAAAATTACTGATAGCCTTTGTGCACTCATTCAGTGGACAACTAAAAAATCTAAACGACCAGCTTCCTTGTTGATAGTGCGCAACGCTCGCGTGAATGGTGCGCCGCGCATGAATGTGGTGCGCGCGCGTGGCAATGCTAATAGTAAGAGCGTTAAACAAATAGCTTGAGACGCCTTTAAGATAAAAAAATCTGTATAGTTTTATATAATTTGTGAAATAATAAAGTAATGTGACGTGTCAAGCTGCACGGGTTTGAGAAAACGCCCAAATAGTTCGGCAAAGACTTTATTACACTGTTAGACTACAGACACTCCAAAGTTTGTTAACGGTCACAGACGCAAAATCGTTGATTGCAGGTATTATGCTTGTAGAGTATTCTTCACTTCGTTGTTCGAAATCGAAATGATTCGCAGGCGGCCGGGCCCTTTATTTATATTACTTTTTCAGGTTTTCCAGAAATCTCTACGCTTTTCTTTTAAACTCAATATTCCTTCTAAAACCTTAGGGCAATCGATGACACAGGTTATAAAATCCTTGTCTGCCATATTTGACTTTATGCACATGATATTACTACTCGAAGTACTACGGCGATTTTATCGTACTCCTTATCGTTCCAGATTTATTGTTATCTCTATTGGTTTTTAATCGGTTTAATTAAACTGGCCCTGTTTGGTTCAAATTTAATAATTGAAAATTGCCCCCCTTTCTGTATATAGATTGATCTGATATTTAGTACACACCTTTAGTTATGAAGACAATACTATTAAAATCTTGTTAATACAAGATGGCCACCGCTACAACATGCTGGAGTTCATATTTGTATCAAATAAAAGGGTGAGTTGAACACTGCATGGCGGATCGTAGCGTTTAGACAATCTGTACTTACAATTACATAAATGAATTAACATACAATCATCTAATCGAAACAAAAAACTACGTCAACTTAGAATCGAGATTGAAGCATGGATCTTCCACCCAAGTTTTCGTACCGTATGAAGGACTGTGTGGCGTTGGGGTGGATAAAAATGAGGTATCGTTAGCGTTTTCCCCCTAAGACTTGGATACATCTTGTTGTAATCGTTGGGCGCATTTAACTTCTATCAAGCCAACCGCTCATCATTATAAATGCTATTTACATATATTTACCCAGGTTGCGCTACGCCCAACGGTTTTATTATTTTATCGGATCAATGCCCTAGATTGATCACGAGAGTGGTGTGATGTTTGGTACCTAGGATCTAAGCCGATTATTTTTTAGCGTTTAGAACATTATTTCCATCATTATTATCTTTCTTTTCAATAAATCCGTTTCAATTTAAAAAAAATTTTACTTATTATTTTATAATTTATTTAGTTTATGTTTATTGACAAACCTAAGAAAATAAGTGAAGAAATAAATGTTATAGTACTAAAAATGCTATTATTATAAACATATTAAATATAATAACAAATTAACTCTAGACATAAATTTTTAAAAGGATTAATCAAAACTTAGTATGATATTTAAATAAAACGCTCTCGTTATGCCGTCACTGCATATCTGAGGCTGATCGTGCGGAATATAACATATAGTGCGGTAATGCTTTCTATGATGGAGCTGTTTGCCAATCGATACACGTTAATGCCGCATAGCGGACGGACGCAAGGATTAAATGGTATTATTATAAAATGTATGTGATAAAATACAAATATTTTATTATTTGCACACCAAATATAAACATAAAAAAGTGTTCAAAAATAGAATATACGGTATGCAAAGGGCGACCTTATCGATAAGCGATCTCTTCCAGGTAGCCTTTCTGTAGAGGATAAAATAGAATTAACCTACTGGAATAGTGGTGAACAAAATATTCAAAAAAATACAATAAAAATAATCGTAGCAATGATAACAACAGTAAAAGACAGTAAAGAGGAAACGTTTGACATGGCGCGATAGAAATCTGTTTTTTAAAAGTAATTAGGGCACACTGCAAAGCTCACTGAGATAGCTCAGACAGAATACACCGTATTTTAAAGGGGACCACATTTGGAGGGACGTACAGCGACAATAGTAAAGGATTTAGTGTAAAACGAAGAAATGAATGACTGGGCATTCGATGACCAAAGGCTTGCAAGAGGAACGACGTCATTAAAGATCTGAAAACTAAATTTAAACCGTCCTTTAAGATATAATAGTGTAGTTGGACTGAACAGCATATAGTACAAAGTAGAAAGGATACGTGCATTCCGGCGGAGGCGAATTGAGAGCCACTTGAGTTTGTTGAGATATTCAGAAATATGATTATACATATATGCTGAGGCCAAATACAAATCTTATGAATATAGATATTATGGAGATGCTCAAGTTTATTTATTTATTAGCTCCTCAGTAACATTTAGATAGCATACATCGGCATAATGGCGGAACGGTAAAAGTAGAGAACTCTTAAACGTTCGGAGTGAGCCCACAGCCGCAAATAGTTTTTTATTAATTGATCAAGTCTGCGAACCGCAGGATTAACGATCGGACTATGAGTAAGCCTAAATTTTTAACACTATCTCTATAAGGTATTGTAACACCGACAACAATTACAGGTGGTAAATTTTCCCAGTCCATTTTAGGTACAGGTCTCGTTATTAAAATTAATTGTATTTTGGGACAATATGATATTACACACGTGATTGTAAAATGTCGTCGTAGTCAGGCTGTCAAGGTCATCTAATATAAACATAAAAACATAAACGTTTACACACTCACACCCTCGCACTAGGATTCCCTGTGTTGCGGGCGGCATGGACATACACGAATATGACATCACAAACACTCTTGACCCGAGAACAAACATTTATCTTTCACATAAATGTCTGCCCCGGCCGGGAATCGAACCCGGGACCCCTCGCTCACCAGGCAGGGTCACTACCGACTGAGCTATAGGGTCACCGAACACTTGTCAAGGTTAACTTTAATCCGATAAGTTGTGCCGTGAGACTCAAGAAAAGAATTTCATTTCATTAATAATAAATAATTTTAGAATAATTCGCTTTCTATAAATACTTTGATACGTAATACAAACTAACTTTTATTTAACAAATTATAGTGTCTTGGTATCTTGGATAATAAGTGCTAAGTGAATTGATAACAATGAAAAATATATTACCAGCCATATATAAATGTATGAAAACAGATTACAGCTAGCGCTTTTTATCTATCTTTCTTCGTTATTTCTCGGCCGACAACGCATCAGTGATACCTTTAGTCTTGCTGATGTCCATGGGCGACGGTGACCAGTTACCATCAGGTGGCTCGTTTGCTCATTTGTCGGCTATTTACATAAAAAAATGAAAATAGATGAAAGTATTTTTTTATATTGGCAACTCTGTTTTTTTATTTATCACAGTTAGCTGTAAAACACTGCCTGCTCCAGTCGATTTTACGTGCGGTCCATGTGTCAATGCAGTCTCTATGGGCGGTCGCGCTGTCGCGTCACTATCTGTGATCTTCGCTCCTAATAGTTCTGACCACCACCGTTTTAATGTTGACATGGAATATATTATTTCCAGTAAATCTATACTAATAATAAAACTGTAACGAGGTCGAGCCTTCTAAAACATTCTCACAACATTCTTAAACCGTCCATTGCTGTAAGCATTGTACATTTGTCGTTATGTTTCTCATTATTAATTAATCATTTTCTTCCACGGGGTAGCCTTTAGTTTTCAGTTTTGATGGATACTCACTAGTTATTAGATCCTTAAAAAAAGAAGATTGAACATTTTTTTTATGAAAGATGTACTATACTTTATCATCTTTTTTTATTCAATTATCTTAACTGGTTGACGACAAAGATTTTTTGTGAGTTTTATTTCAACAAAGTTTTAGTTTTTTTCAGTTTGCGTTTAATAAAATCTTGTTATTTTTCCCATGAAAACTTTTCGAACGATCGGGTTTTTATATTGTGGGTTAATAGAACTCATCCTCGCTTCGCTTCGGGAAACTTGATTTTTACGTTCACAACAAACTGTAATCAAATTTTATTTTAGTTTTGAATTTTGAAGCGTATAAAGAATGGCTCGGAGTTAATTTTTGTTTAGTACGGTGAGGATTTGATAATGATCTCTGAAGATAAAGCAAGCGAAATTACAATAATGTTTTAAAAAATTTATCACAGCAGTGTGACAATGCCTTAAGAGTTCCTTTCGCCGTAAAAGTAATTAAGATTATGACCCGGAAGTAACTTATCATCAGGCCAAGTTTCATTAAAATTGGTGCATTAGTTTTAAAGTTACTGAGTAACATACGGTCAGACATAAGATCAATTTTTAAGAAATATTGTGCTCGGGTCTGCATCATGTTAGTAATATGTAGCAACTATTTTTTTGTAAATATGGAATATTTTTCAATAGTACAAATATTTTAATCATAACTGTGTTATTTTATGTATAAGTCGTATTACTATAACATTTTACACGGCTTTCTGTGAACATATTTAAATTATTATTTGACTATCTACATTGTGTGTACATCATTAATGATTTTGGATCTTTCATGATTTGTATTATCTGTGATATTACTAAGATATATACACATATATTACTGAAATAGATTTTATTGTAATTAATTGACTGTATTAAATAGACATCCTGTATTTGATTGAATATCTCTTTTTATTCACCACAATTGTTATAAATTACAGTGTGTACAGAGTTTTAGCAGCACGGGATCAATGACCCGATGTGGTGGGTCTATTATTATCATCGAATATGTTTACGAGTTGGCGAAGCGCCAGCACATAAACTTAAGCATCAATGGCCATGGATCCAATGGCTAGATACGGAAGTACCACACACATTGTTATCCAACTATGCGACGTGGCATTAGCATAACAATAATACGATCTAATAACAGCAGAACTTATGTACATACTATGATAATAATAATGATAATAACTTTGTTTGCATTATAAGCTACAATAACTCTTAACATACAGTTTCACTAAGCCGTAAGTTATGAGGCTTTAGAGCGGAGTCACTCTGTCTGCTAAAGTAAGTCATTATTTGACTTGTAGTACTTGAAGATTCAAAAAGGAGTCAAATTTTTTGTGGATGAGATAACAGGGAATATGTCTTATTTACGAATACCAGTGTTACTTATTTCATGTTTGCTCTTAGTATATACTGACATTTGTGCGTTAATTTATGTGATTCACAACGTTAGAGTATCGTCAGTCTCTCGCACGACAACCCAAGCTCAACGGGGGGCAAATTATGGGATGTAATGATGAACAAGTTTCGAGTATAAACGGACGCATCTATAGACCGTAATAGGCGGTGGAACATATTTATCTCACCTAGGTTCGTTCATATATATATATATATATATATATATATACCCTTATATATATACCCTTGACTGATGACCGACTGTTCTGATTTTTTATTTTAATAGCCGATAAGTGAGCAGACTAGCCACCTGATGGTAAGTGGTCACCGTCGCCCGTGGACATCAGCAAAACCAATTTATGCGTTGTCGGCCAGAAAATGAGAAGAAGGTAAGAAATATATATATAGAACTGGCTCTCAAGCACCCAGCCGGAACACGACGAGTCGTTTGACGGCTGACTCAAGCAGGAGGGTGGTAGCTAGCCAGGCAGGCTTCACGGAAAGATAACAATACGAGTAATAATATTAATGACTTAATAATAATACTGATAATATAATCTTTACGCGAAAGCCCACCACCAAGCAGGCTGGCGACAGACCTCTTACGACACCCTGTTTTGCCAGCATGGGATTAGGGGGAGTATTCTAGGCCGCCCCAATACGGCCAAAAATGCTGATTCGATGCTGATTCAAATGATGATGGCACTTTATCTCATCGTAAAGTTGCCACATTGAAGTGCTTTGTTTGTATATTTTTTTCTTGTATTTACTTATATATATTTTTTTCAGTTTACACATTCATAAGAACATTGTTCAGAAGTTGCTTTCACGCACATTGGACAACAGGAAACAATGTTCGTTGTCTCTTTCACACAGCTTCTGCGTTTAGTGAATAACAAGTGATAATAAACAAACAGCGATATTGAGGTATAAAAGCTCCATTTGGTGTTGAGACCAAGTCTAACTCCCCTGCACGTGGTACACACCGCTGAACAACGGACGAGGCTATGGCGAACTATGTTTGCAGTGTCAGAATGCCAGTAAAGCGTTTTGACTGTTTCCAGCACAGGAAGACAGACAAAATAAAAATAAATGTACATATATGTATTCATGTATTCCTCCATGTTCGGTCTTGTTGCAAACTTAATATTAGTATTATTTCTGGATTGAAACATGCGCTATTGTGATGATAAATGGACACCGTCTCACCAATACTCTCTTTTATTCGCACACTTAGACACTCGAACACTTAGACATTTATTAATATAATCGCTTAGTAACTTATTACTGGTGCACAGTAGCGAATCAGGGGACAACTGTTCGGGCCCAATGTTTAACAATAACTGACTGTCGACACGTTAATACTTTTAACATCGATTCCGTTGGCTCAGACGCCATCTTCATTAAAATGTAACTGTAGTCAAATCAGATACTCTTTACGGAGAGTTTACTTAATTCATTAAAATGTAACTGTGGTCAAATCAGATACTCTTTAAGTACAGTTTTACAATTGTTAGGAAATATTAACAAAAATATTGACTTAATTTCGAAAATCATGACACTATACACTCCCTGTACTGTACAATGACTTATACTTACGGCACTTAAATCCTCTCCGGAGACCCATTTAAACGCTTTGAGTGTAGATAACTTTATTGCCATTTAATGCCTTTATATTCAATAATTATGAGCTGTCTAAGGCACTTATTAACGCCATAAAATTATAATCTAAATGGAGCGAGGGCTTTAAGTTAACAATGTAATATTTATTGCCGTTATGTAATAGTTCATATATCAAATACAGTAGTTGAACTCTATATAATTGCTGCTAGTTTTTACCCGGCGTTTTACAATAAGATCTTTTTTGGTACGTCACAAATTGCAATTGTCAATTTTTTTTTTAACATCCAAAGTTGACTTCATAATCGGGATTATTTTCTTCACGGTATACGTTTTTGGATGTGTCCCGTAACTATGTGCAAAATTTTAAACAATTTACGTCCATTAGATTCAGAAAAAATTGAGTTTCACAGACAAACAGCTTGAGCAGAGTTTGGAAGTATTAATATATAATTAATTCTTTAACGCAATAAGGTTTCGTGATTTCGGTCCGTTATGGTTTTTCATCGGATGTACGGAACCGTAAAAGAATCTTTTGTGAAATAACGTTTCACAACGGTGTCCCTTGGATCAGCTCCCGGAATGCTGGTGACTTGGATCAGCTCCCGGAAGACATTAGCTAACTACGTAGCTATAACTGCCAATACTTTGGCCGAGGCAAGGACCGATGTCGTCAGAGCTTCGTAGCGTCAATAGTCACTCGGAGCGGAACGCGTGGCCGTGTCACGTCTTTACATTTTAGGTCTATTTAAAGTACTGTTTGTGGCATCTAGCGTCGAATTTATCTTCAGATATCTTTCGTTATAACGATGATACTACCTTTTCCAATAAACATGACGGTAGATGTATTTTCTTCTGAATTTTAAAACTACCCCCGCTTTCTAATAACACATGCATTTGTCAGCAAAACATTATTCAGTAATTAATTGTATATACAATTATACATATTTACGTGATGTGTAGCCTAAGTCCATCCGGAATAATGAACCTTTCAAATGGTATATTAATTCTTCATATAGGTGCCGTTGTTCCAGAGATACTTTCCACGTAAATACAAAACTTAGAAGATCGCACTCTTTTTTTTTGCGCCCAGACAAAGGAGAAAGGGCTACCCTCCGGGAAGCGGGGGAGGGGGGTGGTGAATGCTCATAGCATACCAGCGCAGCCGGCTGCGCTGGTTATGTGGGACTCCCGAAAAACCTAGGGGCCTATCCACTAAACACCATCCGACGTTGGCTTTGGCCTGGAGGCCTCTTAGCCGTCATCTGATGCGACCCCCTTTAGGGAAAGGGGGCGCTTAAGAAGATCGCACTCTTTCTTTATTATCTATATATAGTATAAAACGAAGTCGCTTCCGCTGTCTATTTGCTTAGAGCTTTTAAACTGCTCAACGGATTTTAATACAGTTTTCAGCAATAGATAGAGTGATTTAAGAGGAAGGTTATATGTTTGTATAATATACTAAATGGTACCCGCGACTTAGTCTGCGTAAAAAACAAAATCACGCTTCAAAACAAAAATCACATCGTTCCGCAAAAACAAAATCACACCGTCGTAACTATTAAAATATTTGTAAACTAAATATAATATTATTAATCACTCTACAATGATCTATATAAGTAATTACATTACACCCATGCGAAGCCGGGGTGTGTCGCTAGTACATATAATAAAATTATAACTGATCGCTTTCCGTACATGATGGATATATGAGAAAAACTACTATTAGGACACTTTATTAACACAATAGAACCCAAAACAATAGTTAGAACTGTTGTCTATTTGTTTGTGCGTTTGTACGCGCTAATCTCAGTAGCGGCTTAACCGATTTCGTTTTGGTTTTCACTAATGTATTGCAGTAAGTATTAAGTGTAATATTTAAAGTTCGTTTCACCTCAATCCGTCCATAAATAAAAAAGTTATAAATTGATTTAAAATAATGTACGTACTATTTCTTAGCGTAAGGCGTATTGTTTTCGAAGCGAAGCGAGGGCAGTTTGCTAGTATTAATATAGTATAACTAACTCTTTAACCCGAAGGATGTCGAGATGGGCCGCTAATCAATAATATTGTGGGGATACGTAAAAGTCTGTAATCGGACAGTAATAGTTTCCTCGTTGAATTCAAGCCAAAATGAAAAATGTAAATTACAACCAATTTGCCCTAAAATTTGCAGTTTCATTAAATCACTTCACATGAAGCACTTCTAGACTTAAACTAAAAAGTGCATCGGAGGACACGTTAATCTGTCGTCGGCCCCGATCGTTATCGTTCGGTCGTTAAACTATGTCGCAGGCCTTCGATACACGACGGCATACGACATATCGACCCTTGAATGTGCTATTTTTTATTTATAATATTCTTATATAAAATAAATTAATGTTACGCTATTAACTTATTTTCCCAATAATGAGTAGCTTAGTGGAGCGTACTTTCAGAAATGGCAATATTTAGTGAGGTTTTTATCTCGTCATATTATTGCATATCGCAACAATCAGGTACTGGACTTTCAAGTCATTTAATACAACATCGATTGCAAGTCCGATCGGTCATACAATATAAGTTAAAAAGCTCACAAATGCAAATCGTTCGCAGCCATCGGTCATACAATACCAGTGAAAGAGTTCACAAATGCAAATCTTCCGCAGCCGGTGGTGAAGGAGGGTCACCTGATGAAGCAGACGCGCAGCTTCCAGCGATGGCAACGCCGCTATTTTCGTCTTCGCGGCCGCACGCTGTATTACGCCAAGCAGAAGGAGGTGAGTGTGTATATAGTATTCCGATGTTTTTTGATGGCAATTCCTTGGCGCTCGTTGTAAGGGTCGTGCTATTATTCTATTCTTGTTATTTATTTGAACTCTTAATTGATTGGACACCACAAACATACATAGAGGAGACGACACTATTGATTAATAAGGACAATACGATGGATGGCATTGTACTCGTATCATCCACCCGATATATTTCACACTAACCGAAGAAAGAATGAATCCGTGTTTACAAAATAAGTTGACGGGGCGGTTAACATAAATAAAAAATAACTTAAAGGTTTAACTTACTAACAAATACAATCATAATACATACAGATTATGGATGTTATGGACATGGTATTTCGGAGCCGGATGTGGATGTGGATGTATAAATAATATTTTACCGGTTTCAGTACGGTTATGGATATGAAATTATTTCGGATTATCCGATTGTTTCGGAAAATTTTGGTTACGAATATTAGATGATATACGACTTAGAAAATACTGGAGAAGAAATATATTTACAAAGTTTGACGTTGTTTCTAGATATTATAGATATAGTTTCTAGGTTTCTAGGTATTAAAGAAACAAATTAAATAATAAAAACTGTTTAAAATGAGAACGATGTGGCTAATGTATCGGCTCGGTCAGCGTAAACCAGTCATAACGATTTAGATTCTGCCTCTATTCTCAATTATCCAAAACATTTTTATCGGCTTCGGTTACGGTTTCGGATATCCGATAGTTTCGGTTACGGTTACGGAGCTCCATAACATCCCTGATACAGATTAGGGTGAGGAAAAGTGAAACTGGAAGCCGCTAATGAGATATAAGAACTTGTATACACACACAACTTTACAATGAAACCGCTTAGTGATACAATTAAACTGATAATTGATTTATACAAAAATATTGATCGACCGAAATACCGCAATTTAAAAACGAGTATCAATTATTTGGTCAAATGATTTAATAAGGTCAAATGAGATAATTGAATAAAATATCTAATTGAGTCCCATTCATAGATGTTTAAGAACGGATAATTATCCAAGGGGTATTCTCCGTTTCCAGTTAAATTTAAGTAATTCCGAAATGTTTTTCAAATACAAAACTCAGTGGCTCCGAATATAAGGGCAACACTAAAATGAAAATTCATTTCATCAATACAATTCATATCGTCCCACCGCTGGCCTCGGTTTACCTCAAACATTGAGAGGGGCTAAGGCCGTAGTCTGCCACGCTGGCCAAGCGCGAGTTATTTAGGGTATCTGTCTGACATTGGTTACAACAATTGGCTAAATTTGTAACTTTTTCCGGTTAGGAGATTCGAAGAAAATCGAACGTAATTGACGTACAAACAGAAAAACGGATTCGTTTGATCTTATTAGAGTCGTATTCATCATCCTACCAGTGAAATCCATCGTTTGCAACTTACATGAAAATCATATTCTAGTAATTTCCACAGTGAAAGGAAATTATAATATTCAGATGAAACGGTCCGTTAATAAGCAGTAAGTGTTATAGGGACTTGTCGTTAAATGGTTTATGGTTTATATATATACCGTTCTTAATTGTCACCAATGTCTTAATGTCTTACAGGATGTCGTAAGAGGCGACAGAAGCCGGCCTGCTTGGTGGCAAGGCTTCCCGTAAGGATTATATTATCAGTATTATTATTAAGTCATTAATATTATTACTGGTATTGTTATGTTTCTGTGAAGCCTGTCTGGCTAGCTACCACCGTCCTGCTTGAGTCAACTATCAAATTCGTCGTGTTCCGACTGGGGGCTTGAGAACCAGTACTTTCTTTCTTACTTCCTTTTGATTTCCTGGCTGACAACGCATCAGTGGTACCTTTAGTCTTGCTGATGGCCATGGGCGAAGGTGACTCACCGTCAGGTGGCTCGTCTACTCGTTTATCGGCTACTAACATTAAAAAAAATCAACTAACTATGTAAGCCCGAATATACTTGGGTACAAACAAACCATATATCAGTACTGTTGAATAGAATTTATGCTGATATAATTATCCATTTATCACAATGGAATCCGAAATTGGCTCATTAGCAATAGAACGCTGACAGGCAATTGAATCGAGCTCATTAGACATCTATACTAATAATAAAATTGTAACTGATCGATTTCTATACATGAACGATATATGAGAAAAAATATTATTACCGGCCTTTATTAACGCAATAGAACCCAAAACAATAGTTATTAGATTTTTTGTCTGTTCGTCTGTGCGTTTGTTCTCGCTAATCTCAGAAACGGCTTAACCGATTTTGTTCTGATTTTCACTAATGTATTGCAGTAAGCATCAGTTAAAACTTAAAGTTTGTTTCATTGTAATCCGTCCATAAATAAAAAAGTTATGAATTATTATATGTATTTCTAATTTACAGAACGACAAAAACCCAGAAAAATGCAGAACTATCTTTAAGGGTAAGGTAGTTTTTCCGAAGCGAAGCGAAGCGAGGGCGTTTGATAGTTAAATCATAAATCAGCAATGGTAAGAGATGATTTAAGTCGTAGTAGATACAAAAAAAAATTAAAATCACTTATTCTAATGTTTGTTTCTGTTCGTTTTCTTTCATGTACGTTCACAAAGTTGCCACTCATTAAGTAATTGATTTTAATACCAATTTATATTCGAGATTAATATGAAAGATTAGGATATTTATTCATCATCGCAACCTATTATTTATTTTACCATTATTTGCCCAGCGCTCCTCTCCCAATGCGGTGACAGTCCGCCACGCTGACCAAATCCGGATTAGCAGACTTCAGCCACCGTTAACAATATTGTGGACATTGGACAGCTCTAGTATATGTCACCTCACGGTGGTTTTGTGTTTTCACCGAAGGTAGTGATGTTTACTTGGCAATATGCCAATATTTTAAAAGATTAAGAGTGCGCATAGAATTCAATCTTGAGTTCAGAGTCATGTCAGAGATCAGCGTTGCGACCACTAGTCAAGCATTCACTTATAATAAGTTAAAAAAAATAAGCTCAAGTTATTTTTAATTAGTTTAAAATAGACGTAACACATTTTTAAACATCGTGATATCCTTTTGAATTTATTTATTTAAATTTTTATCTGAAATAGGAAAATATATTAACTTATAAGTTGCTTTAAATTTATTTTATATTATTTATTAGTTATCAATTATTTAATTATAATTATGGTCTGTTTACTATTTGATTTTTTTACAAATAAAAAACAAAACGTAGGTGCGTTTAAAGTTATATAAATTTACTTTTCATAATTTATAAAAAAATTATAGGCTTCTCGAAGCTCAACACATCGCATTTTAAATACTGTGATAATAATTTGTGACAATTTCATGCAAAGTGGTATCTATGCAAATAATATAAAGAGAAAAGCTTTGTATGTTTGTAACGAATCAACTCAAAAACTATTGAACCGTTTTTAAAAATTCTTTCACCATTATAATGCTACATGATCCCTGAGTAACATATATTTATTACTAGAAAAAATAAGGGATCCTTGTTAAAACTTCAGTAACGTGAACCAAGGTGTAAAAATGTAAATAGAGGAATGTACAAAAATAAGTAATAATAGTAATAAAATAATCACAAATAAATTACTTGAGTACATAAAACTAAAAAAATCAATTTCAATAAAAATGCATGTTTTAAAAATGGGAATAAAAATCGGTTGATTTGTACAAATTTAAAGAAAAAAATTACATACCTATGTCCTTTATAAAGATAAAATTATAAATATGTCTCAAAATATTTAAAACTAAAAGTACACCCGTGCGAAGCCGGGGCGTGCCGCTAGTTGCTAATATAATTATTAACGCGCAGACGTCAGTACATGCCCCCAAATTTTTATTTTTCCAACACCTTTCACCCAAGAGCGCACGCTTTTATCCAATTAAGAAAGATGATAATTACCTCAGTCGTTAATGGGCTTCCTCGGAACTCGAGAGAATTTTTTAGTCGCAATCCGCCTTGATCACGTAAGCTTCTTTCGCACGTTAATGAAACGAGCGTGGTTATTCTGTAATCGATAAGTCATACTCACAGTTGGTTTCGTGACGAAATGTGTATAGAGATTTTATGGGTAAGCTATTTATTACGAAGAAAATTGTTCTGAGTTTGATCGATGATTGTGTGCCAAAATTAGTAGGTATACGCGTTGTTTTGGTGCGTCAAATGAAATTGTTCCTAAGGGCACAAAGTTAAGATAATCGTTGACGGTCGTATTACGGTCAATGACCAAGCTTTGTAAGTGCATCCGTTTGTTTTCGTTATCGTTAGAAAACATTATTGAATCCTGCACGCACCTCGGATCTTTCAAATTATGTACGTATTACAAACTAGCAAATTGCCCTCGCTTCGGCAAAACTACGCTTTACGCTAACAAATAATACCTACATTATTTTAAATTAATTTATAACTTTAAGTATTAAGTGATGTTTACGCCAATACAAAACCAGAACAAAATCGGTTAAGCCGTTTCTGAGATTAGGGAGCACAAACGCACAGACAAAAATTGTAACAATTATTGTTTTGTGTTCTATTGCGTTAATAAAGTTCCCTTATATTACTTTTTCTCATATATCCATCATATACGGAAAGCGATCACTTAGAATTTTATTATATGTCTAGATTAATTATCACTTTCTTCGGAGAAAGAAAACATTGTGGGGAAAACTACATGCAGAATATACTAGTCGATAACTATAGGAGCGTTCGTTGGCGAAGCGCCTTAGTTAATCGCTGAAACGACTGCTTATTACCGAGAAAGCCAACGGATCTTATTTCTGAGACTCTAATTGGATCTTAATTGCAGAAATGGTAAACGGCAGTTTTAATTTACCTGTATTTCTAGAATTAACTAAACTCGATCGCTTCACGTGATTGGTGTAGGTATTCTATGAAGACTTAATGTGCCCTGAGATGTCATAGTCAGAAACTAGGCGATAGTATAAAAACAGATCGTAACGATATTCAGATATAATTTATCGAAATGATCAACCTACATTATAAATTTCAATAATAAATAAGTTATCTTATAGTTACCATCTTGCATATTTATTTATACATCGACTTAAAATAACATTATTGACAAACTGTTTAACTATCTACGTCACCGCAAATGAAATATTAATTTTTTTAAGTAAGTTGCCCGGTTCCGTCAATGTCATACGTCCATAGAGGTATTGTAGGTAGAGCGGGGAAGCCAGGCTTCCAACTGTCCTTCGGTTAAAAAGAGAGAGAAGATTGCGGTATCTTCTCTATCTCTCTCTTCTAGCGCATGTGCAATTAGCGAGAAAAGTGAGCATAATAGAACGATTCGACGTTTATTGTTGTAATTTAATTTATGCGGTTGATAACGTGTTTATAAAATGTCAAAAACGTGTGTAATTTGTAAATTGTTTTGATTTTATTATTTGAAAACAAGCTGTTCTTAAATACCCATGCGTCAGTAGAGAGAGACAGATAGGGTACCGCAGACTTATTTCTCTTTCTGACCGTCGGACGTTTCTGTTTACAAGCAGGCTATGTCTCCCCTACTGTATGTATAAATACCTCTATGCATACGTCATAAACTTAAAAAAATTTAAAGAAATTAACTATATAGTATTAAAAATTTCATTATACAATAATGACGGAACATCACAATAGTCTGTTCCAGTTATTTTGTATATTAACGCAAAAAAATTCAGGAATTTTATTATTTTTTAAACATGAAATAAAATTTTAATGAATATTTTTCCTATTGAGTACAAATTCCTTGTTTGTTATAATAATTTTTCTAATACTCCTACGTAAAAAAATTTTTTTTTGGGCTGAACGAAAAACAAATAACTTTGAAAAAACAATGTTAAAATGAACTTTCAAGCCGTGCTCACTGTTGTTTTTAAAAGTACTAGTTGGAATAAATGCAATAAAACGAATTTCAATCACACATGTTACAGATTTACTTTTAATTAACGAATTTAATTAAATACCTCGTGTAATATATGATATATATATATATATAATACTATTATCATTATTTTACATATTAATGTTTCAAAAACTTCGTAGTTTTTAAATAGTAACAATTTATATATACATATAAAACCAGTATAGTACTTTTGGAGCAGTTCAGCAATATTCAAAGATAATCTTACTACATAGAAAATAATTTACATTTATACAATATTTATTGTTTTCATCTTTTCATATTTTATAACAATTATATAAATAGCGACTCCATAGTTCAGTTGGTAGTGAGCCTGCCTGCCGAGTAAGGGGTCCTGGGTTCGATTCCCGGCCGGGGCAGACATTTATGTGACAGACAAATGTTTGTTCTACAGTCATAGGTGTTTGTAATGTCATATTTGTGTTTGTCCATGCCACCCGCAACACAGGGAATCTTAGCGTGTGAGTGTGTAAACATTTAAAGAATAATCATAGTATAATGGTTTATTCACTGCTCACAAGTAAACGCTGTCCTATAGTCACATCTAAGTGGAGATTTAATAACAGCCTATTCAAAGTTTGGTCCCAAACGCCCACGGCCGTCGGACTAGACGGAGCTCTAATGCATACATCAAATTTTAATTATTGAAATCATATTTTCATAATCATATTTGTTTTGTCGAGACTATAATTCTTGACATTGCTACACTAGAAGCTAATAGGGGGCGTTGTAGTCAAGAGAATAATTAAATACATTTCAGAACAACAGATACTAACTCAGTTCTTATTAGAAATGTCAGCGCCGCCGCAGTTCATCTCTCACCCATAACACTCCGTAACAACAAATCATTAACGTGTGGTTCAAAAGAAGGCATTGGGTCAGCCGGTTTTTAACTGCAGCACCGACGCTTCAGCTGAAATGCCTTAAAAAATTTCAAGTTTGATTCTAGAAGGACAGCGGTAGTTAGCAGATAGAGGAATAGTAGAAGATAGATTAAGTTAGGGTAAGGCTAGCCAGTGAAAAGTACAGCGACCGCTATCAGATGGAACCCGACGCCATTGCATCGTCCTTTGTACAGCCGATGCACTACGAGGTGGTTGGCTTCAACTTATAGAGCCCTTAACATCGCAATGGTGCTGGTAGAAGAAGAATCTCGTGGATTGAAAATATAAGGGACTGGCTGCGGTTAAAAGCACAAATAAGCTGGTTCATATGAATGCCGATAAAGAGACGCATCGGTGGAGATGTTGAGTGAAAAAGAAGAACATCGCAATAAAAATTAATACCCACATACTCATTGCAGCGTTCTCTATGTCACTAGTGCATTGAACATTTAACACATAAATAATATAAATGTGACATAAAACACAACACAGAACATCAATAACGTTGGCCCCGAACGGAAGTCGGAAACGCGACTTTTCCGCCACATAGAGTTACTGACAAATATTTATGAGAATGGAAAAATAATGACTTTTATATTCACAATACTTATTCAAAATATCAGCACTAAGATCCAGGAGTTTCGTGGCCAAGTTCCTGGTTGATGTTTGGAATAGAATAGAAATCCCATTCAGTAGATTGAAGTTACCTTCGAATGTTTTAAGAGGGTTATAAAAGTGTTTTTACGGCTTTGCTTCACCTAATAAAATATATGAATATTTTCATAATTATTAGTTACTATTTGGAAAACCTAAATGTAAACAATAAGATAGGGCAAACGTGTAATTTAGTAAACGTTTGATAATAATGAAATATAATCTTATTCGGTGAGGGTAGTGTTTGTGAACGTGAGGCTGATTTGTGAAACGAAGCGAGAAGGGGTGGGGGGGTACTAGTCTATACTTATTTTACACAGAGACAGTACGATTCTTTTCAGTTTGTTATATGCGGAAGGTAACTTTGGGAACCATAGCACCTATTTGATAAATTATTTTACCATTAGAAAGGCTATCAACTGTATGTGTTTAATAATTAATTGTTGAATCCGAACGAAGTCGGTAGTACTCAGTATTACTCCACTAATATTTGCCATTCGAAATACAAATTCAAAATGACCATATAGTTTTTTCAACTCGCTTGGCGTTGTCTAAAACTAATCAAAACTATATAACTTTGACGCAATAACCTACTGGAAAACCTTGGCCGTCAACAGCTCTTTAAATCAAAACTTGTACCTTCAGTGAATTTTTAAGTCACATTCGAATTTATACACAAAACATGGATGAATTTGAAATTAAAACATTATTTGTAAATACACAAGTCAGCAAGTTTATTTAACGAACTCAGGGAGTTGGGCGGAGCTTTGGGCGGGAGTAGCACCTGCGAGACCGCTGGGCGCCTGGCAGCGCGTGGAGCCCGAGCCCGTAGACCAGTCGCGCTACAGGCGCCGAGTAGTATGGACGTGTTTTCTTGGTGCTCGGCACAAAAACCCAACGATCATTACAAACATTAATCATTAATGAAAACATCACCGAATTGATCTCTAGACTCAATATATCTCGCCGTTATCTTCCATTACTCGTGTACCGTATGTTTTTGCCACGTTTATGTCGTGTGTATGCCGTGTTGTTTCTCGGTTGACCTGGTTTTAATTTTGACTCTTGTACAATTTTCGCTGACCATCGCAACTTCACTCAAATTGGCGTGCACTGTAAGTACTTACAGGTATATCGATTAAATTAATGCATTTTAATGAAGAGTATGAGTTTTTATTTTAGCTTAATCTTATCTTAATGTAGTTTATTCAGTGAAGTTTTAAATATTAGTTAAGATTCAAGTTATTATAAGTTGTACTTTGCAGTAATCCGCGAACATTATGTAGTAAGTAACGTTTGGTAGGTTTGTACTTTTAAATATCCATTGTGCTTACGGATTATTGCAAAGTAATACAATACAATTTAATTAATTAAACGATTTTGGAGTATAACAATTATTAATTAGTCAGGTGACTTATTTTAATTCTTTAAATTATAGCATATTATAACAAAGGGCCAAGTTGAACGTCGTGTATGGTCCTTGAGAGAAAGAAAGTAAAAAGTCTAGTAAAATATTTTTATTATTAAATAGAGCAAATAAAAATCAGTGATAATTAATAAATTCACCGTTCATATTTACTTTTCGTCCAAAACTTATGAATTAATGATATTTTTTCGACACCTGCATTTGGTTTTTCTTATTATGCGTTAAATTTTCGAAAACGTTCAAAAAGAATTCCAACTTATTCTCAATCAATTAGTGAGTGTCTAATAGAAAGTTATTTCAAAAAGAAATATACATATATATTATGTAGTACTTTAGAGAAGGGATGTTAGGGATATGAAATTTCGGATCCAGATATGGATACGGATATATGAAAAATATTTTACCAGTTTCGGTTTCGGTTATAGATATGAAATTATTTCGGATTATCCAATTGTTTTGGATAATTTCGGTTAGGGATATTAGATGATTTACGACTTAGAAAAAATATATAATTTAATTACAAAGTTTGATTTTGTTTCTAGATATCATGGTTGTGGTAATTATAACAGCACTGAAAAAATAAATTAAACAATAAAAACTGTGTAAAATGAGAACGACGCGGCTAATGTATCGGCTCGGTCTGCGCAAATCAGTCATAACGTGCTTTATTTATACTCTGCCCCTATCCGAAACTATCCGAAACTTTTATATCGGATTCGGTTACGGTTTCGGATACATTTTCATTTCGGATATCCGATAGTTTCGGTTACGGTTACGTAACTCGACAACATCCCTGCTCTAGAGGCTGCGGTGACTGTACCATTTAACTACGACACTTATGAACCGAGATAATCTTGTGCCTTTGGGTATTGAACACAACTAAAGTACGAGAAAATACAAATAGAATATATGCAAATACAACCTTTCAGCCGTATTGGAGCGACCTAGAATACTCCCCCCAATCCCATGCTGGTTGAGCAGGGTGTCGTAAGAGGCGACAGAAGCCAGCCTGCTCGGTGGTAGGGCTTCGCGTAAGGATTATATTATCAGCATTATTATTAAGTCATCAACATTATTACTGGTATTATTACCTTTCTGTGAAGCCTGCCTGGTGAGCTACCACCCTTCTGCTGGAATCAGTCGCCAAACGACGCGTCGTATTCCGGCTGGGAGCTTGAGAACCAGTACTTTCTTTCTTACCCTCTCATTTCCTGGCCGACAACGCGTCAGTGATACCTTTGGTCTTGCTAATGTCTATGGGTGATGGTGACCATTTACCATCAAGTGGCTCGTCTGCACTTTTGTCGGCTATTAACAATAAAAAAATTAGGTGTGTATGGTTAAATTCTTTATAATAAATGAAAAAGTTCGCCTTTATTTTCAAACATGGTATTTTCTTAAATGGTAATTTCGGATATTTATAGCTTTTTCTATTATTCCTTTGGTGCATCCTGCTGGACGTTGGCGTAAGGTCCAAATTTTTGGAGGTGGATGGGCCATCTACCCAGCTATTTATTATGTTAGTATTATTATAAAATGTCATTTTTCTGAATATTTAAATATTATATTAACTTTAAAACTTTAAAGTTCATATTATATTTAAATATTCAAAAAAATGACATTTTATAATTTTTTATCATGACATTTGTATCGATTTGATTCACAAATACTTTGATTATTTGCATCTATTCTAAAATTATGTTTAAACATTGTTTTTCTTAATTTATTTAATTAATTTATGTTAATGTAATGCACGCGCTCTTTATCTAGTATATTAGCCCTTTGCATGTTGTCGTCACCTATGATTGTGCTGGCACTTAGATGTACTGCCGTCAATTACGATATTTTATGTAGCAATAGTGTACAGTATGTTGGTGATTCGATAAAATAAATAAATCTTAGTATAGTATCAGTAATATTTATTTATTATTGTCACACCAACAACATTCCACAATGTATATGGTTAACATTAAAGAACAATAGTTAATGAGATTTTAATTATATTACCAATAAATGAGAAGCAATAATAAAACAAAATTATATAATCTATTTTTAGTCGATTATACTGACAGCATTTAGCAATAATAGCGTCTGGAGATAGTACACGTAAACTTTATAGTTAACCTAACCTAACATACTTTGACTCAATAATTCTGTGAGCAGTACAATAAACTTAAATTATTTCTGACCTTCCACTTCGTTTCTGATTTTATGGGACTGCCTAATATTAGTGTCTCAATTTATGTTAACTTGTATCTTAGAAGACTAAGATAACCCAACCCGAATGAAGTCGAGGCCGGCCGCCAGTATATTATAAAATTCTTGAAATGTTCTTTATACTTCGTATTCGCGCGAAACTCAATCCATTATATTTTTTGAAACACATCCAATTAGGTCACAGACTTATTTGCAAAGTGTTGTCGTCTTTCTAACATGACATGTCTGCAGTAAATTGCGAAGAGATACTTAGTGTTTCAAATTAAACACACGTGCCAAGTTGTTTTATTTCTCAAAAATTGTGATACGCGTTTGTGGTTCGCGTACCCCTAGGGTACGATGGGTTCCATTGGCGGTACGTGAAAATTATATTGGTAATTACTGAAATACTAAGTAGTTAAAACAGTTAAATTATATGAACATTACTGTGTCTACGATATGCAGTTTAAAATGAACCTTATAACTTACGAAGGTGTTAGAACTTAAGAGAAACGAGACATATTTTTAGGAGTAGGTATGGATTTATCAGGGAAGAGGTACTCTTAAATGAAAAGTTTTATTAAGGATACCCGAACGCAAAATGTTTGGGAAGCACTATCGTAGAACAACGACACATGACTTTGATATTGAGGTGGGTCGTTTTAATAATAAAATATGACAGCCTATAGTTTAAATTAACTACTAAAATAACTGTTACGCGCTTCGCTTGACGTACGTGAGATGTCTTAGGCTCTCTGCTTTTCTTAACTAATCTTTAATGACATCAAAAACTTAATTATATATTAAGTAGAATATCTAAGAAACGACAAAAGCCATTTCAAACACTATTATCTAGTTAGAACACTAAATCGGCGATCACACTGAGTAATGTTAATTGTTTTCTAGCATTTGTAGCTTGTTATTTATTTAGCGTACATTAAAAAGTTGCTTCATTCGTGATCAGTGGAGGATATAAAAGTTAACTTAGGTTATGCAAGTTCTTATACCTTAGGCCCCTGACATGGCTTAATGATTATAACCGGAGCAGACGGCTTAACATGCCCGGTTGATGATTAAGAACTCTGCCACTAGCGGTTACCTATCCAGTTACCAACCGTGGCCATAGTTGATTTATTCACTCTGTCACTTATGAACTGCACAGGCTATCAAGTTATGACATCTTCAAGGGCAATTCTCTCCCTATTAATAATAATAGTTCATGATAAAGACATCATTGAGTTATGAGTAATAAGAAAACTTTACATTTCTTCAAGTTATCACACAATAGAGATAAAGTATGACATATCTGTCTGATGCCTGAACTAGGATCGAGTCTGTATTTAAGATGTCATCTCCTGTCGAAGTATAGACCCTACTAGTGATCTGATAAAGAAATCTCATGTGATGAGGGAGTGAATTTCGTTTCTATTTGCTTTTGATTTATATATAATGCTATTGTACACGTTTGCTACATCCTAACATAATAAACTGGCAAGCCATATTTAGGATGTTAGCCGCCCACAATATATAACTGCTGTCTTCAACGAGTTGAATATTGGTGGCTATGTGTGGAATCATTTTCAATTTCCTGATGCAGTAGGCTCTATATAGTTAAAATATTTCTATATTCATTTATAAAACACAGATTACTTCATATAAGAGTATATTTTGTAACTCTTGTAATGCCGCTTTGCAGAAATAACTACATTTTAACGCAATTAAAATTAATAAATATTCGTTCACACAATCACACCCTCGCACTAAGATTCCCTGTGTTGTGGGTGGCATGGACATATGATCCGAGAACAAACATTTATCTGTCACTTAATGTTTGCCCCGGCCGGGAATCTTACCTGGGATCTCTCACTCGATAGACAGGTTCACTACCAACGGGTCTACAACGTCATCGAATTGGATTAGATCCACAAGCAATTCGCATGGTATACTGTAAAACAATGTAGCATACATAAAAAATATCTGACAAAAAATATAACATGAATGTCTTTCAAACAATAACTGCCGTTTGACACATTGTAACAAAACCACTACAACCGGGGAAAATATCCCTCGAATATGTAACTGTTTGAACTGGCGACTTGAGCCTTTTGTCTAAAAGTAGCACAGGCGGGGTGAACTCTCGTGCACAGTGCATGTCGAGCAGAAACGGCATAATATTCCATCGTTTGCTGGTGTGAATGTGATCGATCGAGTATCTAGATACTGACATTTCTTAAGTTGTAAGCGAAACGGGATGTTTTATAATAAGCTAGGTTATGTTGTTTCACAAAATATATAAATAACGAATGGTATGAGTGTTGTAGTAAAATCAATAATTAACGCTTAATTTTATTTGATTTCATGGAGCTGTGAACATCATTGTGTATTCGGGTATATGGAGTTCCATCTTTCCTTGGATTTCGTAGAACATGCTGCTATCTCTCTGTCGTTAAGACTTTCAAATCTACTCACGTTTGTTTTGACGTGTTTCGATTACGAAGTCGAGCAGTTAGTTAAGTTTAGTTTGGGGTGTAAGCATATTCCTCTCTTCAGAGGTTGATGAGATCTGTACCATTCAGACTAACTTTTACAGTATTCATACATGGTGGTACCATACTTTATGGAGTCGGTGGTGTCGTTGACATTGCAGATGTTTTTTTTTATGTTAATAGCCGACAAACGAGCAGACGGGCCACCTGATGGTAAGTCGCCCATGGACATCACCAAAACCAAAGGTATCACTGATGCGTTATCGGCCAGGAAATGAGAAGAAGGTAAGAAAGCAAGTACTGGCTTTGAAGCCCCCAGTCGGAACACGACGAGTCGTTTGGCGGGTGACTCAAACAGGAGGGTTATAGCTAGCCAGGCAGGCTTCAAGGAAAGATAATAATACCAGTAATAATATTAATGACTTAATAATAATACTGATAATGTAATCCATACGCGAAGCCGTACCACCAAGCAGGCTGGCATCCACATAGTCGAAGAATAAACAAGATAGTAGCAATTTTTCGCTAGTGCTAATGTAAAAACGTTTTTATTGTGGCCCATATGATGTTTAATATTTCGCAAGTCAGTTCTATTTAGTAATAAGTCTGTGGAAGCACGTTCGGTCGTGCGGTCAGTATAATGCACTTCGTATACGTATTACACGATAGCATCAAAATAATAGCAGGATGGTTGTACAATCAGAGTTTGTGAATCATTTTGCCGTAACTATAGATCGTATTTATATCGAAAGTACTTATTAGAGTGCATGATACCAGTTTCTCGTTTCTGAGAAAGCGTAGACTTACCCTACTATGCTCCAGTAAGAATTTCCACCTGAAAGTACATAACATTGCGTTATTCAGTACTACTACCTATATATAGGATGGAATCTATACTACTGTATAAATCTGTAGTGTCTGTCTGTACATTTCATTTTTTTTTTGTTAAATTTGATGATAAACATTCGTTTCAGGACTCACTGACATCAATGTGACCTGTTTGTTTGTCAACCTGTCTGTATGTTCCATTATAACTCAAGAACGGCTTAATCGATCTTAATGTAAATCGGTATGTAATGAAAACACATAATCGCGCAGACGATAGAATATTTAAAATATCAATAAACATGGTGATGTGTTATCGAGGCACAGAATAAAATGTTGAATAATCATGTATATATAATATTTCAACCCCAAAGTCGGAGACGGCCGCTAGTACACGAATAAATCTTTAATATAATTTTTGTATGCCATATTTAAAAAGTATCACATTCTCATTTAAATTTGTAACAAGAGACAAGAGCATTAATTCTCAATCTACTATTCATTCCGTTCATTATTCATTCCGTTCATTTTCTTATATAGTGAGGTTGAGCTACATATGTCATTAATTTGAGACTCGTACATCTACATATATAAAACCAACAACAAACTACCATCCGTCAGAAATGCAAATACGAAACAATAAAAAGGTATTAATATAAAATGAGTTCAAAATAATTCCCCCGTCGCCGTTCCTCCATCGAACAACTCGACGTACAGCGGGTTTCCATCCTTACGTAGTGAACGTACCGCCTGTACGGACGGGACAGAGCGGTTTGCGTCGTCATTCATTGTGCGCACTGCAAAGGACTGGAATAACTTGCCCACGTCTGTGTTCCCGCATTCTTACAATATGGGAGTCTTCAAGAGGAGAGCGAATAGGTTTTTGTAATTTAGTGCGTTCAACATCTTAGATTTCATCACCGCTTTCCATCACGTGTGATTGTTGTCAAGGATTAACTTATTCTATATAAAAAAAATATAACTATCTTTGATTAACGTCGGGAAATGTTATCCTCATATACAAATAGGATAAAGAACCGTCCGTAAAACAATTGCGTAGTTGACATCTATAACCAACTTTAAATGCAACCTCTATCTTGTTTAAGGGTATTGACAGAAACATACTTCTGAGGCTACTCCTGAGGATTGAATTTGACACTGATCACCTGTAAACGTTGCTGGCCAAATCATCCCTTTCATCACTGGAAACCATCACCGCAATATGATAAACTTGGGAGGTGTGTCCTGACCGGCTTCTAAAAGTGGCCTTAAAATTTTAACCCTACCCGTCTGACAGTCCTGAATACAGTTGCTAAACGGAACGCGGCAGGTGACCTGAGTGATGGCAGCACCGTCGCTATGACTCAGCACTCGGCAATTCGTTCAATAGAAACGGAGTACTCCGTAGTAACTGAGCCTAGCTCGATAAAGGACAGAAAGATATGGTAGGAGCCACTTGTGTTTCAACCGTGCTGGCGACTAGTGCCTCTCCGCTAACAACTGTTACACGTTTCATTCTCAATTATCGTTAACAGCGAGTTATTGTGAAAACGTTACTGTGCTCAAATTACTAATTATCCGCCTGCGAAAATCTCTAACCACGGCGCTAGCTATCTCTCGTCATTCGAAATACGTACAATACAATTATATCTAACTGGTGAATAATCTAATTTTAGTTACTAAACTTTTTGTTTAATTAAGCCTTACTTTCCTCAAAATATTATATTACCAGCTCCTAAAGAGCCAAATAGGGTTTTAAATTCTCATAAAAGAAATAAGGTTAATAAGTAAATCTGGCAGAGTAACGCTTTGCGTTACGTAACGCTCTATCTTCATCCGTTAAATACTTATTTAACAGAAATAAGTATATAAACAGGTGTACTAAGGAAAAAGCGGAGGTAAGCCCTTGATTTGTGGAAATTCATAAACAATAATATTTAATGTGGCCAACCGCGGCACCGTTATGGAAAATTGTTACCAATGTTTTCCCTCTGCCCTGTACCCATAAGAATTTCTAATTTAAAATTGTTCATGTTTCAGAATTGTATCTTAGCAGTTATATTTAATGTGTAAAGTTATTTAAAAATAATAACTTCGACGTGAATTGTTCAATTATTTATTTAACTTCTCAAATTCAAATTTCTCCTTTAACTTACTTCACCTTCTTTATTTCAACTCCTTAAAATCCAGGGTAAAAAGTATCCTAGATTAATATCCTTAATATAAGGTGCTAAAATGACAAGTATTATTCCAATATCCTCAGAAGTTTTAGCGTAATACATGTCACGCAGCCAGATAGACAAAAGTTACAAAAAAATATTTTTTATCTACAGGTTTCTGCTAGACAAGTCTCTAGAGATGCGCCACTATATCTATATTTAACCTTAATTAGCCTTTTAGGGGTTGAATTTCTAAAGTCCGTTCTAAGAGAATTGAGTCATAAAAATAATCTTTTGTTAAAATAACAAGTTTCCGGCGTTATCAATTCAGGCTATCGAAAGCCTTAAAGACATCAACTAACTCGATGCTTTACGATGGCACACAAAATACGACTTGTGGAAACCGGTAAGAGTTCTGCGTTTTAATTCTATTGCCGTATCGTGGGATTTCCTACCTTAAGATTCCCTTAAGTAATGGATAATTTAATAATATGGCAGCAAATCTCTAAGCGATATTAGGGTACAGCGAGAACGAACTGATTTAATTTTAATTGAATGCCTTCCTTTTTACAATAATATATGGACCGTCAATAGAAACTAGTGGATCTTAAATGTCAAAATAACATCAAATTAACTTTTGCTGTTAGCTTCCCGTTACCTACCTTAAAATTCATATTTTTCATACAAAATGGGCAAGTAATTGGCGTTAGTCTTATATTTAAAAAAATGTTTTAATCTGATATGCGCATCACATTTTTTATGTAACGGGATAGACATTTTTAATGTGTAATTGGTAAGGATAATGATTAAAATACATATGATATTCAGCGTTTCAACTTGGATTTTTTTAAACGCTGATATAAACTTGCTTCTTCTTTTTCTTGTTTCTTTACATTTACTTCGGGGACTCGGTTTATTAAATTTCGTCGAAAAACTCATGCAAAAAGACATTAATAAAAGGTACGAACATTAAATTATATCTCCGAGAATCAAATACCTAATTATTTTTACGACATTTCCCGTCCGTCATCTTGTGATATAAAATTTTTGAGAAAGCATTTAAATAATAATTTTATTATATTTATAATCAATTATTTTTTGCAAAGTTGGTGATGTCATTTGACTTTATGACAAAATTAAGTTTTCTTATTTATTTCGTTCTAGGGCAATCTATACCGGGATTTAAGGTGACAGTAAAAATACAGTGCCAGTATGAGCATGAGATATCATTAATATTGTTAAAATATAAGATTCACACAATATTCCAATCATAGATTGACTTGCAGTATCTGCTCGTTATGTTCATTGATTTATTAAAACCAACCTTGGACATTTTTCTCTTAACATCAGATTTGAACTTATTTGCAGTAAATTTTGTGTGAAAATAAATACTGAAATATATTAAATGAAATAGTAATCTTGCGCATTGTTATCGAGTGTATATCTTTCTGTACAAACAGATATTTGTATACTGTGTGTGCATGAATTGTTAAATAAATATATCGATAAAATGCATTACATTAATTAAATATGTATTACAATAAGCCACATTAATTATTATGCGTATTAAAATTTACAACATTTAACGTCTCAAAGTAAAATGCACGATATAAATTTAAATTTCAAAATAAAATATTGAGTCAATAACAATAAAATACACATTTAAATTAAAACTGAAATAATATTTATTCGAAGTTGCTTTATAACGAGTTTTTTTTTGTACATTTGTTGAAAAACAAATACTTTTCGAACTTCAAATTACGTCATCGCTTCAACAAATCCCTACCGCGTGTGGTCCTGGAAGAAGAAGCGGCAAGAAACTCTCTATTATTTTTTTCTTACAGTACAGAACGCACTTATGGCTATATATTAAACCAATTTCCAAGCAGTCTTATCCTTAAAGAATAGAAAACATATATACCTACTTTTTGAAGAGGTGTAGCTGTGACAGACTTATTAAAGAAATACATTACACAGACGGATCCATACACTTCGACATTGGGATTCGTTACGCCTGTATTGTTCTGTTTTGACTCAAACAAACGTGATATCCCAGTTACAAACCAAATCCGAGATCCCCCACTCGACTTTTCGATAGGTTTATCGATAATTCTTAAGACACTTTGATCGCTAAATACTTTTTCGTAGAACCTTTACCTGAAAACGGGTCGGTGTTTAAGCCATGCGCGTAATGAAATTCGACAGTCGATTAATTAAGGTAAATTATGAAGTGGTTCGTCGAAGTGAGGTCAGCAGAATTTTACTTGAACCGTACCGTAAGTAGATAGCGAATAATTAATTTTCAATTATTATTGCCGAGACTTTATACGGCGATTTTTGCTTTTTACCGTTAAATTAATTTTAAGTTAAAGAGTAGTCAGCTCGAAAAGAAAAAAAAGTGTCGCATCTTCACTGGGTCATAGGTGGCCATGTCCACAATGGTCATTTATCCATCGGCGGTCATTGACTGAGGCTTTATATTACAATCGAAACTTGTTCAAACATTTCACGGTTACATTTAGGTGTTTGGTAGTTATCCAGGTAGATGAAGAACCTCACGATCACGGACAAGATTAAGACACCTCAGAGACCTCTTAAAAAACCTGGTATGATTGCTTCGTCGTTTTTAGCCGAGTAAATCAAAAGTATGGCAGGTTAGCTTATACTCAAGGGAGCTAGATGAAACACTTCACATGTACTTAGTACTTATACTTCAGGCCTTAGTTGTGTAGGGAGTAGGTATTTCAATAGTTCGGTAAATGGATTACCTCTGAATCTAATGATAATATTTCCGAAATTCATCACAAAGTGACATCATTAACGCCATTTTAATTGTGTAATTACATTATGTTAATGATTACGTGAATCGGGGAGATAAAATAATATCGCCTATAAAAGGTATGCTAGTCACCATAGAATAGATAATGTCGTAGAAATGGCATACTGAAAATACGTAATAAAACGAATGGTATTTCAATTTAACAGGCATTTTAGAAAAGCGCCTTAGATTTTAATAGACCGTTAGACAGGCATTTGAATATTAATCTTAAGAGATCAACGTTCCGACTTGATAATTTGTTGCAGTAGCGAGTATTTTGGAGAGGGATTCTTTAAAAATGTATAGTAAGTGCTAGAAAATTTGCGAATTACTCTAGACATGTGTATTAAACTGTATGTTCTGCTCATAAAGTAACTGAAAATTTGCATATTTATGCATAATTCACGAGTTACGAGTTTGTTTATCAAAATAACGTTAAATTTGTATGGACAAATATAATTTGCCGTAATTATCGAATTATAACTTAAACCGTACTGCATATATCGTAGTTCCCGAAGTAGTCCTCCTAAATATGTAATTAAATTACAGCTTTATTGCTAGCTTTGTGATATCAAATATTGCGAGAAGATTACTTCAATACCCTAGACTAGTATTAATAAAGAATTTAGGAAATGAATCTCAAAAAGGATATAAAATAAAACAAGCACGAAAATGAAGTTTTATACGGTTGCCAGCAAAATTTTTTAGAAGAGGATTTTGCAAGATTTTTAAAATTAAATTTTAAATTGTGTGTATAAATTGGACGTTTTTTCACACGAGTTCACGGTTTTAAATTATTATGTTATTATATATTTGACGACCCCGTAGTCCAGTTGGTAGTGACCCTGCCTGCCGAGCGTGGGGTCCCTGGTTCGATTCCCGGTCGGGGCAGACATTTATGTGACAGATAAATGTTTGTTCTCGGGTCATCAGTGTTTGTGATGTGATAATTGTGTATGTCCATGCCACCCGCAACACAGGGAATCTTAGTGCGGGGGTGTGAGTGTGTGAACATTTATTTTTTTTATTTTTTATGTTTTATAAAATATTTCGAGATATCGAGATAAACTTTTGACAAATTCCACTTTTAGTTGCGGCTAACAATATGGCTGACGAATAACATCGAAATCGGAACACGATGCCATAGACAAACAATAATTTCGTTCTTAAGTTGTAAGTTTGCCTAGTCTCTGCTACTCGGATATTTTTTAATGCAAATAACATACAAACGAGCAGACTAGCCACCTGATGGTAATTGGTCACCGTTGTCCATTGACATTAGTAACAATTGTTAAATTGATTGTTGGCCAAGAAATAAGACCAAGAAATAAAGAGAATGAAAGCAAGGAAATGAGAAGAAGGTAGAAAAGAAAGTACAGGTTCTCAAGCCCCCAGCAGGAACACGACGAGTCCTTTGCTCAAGCAGGCTTCATGGAAAGAAAATAATAACGGTAATAATTACTGTAAGTAATAACATTATGCGCGTCAATGTGATATGATACAAGTATTTTTCTTTCTCGAGTATACCCGAGTTTTGATTCGATTCCAAAAATACTTGGATGTCGAAGCAAAAACATCATACATTTATGTATTTAACGATACATGTACCTATCTAAATATTTACGCGGTACCAAAGTCGTAAAGTAATATTATTTCACTTTATACCTATCGCCTGAAGTATAATCTATACATATGATGACATGTTCACTGATCGTTTTCTGTACATAAAGAATATACGAGGAAAACTCCAAATAAGATGGAAATTATTTCGTTCATGCGGTTGAATCAGGATTGAAATGTCTTATAATCACATATCGCGTCATCGGTTGTCAACACTTGGATCTGAAAAGGTATTTCAACAGAGTGAAACCTAAGATTATTGAAGTACTCCATACGGAGTTAGAGATTCATGAAAAAATTAAAGTGAACTTTGAATTTTTTATATACATAATCGAAAACAGGAACTTCGTAGGGTAAACTTAACTATGAGTAAACTGAGATGACCCCGTTCCAAGCATGTATAAGGTAGACTAGACAGTCACCAGTGGACCAACTAAGCTCGAAACCATAATGGTGGTCGCTGATCCGCTGGCAATCCTTCAGGTACCGCAGGAGCTGTGTGTGATAAGCACTGAGGTTATAGCAATAGAATTATTGCTGGTTAAATCGCTGCGGCCACCCTTTTTCGATACAGCGTGGATGAGGGCCTCCTTCAAATAAGATGATACTCTCCCTCCCGTGTAGGAAAGCGAGAACGGTAACGTTAGTTGTGTTGTTTAAGAGTAACTTTAAATCTTTTTTTACTCGTAGGTTTCTATTTGCCGGTGACAGTGTTCCAGCATTTTGTGAATTAGACTAAATTGGTATATAATATATATATTTAAATCAATGACTTGAAAATTTAATTTATCGTTTTTTTACCCCGAGTCTTATGGTACTGTAGACGGTAGTTTTACTCGGATAGTTAAAACCCTTAAACGTACGGCACCGATAATCCAGCAAGTTTTGAACGCCAGACGCTTGACTGGAAATTCTATTTCCAATACATTGTTTAAATCGATTAATCTAGTGAAAGCGTGTAACCAAATAGTTTTGAAACTAATCAACTAAACTTGAATAGAAACTAAGTAAGTCCGGATCATTTAGGATATACATATACTGGTAAATGCTGATAACCCTGTTTTAATTGGATACAACCGGTTTCTTTTGATACGCCGGTTATTCTTTGATCGGACACTGCCGGTTTCTTGCGTTACGCTGGGCTATTCTATTATGGTACTATTTGTCATGGGATGTTATCCTTTATATCTGCTTGTTGCTCAAGGCTCTGTTTCTTAGTGACAAATAAAAATAATAATTGATACCAAGTGAAATCTAAATATAAACAACAAGTTTAAATACTTGCCTCGAAAAAAGATGTTGCAATTAACAACTAAATTTTTTACAGACTTATAGAAGTTTACTTTTTAATTTAACACGGACATGAGTTATTTCACAATAATGTAAAACTTTGACAACACTCTGCTGTAATAGCAACGACAACAGGCGAAGGAGGATGCCGAATGGATTCCGTACTTAATATTACGGAAAAAACTGATATTAAAATATATGTATCACACGTAGATATTTACTTCTTCTTATTCATATTGTGGTGGTGTAATGTGCTTGACAATCTATTGCGATTCCTTACGAATCACTGCTTTCTAGTGCATTCGTGGACGAGAGCGATATTCGCATGTTTACAAATATATATTCGGATATCTACGAAGGAATAAATTATTTTCCATTTTCCACGGGAATTAAATAGTTTTCGATTTGTCCTGCAACACCAAAATTAAAATTAACTTATTTACGGCATTCTCGTACATCTATTAAGATAACTAAATGCTGTCAAAGTTGAAACAATACATTAGATTTGGAAAAACTATAAACACGGTCGCGATCTTATAAGGATTTAATTTTATGTCGACGTACGGAATTTCTATAAATTAAGGAAAATTTTTGAAGAATCACCAGTCTCGCCGTATAGTCGTTTTACCTTCTAACGTTGCTCCGATATTGGTATTTTTATATTTTAAATTGCATAAGGAGGATACACCTGCTCTCCTGTAACATCGTATCAAAGTTCATAGAGCACGCATCGCTTCGAGGTTACCGATTAAACAATACTTTGATTGTCGCGAGTAATACGTAATAGATATAATTTTTAAGTTCAGTCTTTATTAATCCTGATTCTCTGATTAAATTATCGTATCATCAAGTTCTTTGTTCCAAACCATGTTCTTTGTGCTCAAAATAACTTCGCATTTCAAAGTATATTAATTGAAGCTGTAAAATATTTAGAGGGATGATTCTTGTTGTTTTAAATTTACCCTATCGATCTTGCTTGCCGGGTTCCTGATGAAAACCGTCTGAGTTAAATAAAAATTTCGATTCCATTATTTGAATGACAAGCGTGAAAAAATCGTGTCATTTTTTATAATTAATAATTGAGTTATTTTATTGTTTATGGTAGTTCGAACGCGATAACGTTCAAGACGAACGGCACGGATTTTCAAACGATTTTTACCTGTGATTCATAAGAAAAGAAAGAAAGAAACATTTATTTGCTATATAAGTGTAATAAGAAAAAATTATAAAATAAATAAAAAAAATAAACTGTACTCAGTATTATTGCAGTGAACTGCAACACTGATTTTCAGTACAGCCCATACTCAGTGACGCAATCAAACAGAGTGATAATATTAATAGACGTTGCAAATGGACAAAAAAAATAAAAAGGAAAGAAAAATGCTGTCTATATAAATTTGAAACAAATAAGGAGACTTTGATTTATGTTAGTTCATAAACAATTTATAAAACGTCAGATACGAGTAACAAGTGATAATATTTTAACAAAAAAAACTGACTCCAATCCGAAGAAGGTGAAGTCCTTGGTTTTATCTCCTATTTTTCACACTTAGGGTTACTATTTTTTCTTAAAATTTAAGTGGGACCAAATGGGAGGTATACCGACTCAAACAAGGAAGGAATTTCCCAAATCGACAATAAATGACAGAGTTGTGAGGTAACAAAAAAAAATTATACAAACGAATCGATTCTTTGTTAAATTCGTTTACAAAATGAGTATCAACTGTTACGCAATTGTTACATTTTCTGAATATCCTAATCATGTTTCAAGTAATTTATGTATTAGATGCATACCACAGCCATTGTCATTTTAATAATAATGACTATTAAAATATTAAAAGCAATATTCAGGGTTGTCTTTCCGCATTCTTAACTTTCGTTTTCATTCAATAGTTTCACTTTGATGCACAACTTTGATGAACGCGGATGAGTTACACGGCGTGTTTTCGATAATTGTATCTTAAAAACACGCGTGTTACAATACGGTGTTATGTGTGATACAGATGGCGCGTCTGCACTGTTGTTAATAAGACGCAGACTACGGTGTGAACCTACGGTACGGTACAATACCTATAGGAAAAATTCAGTGCCTATATTTTGTGTGTGTCTCGGCAATGTTCGTAATTCCTTATAATACACCGACACGACAGGCGAAACATGAAGTATTGAAATTGAAATGAATTTGTTATGTGGCAATTTACCGCGTCAACGAAGTTTATTCTCATGTGCTGTTTAGTAGCAAATTGGAGCTGACGACGCAAGGGTTTCGTGCAATTTTTTTTACCTCAAGTACATTTTCATTGTAAGTACTCACCAATTTTATGTTTTATATCGATCATCATTGTAATAATGATTATCGCACTGACGACCACGGGAGGGTCACAGGAGGATCCGTCACGCTATTCAAGTGGGAATTAGCAATTTGTACCAATATTTCGCCTCAATTACATGGATCATAGTCACGGCGAAATTACATTGAAACATAAATCAAATAAAGAATATGGTGAGTACCCGTTACAGGTAAAATGGATAATGTCTGCGACGAGACAAATTTAAAATCATACGTCACCTCGGGAGCCTTAACTTGACCGTCTCCGACTGGAATTTTGGCGTGTGGTAAGTCTTGTTAGTTGTATTGAAACTGACTTAACAGACTATATTAATTATAGGTAAACGTTTTGTCTCTCTGTGCGTTTTAGGACAATGCGTGGGCTTAAATAAATAAATAAAATAAACCTGTGTTGCATTTTTGCATGTTGTAATATGACTTTAGCAACACCCATGACCCGAGAACAAACATATCTGCCCCGGACGGAAATTGAACCCAGGACCCCTCGCTCGGCAGGCACGGTCACTATCAACTGGACCATGGGGATTTTAAGTTTTTTTCCCAGCAATGGAAGCGAGTCTTGTTATTGTCTTCATTCTGTGATGGTTTGTATCGACTGTTAAGTAAAATATAAATAAGCACATCTCATATCGTAATACGATAGTGCATATATTGTACGCTTTAATCTCTGTGTAGAGCTTAGAAAATTGCGTTGTATTATTCAGCTTCTTCCAGGTAATTAGTCTCCGGTGTCTCGTAATTGTGCGCTAGTATTGATTAAGCCTATCTCAAGACTCTATTCGGCAACGATTGAGGTTCTATTGATATACAATGCCTAGGGTGTAAACCAGTGAGCCGTTAGAAAGATGAAGCCGCCCAGTCGGAGGCTGAAGTCGGGAAATGTATCTCGGTAGCCGAGATTGTGTCGCGTATCGTGAAGTTAGGTTCTGACATTAATGTGTATATGTTAGCAATATACATTATTTACTTGATATACTTGGCTTAAATAATCTTAGCTCTAAATAAACACACAGCGTCTCAGATTATATATTATACAGTTTTACATTTTCTATAAAATGTATACATAGCTTACTCGTGTGCTCGTCTCTCAAACTCTGTTTGTGTGTGTTTGTCCGTCCGTCGTATTCAATTTTTCCGCTACTTGACGGTAAAGCTAAAATTTGGTTCAAACTTGGTGACCTAAAAACTGATGTCTGTCGTAAAAACATGAATTAGCTTTTAAAAGTAAACTGTCAGGGTACATTAAAGAATAAAAAGATGTGTTATATAGACTTATCGATTAAAAATCTTATAATACAGGACGGAATATTAAAGTTTTATTTACAAAGAAAAATCAAAGATTTACGTCAATATCGCAATGTTCAAAGTTGCGCGCTCGTGGCCGCTCAAGTCGATACTTTAGTATAAGCTATAGAGTCTCGTGAGACAGGCGAAATGGAGAGATTTTTAGAATCTCCCTGGATGAACCCACAAGATATTACCCGGGGGAGCAGCGGTGCATTCACAGATGATCTCGAATTGTCCTTATCACTGTGGGAGGGACTCCGACGAGTGCTTAAGCTTTAAGATTCAGATTGTAACTGTCACTGTTTAGAAAAGCCGAGCATCTTCTTCTTCATAAGAACAAAAAATATACATAAACTTATACAAAATCCTCTACATACATTTCAGCAAGAAATAACATATTTTTAAATCCATTTACAGCATATCAGAGTCAGATGTCGTTTCGAACTTGTTATTTTATTTAAATTAAAATATATTTCTCAACGTGCAATGCTTAATTTAGCCGCCGGCAATTTTAATTCACGGTACAATTGCGTAAAGTTTTTTCCATTGTTCAAAAATGAAGCACCTACGAATATCTATTGTTTTCTGTTATAGCCTTGGCGCTTTGTGCTAGATGGAGTAAAATGAGGGCGAGTGTCGGCTTTATTAAACGATATGCGTTAGGTAGAACAGCTTAAGTTTTACTTTGGTATAAAGAGCTTATTCCATACAAGACAACCTTTTTTGATCATGGTGCAGCCTCAGGGCAATGGCGTTTGGTCTCTTCTTTTAGAAATTACTAGACTTAACAACCAGGTTAATTCGAAAATGCTCGTGCAAAATGTTGAGGTTTGCTTGCCATCATAGCTAGCTCTTTCGAATTATTGTGAGACGTTTTCGTCTTGTTTTGATCGGAGCACTGAACAATCAGTTAACAGATTCGTTGCGATGTCTAATTTTGCAAACTTCTAACTGTGGCGTTGAATAAAAATACCGTGACACTGCTGCCGTGCCAAGCGCCATACGATTAAATGACAGAGCTCCTGTGTCTTCAGCTATGCGGAAAAAAAAACAGTGTTTTGACCATTTTTACGTGATTCTAAGCTTGAAAACCTTTAGTTTACATTCGAAATCTAACGTGAATGGCCAGGAACGTTGTTTCAAGTGATGAAAAGTGGCAAAATAAATGTATTTTTGGAAATGAAGGGTAAGTGGCTTTTTACATACAGGTGTACTAAACCTTTAGGTCTAAAAATATTGTTTTGATTTTCCTCTAAAGAAATTTCAAGTATTTTAAACTACGCAAATGAAAAACTACCAAGTTTGATTAAGTAGTTATTAGATATTAAAAAATGTCATGTAATGTAATTATAATCAAACTTAGGTTGTCAGTTATAATTATTATTGTCAGTATAAAATAACATTTTGCTAAATACTGCCATTATATTCTGGTTATCTATTGCCTATTTATTGTTTAAGAATTACAGCGTAAATGAAAGTACATTCCCGAGACAGAAATTGAAATTCAATGCAACTACGATGACGAAATATTTGAGAAGAATTCGCAAACATACTTAGAAGGCTGGGAACACTCAGAACATTAGAAATCTATACAAAAGGATACTTCAACGTCCATAGAAAAAGTGATGGTGGACAGAGCAACGTGGAAAGAAAAAGTGATGGTGGACAGAGCAACATGCGTAGAAAATATGGTGGACAGTGCAAAGTGCATAGAATAGA
The DNA here is from genome assembly GCA_003671415.1 of Megathymus violae. Classification (NCBI taxonomy): domain Eukaryota; kingdom Metazoa; phylum Arthropoda; class Insecta; order Lepidoptera; family Hesperiidae; genus Megathymus; species Megathymus violae. The sequence continues at coordinate 1,205,787 of PDGT01000077.1, forward strand.
ATAGAGATAGTGCATATGATTTGTAAACAAGAACAGAATAGAAAAATTCTATCGACAGTATTCGAATATGACGTAAAATATAAGTTCTCTCGAATCGTCCACATTTTTTCAAACCAGAGTTCATGTTAGTACATAATTTCGTTAGTTTTGTTTCTGATCGATAAGCGGTTTGAATATTACTATTTGAATTTGATTTTTGTACTAAATCTTTATCAATTAAATTTTCAAAAAGGTTTAAAATCATATAATATCCAGAAATGAAAGCTACTAGCTTGATTCACGTAAAAAATTAGAATAGGTTTGTTCTGGGTAGATCTCCGTAAAACTTAATTTGAAGAAGTTACCATCGATTTCAAAATGGCACGGTAGCCGTGACATCCGTGACGAATCGGTTAACAAGAGAGTATCTCGCTTTTTTGGTCAGCACCACTTAGGTTACATCCCTGATGATATTGATGAACATTCAAACAAGATTTTACAGATTTGTAAAGACAAATACTAGAGCTAATAATACGGTATTTGTACCAAATAACGGATATATTTTAAAATATATTATTTATTTATTTACTAGCAAACCACCCTCGCCTCACTTAAGAAATAGCACGTGCCTTGTTTAAGTAGTAAGTTTCACTCGTTCTGTGAATTAGATATAATATTACTTTATAACTTTTCTATTTATGGACGGATGACAATGAAACTAACTTTAAGTATTAAGTGATGCTTTATTTACTATACTCCGAGTTTTCCAGATAAACCCGAAGCTTGGGTGATCTGACAGAGAACGAATATCACCATCGTAGCTTAAAGAATATGCAAGCTGAAATGGAAATGGGATAGTGACTTAGATTACAGGTGGTGTAAGTGAAGACAAACGAGTTCTCGTATGCATGCTGCCTCTCGAGTGACCGACGACCTTAATAGATGGATCGTAATGGTTGAATGAGGTCAGCGTAGGACTGTGTAGTAGCACGTGGTAATTATGATGATGAAAAGTACACGTGCGATGATATCCGCTTCACCGGGATTATTTCGCAAACGGACAGGATTTGTCTTGTAAAACAATCTATCCTATTTATAAATATACTTGTATGCCTCAAAGCATTTTCGATTACACGGAATAAATTACTTATTTGCTTTTTTATTGTATGTAAATTATAATATACTCAAAATAAGTCAGTTACGGCGATTATACTGAGACTTATTGATTTCGAAGGAAACATTTAAATAGGGAGCGAAAAGAAAATATTTATTATAAGCTAAATTTCAGTTAATGTTAACACATAATGAACGACAAAATTGTTTCACTACTTTGATTTCAAAACAATATTTATGTAATTCGTAATTAATTGTAAGCGCAGGCTCCAGAATTTTATGTTAATGATTCAATTCGATTCAATTCAAAATCATTTAATCATATACATAGGTATTCAGTAAATACACTTATGAACGTCATTTTTTGCTTTTACCACCGTTTCGAAAAGGTGCTTTAACAATGACGAGAAGAAACTCCTCAGAAGATCTTTTAAACAATATATGGTAATTACAAAAGTTGAAACCTGTGCGGAACAGGTGTCGACCCTAATTTAATAATTAATGAGATGCTGTGCCCCAATGTGGTTTGTAAGCAAGCCGAAATCCTTTGCCATGTCAATCTTATGTTTAGGACTATTGTTGATGTTCTCGACTTAACAGGAATTTTATATTATAGTATCGATCATAATGTAAATTTATCTCCCGTGAGGTTCTCGTGAGAAAAATAACTTCTCGTGGCTTAGTGACAACGAGCCAGACTGCTCTAAGCAGAGCCAATGTTAGGAAATTTTTATAAAAGTTGTTATCAATTGGTGTTTGAAGTTATGCTTTCTTACGGTATGAAAAATGATCTGAGTGTATCGTGTATTGCAGCTTCGTGTGTATTGTAAATTGACGTGCAGTGTCATTTTGTAGGTGGCCCTTACACACACACACACACCGTCTTTTAACAAATGATGTGATCCGGAACCGATGATTAAAACATCATTCGAAGCATGGAAGCATTCTGAAAATTCCAAGCAGTCACCGGACCCCAAATTTCTATTATTAACTCTGATTGATAGACAATGTTGACGTCACCTTCACTGTATCGATTTACTAATTATATATGTATAGTCTTTATTATTTATTTAGGAGTATAAAGATAAATAACAATCTATTCTCAGACCTACTGAATATACATATAAAATTTCATCAAAATCGGTCAAGCCGTTTCGAAAGAGTATAGTAACTAAAACTGTGACACGAAAATTTTATATATTAGATATAAAAACGGATACGATTAGAACTAATTAACATTATATGATTTTAACACGCTCTACACTTTATAAAAATTAAATCAAAACTAGTTTAGTATGTTATTCTTGTATTTATTTTTGATTTTAAGTATAAAAATTTTATTATGCTATGTCTCACTACAATCTGCGACCATAATTTAATACCTATTACGGTATACTCTTATATATACATATTTCGGCAATGCCAGTACTTTTAGCAGCATTGTCGAACATAACGTGGGCGTATAATCGTTTAACACTTTTAATTAATTGTTAACAAACACTTCTCACCGGGCAAACGAAACAAGTAACAGTTCCTAGTGCGGAGGAACCGATCTTTCCGACCGCAGAATGTAAACTGAGGCTCCATTTGAATTTTGACTTTTGAATTTGAATTTGAATTTGAATTCGAACTTTTGAATTTGAATGAAAATTTTGGTTTTGT
>PDGT01000077.1:1208938-1219884 GCA_003671415.1 Megathymus violae
AATAACGAAAAATAAGCAAAATACAAATTACTATACTTAATTGTCACAAATTTCCATGATATTTTGTTTTACACGCACTTTTTTTGCGTTCCTCTAATTTTGTCCATGAGTTTATTTACTGACCTTTTTAAATAAATCTATTTTACATTAATAACAAGTAGTTACTCATATACATATTCGAGCTAACTTCATTATACATGATTTTCTAATTTATAAATGCTAACACAACTCAATGATGGTATACATCTACACATAAAATTGTCATAAACTTCATATATCGCTTATGGCGAATAATATAAGTGTAGCTTGTTCACTAAAGAGCACGGCAACATCGAAAACCAAGCGTGACATTTTCCTAAAACTTAAGATGACGTCACCTAAATAGAAACTTTTTTGTATTTTTAACGTTGTTGCTTAAAGGCATTTTTAAACTAATCTTAAGTAGAGCGTTTAAGTAGGTGCGTGACACCAACTTCCAGCGCATTGGAACGGACGGGTTGTGTTATCTATCCTATTATAGATCTTCGGTTGTGTTGGAAAATGTGGCTGCTCCTACATTATTTACAGGGATTTTATATATATAATATAGGGAAACGACTTTTGGTTTCAGACATTTATTTCAAACTATCTTCTATTTTATTATTTTTCACACATCCGTCAGATTACATATTTTATTTATATACAACCTCCAACACGCACCCTTAATCTGGCAGATGTTTTAATAACCTAAGTTGAGCACACCTACGTTAAATACAGAAATATTAAAATATTCAACTACGTCTACACATTACATAAAACAAAACATAAACTCAAACATAAAATAAAACATAACAAAACAGAGATTTACCGTTACAACCTAAAATACATCACATATCAAAAATTAAGTAACACTAAATACATTACCTGCCCCCTTAATGGGTAATCTCGCTAAAGCTAATTTTAATTTGGGGCCTGACAAAGATTTTGTTAGCATGTCCGCCACCATTTCGCTTGATGGAGCATACCGCACCTCAATCGCCTCATTCGATATCGCTTCGCGAACAAAGTGAAACCTAATATCGATATGTTTAGTCCTATTATGGTTCATCTTGTTTTTAGCTATGTGATGTGCAGACTGATTGTCGTTATAAATGACTACAGGTTTATCACAAGTATCATCCACTAAATACGACAACAAACTCCTTAAATAAATAGCTTCCTTAGAAGCTTGACTAAGACTTATATATTCTGCTTCTGTTGAAGACAGAGCCACACATCTCTGCTTACGACTTTCCCACGATATTAAACTGTCGCCTAATTTAAATATCATGCCAGTAAAGGATTTTCTATCATATGACCCACCCCAATCCGCATCAACATAGCCAAGTAAATCAAAATTTCCTGTTTTTTGTAAAAGTAACAGCAAAATCAGATGTTCCCTTCAAATATCTAAGCACACGTTTCGCACTTTTGAAATGAATTTCGTCATAACAAGAATTGAATTGTGATAATACACTTACAGCGTGCGCTATATCTGGGCGACTATTTTGTGCTAAATAGTTCAAACATCCTATTAAATTTTGATATGGCAACCTACAACCGGAATCCGAAGCTTTCTCTAATCTGAGACCAGCTTCCATCGGGGTATTGACTGGCTTGCAGTCTGTCATTTCAAATTCCTTTAAAACATTGTTTATATATTGTTCCTGATCAATAAAAATAGTGTTTTTATCTCTCCTAAGTCGCATGCCTAATACGTGCCTAGCAAAACCCAAGTCCGTAACTTTAAATTTTTTAAGTAAACCAGTTTTTAATTTTACTTTTTCACTTTCATGGTTACTACTACAAAACACAAAAATATCGTCAACATAAATTACTACTACAATTCTATTCCTATCTGCTAACAGTTTTTGGTATAAACAGGGTTCTATCTTTGATTGTATGAAACCTAAACTTAATATTTCCTTATCAAGCTCTTGGAACCAAACATTTGATGCTTGTTTAAGTCCATATAACGACCTCTGTAATTTGCATACCTTGTCCTCTTGTTTCTTGACGACAGCGCCCTCTGGTTGGAGCATATAGATGTCCTCCTTTAATTTTCCGTATAAAAAAGCAGTTGTGCCATCCCACTGGTCAATCTGCCAATCATATTCTACAGCTAATGCGAACAACAGTCGCATGGTCGAGCTTCTTACTACAGGGGAATAAGTTTCATCGTAATCTATGCCACGTACCTGTGTAAATCCTTTTGCTAGCAGTCTAGCTTTATACTTAGAGATCTTACCATCACTGTCTCGTTTAATCTTAAAAATCCATTTGCATTGAATCGGCTTCTTATCTGGAGGTAAATCAACCAACTTCCACGTTTGGTTCTCCTTCAGCGATTGTAATTCATCATTCATCGCTTTTCGCCATAACTCACAATCGGGTCTAGATAGAGCCTCTTTCATAGTAATCGGATTACCATCAATTGCCGCGAGAGCATTGACATACGTGCAGGTGTAATTGACGGGTTTGCGAGGACGCAAGTTGTATCTTTCTATAGTCGGTTCTGTACTTGATTCTCCAGATACAATCTCATTGTTTGATGTTTCTGCTTCCTGAAAATCATCTTCACTAGTTGAATGAACATCAGAAATAACATCCTGGATCACAGATTCAATTTGTTCTTCCTCTATTGACATAGGAACTACTGTGTTTTTCGTTACTTTCATACTCTCGTCCGGAAATACATTCTCCAAAAATTTTACATTTCTTGCAACAGTTACCTTACCTGTTTGTGGGTGTATCAGTCGATAACCTTTTGTAATGTCACTATAGCCAATAAAAATCAAAGCCTTCGTCTTCGTATCAAGCTTTTGTCGTTTCTGCTTAGGTTTTAGAACATAAGCTAAACATCCGAAGACTTTTAAATGGCTCAAGTCTACTTTCTGATTTGACCAAAGTTCTTGAGGTACTTTATTTTTAACGGCTTTTGTTGGACTTCGATTTTTCAAATAAACCACAGTATTAACTGCTTCAGCCCAAAATTTTTTGCTTAAATTTGCCTCAATAAGCAACGTTCTTGCTTTTTCAATTATCAACCTGTTCGCCCTCTCTGCCACGCCATTTTGTTCTGGCGTATAAGGTACTGTCTTTTGGTGCTTTATACCAAATGATTTCAAAAATTTATCAAAGGCATGGTTACAAAACTCTTTACCATTATCAGATCTTATGCATTTTATCAACTTACCAGTCTCTCTCTCTACTTCTGCTTTATATTCACAAAATTTATCGAAAGTTTGATTTTTATTTCTTAAAAAATAAACATGCGTCTTGCGAGTAAAATCATCGATAAATAAAAGCATATAAAAAGAACCAGCAAATGATGCCTCCTCCATTGGACCACAAAGATCTGTGTGAACAATCTCAAGAATTTGTTCAGCTCTTATACCTTTATTTTTGAATGGACTTTTACATGTCTTACTGTTGATGCATGGAATACACGGCTCAATCTTTTGTTTCGTGTTGAATTGTATACCAGTTACCATTTTTTTTTAACATCAGCATATATTTTTGTCCTAAATGAGCTAATCTTTTATGCCATAAATTTGACAGAGGTTTATTTGACAATGCTACATTGACAAAATTAATATTCTCCTTTAATTTGAAAATGCCGTCAACTTCATTACATCTCGCAACTACTTCATCATTTTTATTCTGAACAGTGCAACCTCTTTTATCAAAATTTACACTGTAATCATTTTTTACTAGATCACTCACCGATATCAAATTCATTGATAATCTAGGAACATGCAATACATTTTTCAAGATTAAATTAGATCTTCCGCTGATTTTTGGTATGGCATTTCCTTTGCCCTCAACTGATATTTCGTCACCATTAGCCACTTTAATTTTTAAATTATCATTAACTTTCCGATAATCATGTAACTTGTTTGCATTATAAGTCATATGACCACTGTCTACGCACCATGTGTTTTGATCCTTTTTATTCTGATCAGTAGTACTCATACAAACATCAGCATTCAGTTTTGTACATTGTGATGCTTTATGTCCTGGCTTGTGGCATTTAAAACATTTCATCACTGACCTTCGAACAAACTTTTTCGGTACATTTACATTTCGTTTTTTAGAAACAAGTGCTTGTTCATCAGCTTCTGTGCCAGCCCGTACATCCGCTTGTCTATTAGCTTCTTGCATTAACTTTGTTTTAATTTGCTCTAAGCTAATCTCCTTTCCACAATTGTCAATTGCCATTATCATTGGATTATATTCAACTGTTAACCCAGCAAGCAAGATGGAAATTAACCAGTCATCAGACACTTTCGCATCAATCGCAGCTAACTGTTGTGAAATGGATATCACTCCTGAAATATATTTTTCCATACACGAAAATGTATCCAATTTACAGGACCATAATTTTCTTTGTAGTGAAATTCGTCTACCCCAGCCATTGTCTTCATATGCGCCGCACAGATTGTTCCATACTTCACGCGCCGTTTTGCCATTATATACATGAGCAAAACACGATGGCTCTAACAATAGACATAAGGTGGTTCGTGCCTTCCTATCAGCTTCTTTCAGTGCTGGCGTAACCTCTTCAGATTCAAAAGCTTCCCACCAGTTTTTGCACTCCAACTAATTTTTAACTTGAAACTTCCAAATTGCAAAATCTGTCGCACCACTAAGCTTCTTTATTCCACAAATGGAACCGGATGATTCAAAATCATCTGTCATCTTCGATAGATTTTCACGTTACCACTCAAATTTCACTATATCTTGTGTTTTTATATTTCAGCCCTTTTTTTTTATATTCCTGGGCCCATAACCTGTTGGAAAATGTGGCTGCTCCTACATTATTTACAGGGATTTTATATATATAATATAGGGAATCGACTTTTGGTTTCAGACATTTATTTCAAACTATCTTCTATTTTTATTATTTTTCACACATCCGTCAGATTACATATTTTATTTATATACAACCTCCAACAGGTTGCATCTTCCTACCTCTGACATTGCACATGCAATTATTCGATGTCTTGTCTTACTTAGAAGTACGAAGTGGTCGTAAAAGGCGATCGTCTACCTACAAACCGTTGACAACTCGGTCGAGTCCTCAGTATGCTCGAAACTTGAAGCAGGCGCACAATCTTTTGTTTATCTTATCAACACCAGCAGCTGTAGACACTTCCTTGGAATAAGCTATACCAATCCGGAGAGCCTGTTAGCCTCTCACCGCTGCACTTTGGCTGCAATAGCGTCATATTTACTTTGAAACCATATTTTATTTGTAAAAGTATAATATACACGTATACATTAAATTTCCGTGTTGAATTTCACTGAAACGGGTCCATAAATAAATGATATAGTTCGGATAAACCCTAAAATCACATCAGCGATATTGGTTAATCAAGTCACGACGTCATCATGATGAAACATCGAGGTCGCACCCGCGATACAAATTTATTCGTGCCGTCCCGAAACTGGAGCGAAGCGATATTGTTCCCTGGAATTAGGTCGGAAACGAGTTTAACGTGTAAAAAGATAAGCTTGTCAACACGCAGTGACGACGCGTAGGTAGGGATATAGCTAGGATTACAGTTTTAGATTACTACACAGGTTTTTATAGGAAATGTTTCGCGGTTTACTATGTGTATCGTAAAATCATGTTTGTTTAGTGAGTATTTTACCTTACTTTGTAACGGTAAACAATGGATAAGCTACGTTTAGGTTTTGTAGATTAACCTGAAGCAATTGTTAAGTATATCGCGTTATCAAGTGCTACATAAATACGTAAAACTCTAACATGTACAAGGTTGAAAGAAGTTTATTCAAGGTGGAATTTGAGGATTTAGTTATCACTCCAGGATATTCGACAAAAAACATGGACCACATGTTAAACACAATATTTATATTTTATTATTTTCTATAGTAGCTAAATAGTGCGCCATTATTTATTGAGTTTTAAAGTGTAACGATATATATAGAAAAGTACTTACACGATTGGTTCGCTTTTTATTAAATGAGATGTATTATTTTGGGCGGATTCTTGTACCGTCTAGCATAATTCAGAGAAAAATAAACTAATTCACAGAAAAAGAGAAATCAATTTAAATAAATTATTTCTAAGTTTTTACGTATGACAACAATATGGCGGCAATTGGAACTGTCAAATATCGTGCCTGTGATGAATTATCTGTGGAGTTTGAAAAGTTTGAAAATCTATATTTATGCAGGCATAATCTGCCTGCGTGAGCAGCATTTCATTTACGCCTCGGAACATTTACATGCTATTTTGACGTTTGACATTCATGACATATTATATCAATAACTATCATATTTATGTATCCTACTGACTATCCGCCAACCGCCATAATGTTTCAGTTTTACAATATGTTATTACAAATTGAATTATTGACACTAAATGAAGCTGAAATCTGGAATTTGAATAATAATGAATGGTTTCGATTAATATGATCTATTGCTACAGCTTGTACATGGCGCAGCCAAAGTTCCATACATTTATGAAATATCTCCTTTAAATGGTTGATAAATAACGCTGAGATCATTTTTGCTTGAACGTTTAAAGAGATGAAGGTGCCAGTGATAGGAATTTTTACATAGACAGAAAGTTCTCTTTTATCCGTAAAGTCTGACAGGTTTAAACAGGTTAATTAAGCGAGGCGTATGGGAAAAACCCGCGCTCTATTATAGCATTTGGGGAAACAAGTTAAAGTAAGAGTTTGACTTTCTTCTTTGATATAATTGATAGTATCAGGCGTTGCGGAAATTTATTGTTATTAAATTAGTTTTAATTTACTTTGCAACTAATTTACTATGATGCTTGCGGATTGTTGTAAAGTAAATTAATACTAATTTAATTTCTTCTTTGATGTCAAATGTCATGGAATACTGTAAGCTCAGTGAGTGACATTATGCTTAAAAAAATGCGCTTTTTAAATATTATGTCATCTGTAACTTTCTAATTATGACCAAGAAGTCTGAATGGATAAGTTGATCACGTCTCAAACGAGAATTTTATCCGGATGTAAAATTCAGTTCTCTGCCAGGATTGACATCGGTAAATGCAGCAAGCGGATTGAGTTATAGAATTAGGAAAGCCCTTCGTCATAACGAAACATCCTTCAGATAAATCGAATAGGGAGGTTTTAGAAACATTCTTGCTTATTTTCGAAAATATTTTCAAAGATCTCTTAAATTTAGTTATTCGTGTGTTGTAATATATTGTCAACAATTATTTCGTAGTATTTGGTGCTTTTCTACCCAAGACGACATTGCTATATACTCAAAATTATATAGTTCATAAGTTGATTTAGGTGAAATTGTAATAAATAAATAAATTAAAACCAAAGAAAGATATGTGAAGACAGAAAGCTCAAAATAAACGCATGAAAAAGAACAACATTTTTTCTAGGAATTCGTTGGTAAATAGCTTTATTACTACAGGTGAAGTCAGGATTATATGAGACTAATGTTCTTCAACAGAAGGCACAACAAGGCACGGTCTCCTCGTATTTGAAGGGACACTGCAAAACGCTTCAAGATGCGAATTTTGAAAGGTCTTATGCCGCTCAGAGGCCTTCGTCATGGTTTATTGCTATATAACGTAAACCACTGGGGCCTACGGTTCGGCCTCTGAGACACCTTGGCGATTAACACTTTTCCCATTGGCGGTTACCCATCTCCCCGATCGCATCCGGTGTTGCATACCTCGGTTCTGTTACGATGAACACAGACCATCTAAGAAAGCACAGGCTATTTATGAAACCCTCACATTATTCAATTATGTATGTATCGTATTGACAAATTGTATGTGGCACGCCAATCGGCAGGATTTCATTGGCTACCAATAATATATGTAAGATCTTTTGTAAACATTTAAAATCCAGCAATAAATGAATTGAATTGAATGTAAATGAAACGTATGTAAGACGACACGTAGATAGAAACTTTGAAAGATTATTCCTTGAAATATTACATAGTTGAAAACTGAACCTTGAAAAGTTGAGACGGCTATTATAATCTAACTCGTCGATCGAACTTTTACAAGCTTTTATAACTTATCCGGAGCTCCCTAGAAGTTCTATTCCAGCTATCCTTAAAAACTTCCTGTTTTTCTTATGAAATAAGATAACTTGAATAATTGAGAGCAGTAAAAGTGAGTTTTACTTACACTGTACAACCATATTTCCAAAAATTAACTGAATGGAAAAAATTTGGGTCGGAATATACATATTAAAATGGATAGTTTAGATGATATCAAAGAAAATATACAACAATTTACTACATCTTTCAACCTCTGGCCCAGAAAGTACCGAGCTGAAAATCCTTATCTCTAAAATTTTCCTGGGAAATGAAAAATATTCTTGGATACATTTGCTATGGAAGAGCGATCTGAACTTCGCAACTTGGTTGTATTTAATATGATATATAAAAAAACAATATCATTAAAACAAAAGCTAATAAGCTCTTCATAATAAATGTACATCTAACATATACTCTTGCTATTAGGTGAAATTGCGGTTGATTCTAATCAAAATAATTTACCACAGCTCATGATAGGATTGGATAAAATCTGAATAAAATCAGTCTTTATCGAATTATTACGATTACTCAAAAACGATAAGGACACCCTTATTTGTAACTGGCTTTCAACACCGTTCAAATGATCATGTGCTTTTTCCCAGATGATTTGTAAAAGGTCACGTGACAATATAACACCTGTCCTTCTTGTGCGTCGGTCTATAAAAAAGTAAAACGTGGTCTCAACTCACAAGTCCTTACACTTGACACGTGAATGGTAGACTGAACGTATGTTTTTTTTTTCAAAGTTATCCTCCGAAATCCAAATTGGTTTATTTACGAGTAAGTCCGTCATAGAGTCAATAGATTCTATATGTTCGCCAAAAACTTTCCCCATTCAGTAGTTTCGGAGAAATCGAGTTCGACATGTGGGCAGCCAGACGACACATACATATATGGCCCAACTCAAGGGCTTCATTTGTTCACTGAATACTAACTTGTATCGTCCGACTTGTTGAACGTGGGCGTAGTAGTTCTCACGGGTAGTTGAACTCTCAATCATTTTCACGGTCAGTAAACCCTTTCAGTTTACATTCTAAGGTTGGATGTGGTAACTTCCGAGTAGAACATGATTAATATTAATTTTTACTGTTTTGATTGAAGTCTCTGTAAAATGTAAATTCACTATTATTTTACGAAGAATTAAACATTTTTGAAAACTAAGGGACTTAGAAGACTTTTATTTATTAATTAGCGGCCCCGTCCGACTTCGTTAATGAGCTATTAATTATATATAGATTATTATTAAAAATTTAATATTTTTTGCCTTGATGAGACATCATTAGGTTAACTGATATTTTATATAGCCTATCATCTGCACAATCATGTTTTCTCACTACGTACCAATTTTTATGAAGATCAGTCACGCCGTTCTTGAGTTATACACACATACAGTCAGACAGACAGATAAAAGTTTTGAAAATGGTCAAATTGATCTGACTGTTACGTAAAACGATTATTTATTATAAAACTAGCTGTGCCCGCGTCTTCGTCCGTGTGGAATTCAAAAAAAGTTACTTAGTAGAAATAGAAGTAGTTACCTACTACTTATTACATCAGCTACCTGCCAGTGAAAGTCCCGTCAAAATCGGTCCAGCCGTTTCAGAGATTAGCCGTAATAAACAGACAGACAGACAAAAATTGTAAAAAAATGTTATTTTGGTACATGTACCGTATACATATATGTACATTCATATGCATGTAGTAAAAAGCGGTTATTTTAATATTACAAACAGACACTCCAATTTAATTTATCAGTATAGATATAGATTTGCCAAAAAATTTAGTGTACAGATAGAGAGACATTACAGATTAATATAGATAGATAGATTTAATATAGCCTATCATCTGCACAATCACGTGTTTGTACCACATACCTATTTTCATTAAAACAGATTTATATAGTAGTATACATATAGATATAGATCTTCTTCATTATTGATAACTACTGAATATAGTATTCTCTGCAAAAAAGATCTTGGGTTTCGTGATGATGGAGTTATTTCTTTTTTTAAGTCTTTCGACAACAAATGATGTGCCGCACCCAAATTACTTTCTAACTTAAATTCTCAAGCTGAAAATTACTGCACTTTCTTTCAGACAATGCATGGACATGTTCACCTACGTACTGTATAGATCGTGTTTTTCGTGTGTAAGCCGCAGTTTTAATGCTTTGATATGACTAAAACATTCTATAAGCAATGTACTTTATCTATGTGTATATCCAAATATAAAAAATATACTTAGTTCAGTCAATATCTCAACTTCTGCCGTGATTTTATGGTCGACCTACTTGGACTTTGCATAGTAAACGAGTTTGCTTTGGCGTAAAGTACTGCTTCACCTTATTCAGTACGCAAGCACTCCCGAAGCTTTTTTCTCCAAATGACCCCGGTGCTACACGTCGCTGGAGATGTCAAACCTCAGTGTTCTTACTAATGTTAAAAGGTGTGTTTTGAGACTCTGGCTTTATGTGTAAAACGTGGGATTTTTTTTTAGCGGAGAACGCACAGAATTGTGTCTTAAATAGTTTAAAGTGAGCTAAATTTTGTTGATCCCATTCGGAGATCCGTTCATGAAGAGCTAGCCTGCTCGTCTGCAATATCTATCCTTTAACTGAAGCACTGTTGCGGCTCGCGTACTCCAGGGTAGCGTTCTTTCTTCATTACTCTTCACAATTTTCATCCAACCTCTATCTCTATGCACGTGATTTGTAACTCGATGATCATTCTGCTGCTACTGTTGACGAGATTGCAGCAGTTGTTAAGATTACAGATGCAATAGATTCCAAGCTAACCAAATCATTCGCCGATAACTAAATAAAAATACAATTTTTTTGATATAGTGGCATTTTTGTA
>PDGT01000077.1:1220046-1246785 GCA_003671415.1 Megathymus violae
AGGCTAAACTGATCTCTTACGTTACCATATCATTCCTGAGTTAGCGAAATAAAAAATTAGAAATAAGTAGATCCTATGTATAATATTTCATACATTTTGATGTCATGTACACATAAACGATTAACTCAAAATTAAAAAAGGATTATTTTTGTTTCAGGTAAGTCATCCAGATTGTTAAACACGCTATCCATTGCAGAATTTCGGTAACTGGATTATTGAACATAATTCACAATAAGCTGCAACAGGTTATCATTTAGAAATTCAAGTTTTTTACCTTAAATTGTGAACATTAATACGTATACTCGTATGACATGTGCCTGTCGCCGATCACCCACATTCACAAAGTTACATTGCTAATAGGTTTCAGACAGGGTTTCAATTCTATTTGGATTGGTTGCAATTGTCCATCGCTGCCTTGTCATACCCGTTGAAAAGCCTACAAATTTGCGGCTTTCACATCGATAATATTGATTAATAACACGATATAATCAATATGAATCTAAATTATAACCGTGTTTTCCGACGACAATCTATCAAAGTTATTAACGAAAACGTCGCCGTTGCTTCCCAGCGAGGTTTATTTTGTTTGAAAATGAAAATGTACTTGTTACTTTGACCAAGTTTTGGACAGTTCGGATATGAAGCGGCTAACTTGTTTCAGACAAGTTTTGATAAGGGCTCTCATTGGAAGTTTCGCTCACAAGTAGAAATGAAGTTAGAGGGAAGTATCGGTGAAGGAAAACTTAGTGAGACAGCGTGCATGGATCAGAGTTTCCTGTGATGTTTTGGTGAAGTATTTACGTTTCGTTCCTACTCAAAATTGGATAGAACCTATAGTATAGTGTCCATATACGATAAATCTGTAAATAGTGCAAATCATATTATTATTTTTTCCTCTCTTTCTATATCTTAACTGATTTTTTACATATCATGATGGTGTATGGACGATCTGAAAAAGAACGCCCCAGTTTCTATGGACACTCCTAGTACTTAAAGGATCGAAGTCCGGTCGAAGTGACGCTAGTTGAGGAAGACCTATGTCCAGGAGTGAACTTTAAAAGGCTGATGAATAAATAGACTTTAATACAGTTCTGTTGTCATTAAAGTTTTGCACAAAGAAATCTGGACGTCTTTTTAATTTTCCAAAATTAATGATGATGAAATTTAAATGATTCATCACTGTTTTAGTTTACTTTGGAGCCTTTGCCAACTTAACATATGGTCCGCCTAGCTAAACAACTGACGAGATAATGGCGTTAGGTCCTGGTATATGAAAAAAAAAACGATTATTAGGGGTCTATACATATTAACGCAATAGAACCCAAAACAATACTTGGTAGAATTTTTATCTGTTTGTCTGTGCGTTTGTGCGCGCTAATCTCAGAAACGGTTTAACTGATTTTGTTATGGTTTTCACTAATGTTTTACAGCAAACATCACTTAGTATTTAAAATTCGTTACATTTCAATCGGTCCATAAATAAGTAGTAAATAGTTTACATAAAGAGCAATTCGCAGCATCCTAATCCAGCGGCCACGCCGCTTATTCTCTCGGACATACACACAAAATACGAGACTTATAAAAATAATTTCCGGAGACAAACATTTTCCTCAACTATATATATATACCCAATCCTTCAAAAAGTGAGAAACGATCAAAAGTTCTTTCAAAAACCAGTTATTACACATATCGGACGCACAAATTTACTAGTGGTAATCGGGTAATATGTAAAATGAATGCTTGGTCACGCTTCGGGCGAAGCGGCATACGTTTGCTAGTCGAACTTCGCGCCAACTTTAGTAGATAATAGTTGTGTTTTTGTTGCGGGAAGATTAGTTTTGACGCTGATGTTATGGCATGAAAATCGTTTGAGTTAAATATGAACTCAAACATAGGATCGGGCCGTCGGCGTCGAGACGGATTATAAACTAAGGAGAGTAAATTTGGGAGTGTGTTGTTAGCGAGACTGTTGTTTCACTGTAGCAAAACTTATTATCAACACCGTTTGTGATTAAGAGGCTAGTAAATTGGAGAACCCTGGAATGTCGTCCGTCATTTCTCTTCAGTAGTTTTGATGGAATATCGAAGTTTAATAGTTATTTAACTAATGACATAAGTTCTTAAGTTGCTTTAGGGCCGGCAACATGTCGAACGCTATCGAACGATACTGTACGTAACTGGGTGGCAGAAAAGGGCACAAGATTATATTGCAACTGGCGGCCTTATATCTATATTTAACAAATATTTTTTAAGAAAAAAAAACCGAGTAAATAGCACATCCTATAATCACTCTAACTAAGGCAAGGAAGCTCTTATGATATTCAGCCACAACTGTGCTTTCATGTAACCCCCGACCAGACCAGACTTTAAGTCGTTGCTTAGTTAATAGTTAAGTCGTTCAACCACACTCATTTGCTCCGTAGGATAATAAATGTTACGATCATTTCACTACTGCACACATAGTACGGAATGACGAGGTAATTCAATCTTATTCAATGTAATTTAAGTTAAGCGCCCAATCATAAATTCTAAGTTTTCTACTACATTTAACTTCTGGTACCTTGATACTCCGCTGTGAGTTGATCTTAGAATAACTCGTCAAACTTTAATTAACCCGAGAAAGTTAATTTGAGTTACAACTAAAGGAAATATTCATAGCTGGCCGGTGGGTGCCGGCTGCAAAATTTTCGTTTTATAATTAAATTATTATAGCGTAACAAAACCACCCTATGTTTACGTGGTAAAGGATAAAGCTGATATCGTTTATACCCTTTTATCCACAAACTTGACTCTCGATGACGGAGGAGTCACACCGCCGAATATCACGCAGTGTGAGAGCTCGTTGAATGACATCGTTTTTAGATAATGGTCGGTCAAACGACCTCTACAGTCTCTCGACGTCAAGATGCCGAGTTGGCCGGATGGCATTTCTGCAGTGGTATTAAGAACATGCGTTTTCGAATTGACTCCCGTCCTAATGTTTTAACATAACGTATTAAAATCTTCGTGGAAGGTTGCCCTCGTTCATCTCATCCCCAAAAAGGCCGATCTAAGTGACCTGGCCAGTTTAAGCCCATAGTGATGGAGTATGTAATTAACGCGGAATGATGTTAAAACTGAAGGATCACAAACTAATCATAGTTCGCCAATATGGTTTCCACTTAGGTCAGTCGGCTGGTGACTCGTAGTTTAGCTCATACACCGCTGGGCTCAGGCTCTACAAAGCAATGGAGAGACATTGGCAGCCAGTATGGATATTGCTAAGGCTTTCGACCCGGTCTAGCACAGGGCTGTTCTCGCAAAGCTTCCATATTACGGTCTCCCTGAAAAGTTACATTATTGGATAGTTAGTATTTTTATATGAGTGGTATAGTAAAGTTGTACTTTAAAGTTGCTTCTCAGACATGAAATTTATGAATACTGGCGTTCCTCAAGGGTCTGTGCTGTCTCCCATATTGTTCGTTCTGTATATCAATGACATGTTGCAGCAAACCATTGGCATCCGTTGCTATTTGGATGAAAATACAGGAGGTACATGTTACAGAGGCCACGCAAATATCTTTAAGTGGCAAGCAGAACCAAACTCGTGTCTAAAGTCGAGAACTCTCTGGAGGGGGTCTCATAATGGGGTTAACTAAATTTACATCAATTCAACCCCAAGAAGACCCAAGTTTGCACGTTTATTCCGTAAATTTTTTTGTATGCATGAAAGGATACCTACTTTGTGATAAATATGCATATATTTAAGTAATCAAACCTCGATTCACTTCAAAAGACTTACCACACTGATACCAGTACCTGAACCAATTAATTTTAAATATCAACAATTATAAATTTTATCTTTGTCCCACTTTATACTTTTAGAAATTGGTTTTCTAATGTACATTAAAAAAAATCGGTAATATAAAAAATATTTTCTCCTTTATCCTTTATCATAATATAGCAACATAGGGAATCCTAGGGCGGGGGTGTCCGTGTGTAAACGTTTAGAAAAAAAGTTTATATCAATACAAAAGCCTACTGACATTAAATTGATCTGAAAAAATGTAATTTACATGTTTGCCTTTGTTTCTGTTTTACTATTATTACAGACCAGTTAACCGCTTTCGTGTCGCTTCAGAAAAACTACGCCTTACGAATAGAAAGAGCACCTGCATTGTCTTAGATTCATTTATAACTTTTTAATTTATGGACGGATCGGAATGAAAAGAGCTTTAAATTATTAAGTGACGCTTACTGTAATACATTAGTGAAAACCATAACGAAATCGGTTAGGCCGTTTTTGACATTAGCGCGCACAAACATACATACAAACAGACATAAATTCTCACAACCCTAATAATAGTTTTTCTTATGTATCCTTCATGTACAGAAAGCGATCATGTAGAATTTTATTATATGCATAGCTGTTGTTGTTGGCACATATCTTTTCTACGAGTGTTAAAATATTATTTTTACACATACACAAATCTGAAATTTAGTCAATTTTTAACACTAACATTGTGTTTAATTATAATTGGTCCAGGCGTACAATTATTCACTAATAAATTAATAAGTAATTAATATTATTTGCAATGATTTAAGTAATTCAGAGAAATAAAACAAATATATAAATATAATTACGAGGAGATCGGACAATTTTGGACAATATCATATTTCTTTTCTATTCCGTAACAAGTCTGCTTTAAAATATTTTCCAATCATAGACTCTTACACTTCGCCTAACCAACTTTCTTATTCAAATCAATGCTTTGATCGTCCATGTCGTTACGAACTATTAGACCGGTGGTTGTCATAAGGTGGCCGATCTCATCGTTTGCACGATGGATAATATTAGGGTTTTAAAATTAGTTCCGAGAATTCATCTGTTTAAGCGGCATCGACGCCTGTAATCTTATCTGTTCACAAACTCTGCTGTGATTCATTTATGGGTTCCGTTTAATGACGGTGCCATATCTCATGGGTCTACAAACAAAGAACAAGCAAATCACACTCATCGAGCGTTGACGGAAGATTTTATAGTTATAATAACAAAAACCAATGTAGAAGGGGATTGTGTTGGTCCCTAGGAATGGAACGTCAGGACATTCGGTCTTAGACAAGCAAGCGAGCAAGATGTCGACTAAAGATGATCGTATCAGAGCGTACCAGGTTTATTGTCATGTTAAACTGTAAAAATAATCAAAGTATTGAATAACCTCACGAGTGTACCGATATTGTTATTCAAGACACTCCTGACAGCGGCTGCTTATAATTATAATAATTTAAATAAAATAATATGCAACGCTTTCACTACGCTGATAAATAAAAAATAACATTCGACGTACACATAACTCCTTTTTCGAAACCGGTAAATTAATTACACAATACGATAATACTGTTACGTCTTCTCGGAGTATTTAAGCCTACAGTTTATGTTTGCCGAGACATTTCTTCGCTGCTTACGAAACGGTAAATGGGGGAAAATGTTCTTGGAGAAAATTCAATTTATAAGAGACGTATGCCGCGTGTGTCGTGGGTGTGTTGTAATTTTCCGTACATATGGTATGTGTTATTTTCCATAGGTGGTTATAAAAAATATAATATTATTCGTACAATGAAACATTCACAAGCTGAAACTGATTTTATCTCGATCTGTTTTTATCGAGTTTTCTTGTATCGTGTGGAATTTAAGAAATTATTGTAAAGCGATTTTCCGTTGAGCTAGATTAGAAATCAAGGGAATAATAGCCTTGAATTAAATAAATAAACAAAATAAATAAACGATTACACACTCACATCCCCGCACTAGGATTCCCTGTGTTGCGGGTGGCATGGACATACACAATTATCACATCACAAACACCCATGACTCGAGAACAAACATTTATCTGTCACATAAATATCTGCCCCGGCCGGGATCGAACCCGGGGCCCCACACTCGGCAGGCAGGGTCACTACTAAAAAAACCGAGAGAAAAATTCTCATTATTTCTTTAACTTTTTTACATATCACTAAAAAAAATCACATTAATAACACCGAAATAAGAAAATTATTATTAAAATTAAATTTATTTTTAGTATACGTGTCTAAAAATGATCATAAAGGATCGTTATAAGTTCCCTATTTATTTAAAACCGCTATACATATAAAATCGTGAGGGTTTTATTTAAATCTTTATAAAACAATTTTTTTTATGCAAAGAAACAAATATCTGTATATCTATATCTATACATATAATAAAATTTTAATTGATCGCTTCCTGTACATGAAGGATATCTGAAAAAAAAATATCATTAGGGGACTTAATGAACGCAATAGAACCCAAAAAAATTGTTGTTTGAATTTTTGCCTGCGCGTTTGGGCACGATAATCTCAGCAACGGCTTGACCGATTACGTTTTCACTTATGTATGTATTTCAGTAAGCTTTATTTAATGCTTGAAATGTGTTTCATAGCAATCCGTCCATAAATTAAAAAGTTATAAATTAATTTAAAATTATGTTGGTACTATTTCATAGTGCAAGAAATAGTTTTTCCGAAGCGAAGCGAGGGCAATTTGCTAGTATTTTCATATAATTTTACAATACATAGTTTAAATAATATTTATGAAAATCTTTTTATACAGTAAGACGATACCCTATTAAAAGCGTGTGTAATTGGTACTTAACGAGTTTTTAAATTATCTTTATGCAACCTCTCTGTATACTTCAGATATGATAGCCCAGGTTAAGATTTTGAGTAAGAGGATCTTTTAACGCCTCAAAGCTTCACAAAATTGACCCTTTAGCGTCGCTCAAAGCAATCAAGCTATTAACATATTTAATGCTGAAGAATCAAAAGTGATGGAAAGGTGTGTCTTGAAATGATACATAGAAACTGAAGAAGATTTTTAATTTTCTTTTTCGTACGGCTCGGCGAAGGAAATTATACCCGATAGCCAATCTGAGAGTAAAATTACAATGATCTTTTCAAATTTGTAGACTCGCCTCATTTCCTCACGAATGCAGATATTCCAGTTAATTTCCTGATTGCAGAACAGGGTGTCGTAAGAAGCGACAAAAGCCAGCCTGTTTGGTGGCAGGGCTTCGCGTAAGGATTATATTATCAGTATTATTATTAAGTCATTAATATCATTACAGGTATTGTTATCTTTCCGTGAAGCCTGACTGGCTAGCCACCATCCTCCTGCTTGAGTCAGGCGCCAAACGACTCGTGTTCCGGCTGGGGGCTTGAGAGCCAGTACTTTTATTGTTATGTACTTCTCATTTCCTGGCCGACAACACATCAGTGAAATCTTTGGTCTTGCTTGATGTCCATGGGCGACGGTGACCATTTAGCATGAGGTGGCTAGTCTGTTCGTTTGTCTGGTAATAACATAAAATAAGGACTTAGGTTTCCTCGATAAATGCGAGCAAAATTGGATCATTCTGGCGCACTTAATAACAGTGACGAAATGTCTTTTGTGTTTGGAACTTGAATTACTTACATACGTTATAATAAAAAAGGCAAAGTTTGAACGCAATTTGCTTCGATAAAGTCCTGGCCGGTAATAATCAAATTTAACAAAAAATATGTTTGTTGTTTCCAGTATAAAAAAATATGCCAACGAAACATCAAGAGCGTCACTTGATGTAAATGGTAAACGACTGTAACATCGAAATAATAAGTGAAGCATTTCCGGCTAAGGCAGAAACGATCAATCCTCTTTTTAATTGATTCTAGTAAATATACCACAGATTATACTATGGCAATAGAAGAAATAAGTATTGTCATAGTATGATAGGTATTATCTTAAGTGTTGTTATTGTACAGTAAGTACTAGTAGGTAAATATTCATTGTATAATAGGTATCGGTATAAATATCACGTTTGGTATTGAGGCTTCGATTTTCCACCATGTTTATCTTGTGCGAGTCGGTACAAAAGATAATCGTTCAGCCAGATCCTATGTCTTAAATCTTCACAAGACTAAACTTGTGTCTCAGATTGGTTATTTATTTTTAACTCTAGTTTTATATTTGTAATTATAAAATGTTATTATTTGCATTACTTTTGCTCCCATTTTTATCCCGATCTACGCACAAACGTCAAACCCGCAGCAGTAAGATGGTAAAATCCAGGTACAAATCTGGTTATGGTTAAGCGAGTGGATCGAAGGTGACCTACTTTAAGCTGGCGGAACCGAGGCGCGCAGTGCTCGCATAGCCGCTTCATTAATTCACCCATTGTGTGAGCCGGGGATAACGTGCGGTTTTATAAATGCCTCTCTTATTTATTCCCTCTTCTCTGAACTCGTTCGCTGCGGCATGCCGTCTTACGCAAAAAAGTTCCGTTTTCTGAAAATTCCGCGCGAAAATTTAAAATATTGGAGCATGTCAGACACAAGCGCCGAACGGTGCGAGACCGCGTCGGCGGTCGACCGATCATTAAGAAAGATCATTAAAAAGTTGTGTTTATTTTCATTGTCAACCTGCCCATTGGCGTCTATATAGTATTAGTATAAGTAGTATGGTCCATACAAGTAAAGTATGGACGCCCCGTTTTGAGTTTAAAAAAAAATGGTCAGTTTACCCATACGTAACTTTCATGTTTCTTTCGCCGTTTCTTCTCCTCGATATTAAAGCTCTTTCTCGAAACGGTAGTAGAAGCAAAAAATTACGTGTCTAAGTGTATTTACAGAATACCTACATGATTAACTAATTTTGAATTTGATTTTCAAACCATACAATGCGTGAAGAAAACGAGTGTTATTTCGCTCGGTGCGGGAGTGCTATCTCACGGTTTACCCAATGTGATAAAGGGATAATTATACCATTATGTTCGTATTTTAATACTGAAATGTAAATAGTATTAAAATACACATGAATCAATTAGACCCCACCCGCACCGAACCAAAAAGTAATATGTCGACTGCGGCGTGTGATCAATTAGCAACGTTAATGCTGTTCTCTTGGAATCCGTTGTTCTGAAAGTGCATCTAGATTACTCCATACTAACATATTTCATAGTACTCCATAGATTTACTAAGGTGACAAGGTAATATCAAACAAACAAAAACAATCATTTGGAAAAACAAGTGCAGGGAACTAAGAATTTTGCCGTTGTAGAAAATATTGTCGAGAAATTTGCACCTGTTTCGCCGTATTGGGGCGACCTAGAATACTTCCCCCAACAGAATGTCATAAGAGACGACAGAAGCAAGCTTGCTTGGTGGTAGGGCTTCGCGTAAGGATTATATTATCAGTATTATTATTAAGTCATCAATATTATAACAGGTAGAGACCTACATACCTGCCTAGCTAACACCCTTCTGCTTGAGTTACCCGCCAAACGACTCGTTCTATTTCGGCTGGGGGCTTAAGAACAAGCACTTTCTTTCTTACCCTCCCCTTTCCTGTCCGACAGCGTATCAGTGATATGTTTCGTCTTGCCGATGTCTATGGGCGGTCCCCTTTTACTTCCTCTGTACAAAACAAATTTATTCGTACAGAACCTGATAAGTCCATTGTACCACTAAGTTTCACGTCCCTAATGCTATGCTGAGCTCACTCACCCCATTACATCATACTTAAAAAATGTCTCCCATTTATTATCCAGCAACTTCCATTTTAGGAACTTTGTTAAAAATTGAATTTAATAAGGAAATCTAATGGCTATACCAAGCACTTTTATGATTTTAGGTAAGATTGTAGGCTATAAGAGTACATGCTATGGGGTTTGCTGACTCAACTGAGTAATGATTATAAATCTGGATTTTAAAAAGTCTTAAGCAAAAAACTAATACACAGCCCCTAGCAAGGCGACGTCATGCACGGCATGATTTTGTGTGTGTTCCTTTTAACTATTAAACTAAACTATGTTTTCCTACTTTAACATTAAAAAAATTATAATTTATATATCGTTTTTAATATTTCTCATCACCAGAACTTCACCGCTTAAGCTTTCAAGTGAGGCATGAGCGAGTGCTACATTGTTCCTTGTTCCAAACGTTATTCTAAATTCATTCTATCGTTTCTCTTAAAGCGTATGAGATTAAATAGATAATTGTCAATATTTAACATGCCCAATAAAGCAGTGCAACCGAAAATTTAAATAATGTATTATGATTAAAATTTATTATAGTATGATCAACACAACTCATATTATATATCTTACGACACTATTTGAGTAACTAGGAATTCAAACAAAAACGTTTCAGTTAAATCTAGTTTTCCTGCTTCTACCAAGACCTGGATTGGGTGTCTATGTGTGGTTTGTTCATTGTTAATGTGTTAGCGTTTTCTTGTACTGAGATGTTTGAAACAGGTTCAAGAATTTCAACATTCTGTCTTAGCGGTTTGTGTGATTTTTCTTGTGCCTCTATGAACGTTTTGATTTTTGATTCAGTTAAATAAAATCAGATAATACATAGATTAAACTGGTTCCAAATTTTGTCAGTGCAAAATTGCACGTTTGCAAAATATTTTTAATGAATATTTTTTATTTCAAAATTTTACTAATTCAGACTACATGAATCAGAATCAGATGAATAAATACAATACAATAGACAATAAATCCAAAGCACACGGGCCACCTGATTTTAAGTAGTACTAGTCGCTTATGAACATGTGTAAATACCAGAGGAGTCCTCTATTAATCGCCGGCGCTCAACTCTAAAGGAGTGCTCTTTTTACGCCTTTTTGATGAACCCCATTAAGAGAATTAAATTTAAGAACTTATACAAAATTAATTATTCGCAACATTAAAGTGCGCCGGGAACAGACACTTTAATTAATTTAAATGATTTATTTTGAATACTTAAGTCTAAATGGAATTTAATAAATCTGATGAAATTGAATTTTATGACGCAATTCAGTATGGTAAATATTATGAATACATGTAAAAGTAAAGATATATTACACAGGCTAATTTTCAGGATCCAAGAGTACTTTCTGTTTCATGGATGGCATCCACCGACGGCGTGCACCGCGTGCAGTTGTGTTGTTTTTGTCTCAAGGATCAATCGAGCCTAAACTCCCGTGTAATCGAAACACAAGGCAGATTCAACCATTATGTTTCAGTTTGAAGTTAGCTTAAACTTTTAAACCATAAATCCACGCCTGTTTGCTATTGGGATAGAAAAATGTTATCGACCGCAAAACGCAGCCACTCTCTCATTTCTGACTTTCAGACCTTATGATTCGATTGTTTTCTACGAAGTCATCAATCAGGTCTTTCTATATGCTGAGAACGTTCCTGGTCGATATTACTACTCACTGTAGCCATCTTCCTGAATCGTCTCAATACAGCCCCAGTATCTAAACTTCTCCTACTATGTAATTTCAAAAGGCACAATACTTCTACGCTCAGGGCTTTATTATGTTTACCGAACCCTTAGATTATACACCGTACAGTGCTCTCGACGATTTCAGGAACGAAGATAGCAATTCTTTACAAATTTAATAACACTTGGCTCCCTAAGCAATATTATTACGTAATAATGGAAGCGTTGCTTTCAGATTTTTTATCTCTAACGTGAATAGCTATCAAAAACGTGTTTGTTATTTCTTATCAAATATTTACAGAGGGGTTTGTTCTTTGTATATTTAGAGTTGTCTATTTCAAGGTTTTCAATAATGTCATGTGTTTTTCAAGTTAGTCGCCCACGGTATGAGTAGATGGACTTTTGACTATCGTGGGAAAAACAAAATATACCCGCGACTCTGTTTAAAGTTTCTGAGTTAATTGGGATTCTTAATGACTCGTGACTCCGGAATCCCATGTGTACGCATGCAGAATGTCTTATTGAAGAACGAGTACTCATCGCGTTG
The DNA here is from genome assembly GCA_003671415.1 of Megathymus violae. Lineage (NCBI taxonomy): Eukaryota > Metazoa > Arthropoda > Insecta > Lepidoptera > Hesperiidae > Megathymus > Megathymus violae. The sequence goes on from PDGT01000077.1 coordinate 1,231,838, forward strand.
TGGATCTCTTCGCAAGTCATGCTTCTAGGCCCATAGACTTAGGATCCACTTTATTTTCAGTGTTCTTGATTTTTTTAGTGGTATATAACAGCGCGTTGTTGGTTCCATCGTCGGAGAACAAAAGCAATAGAAAATAATAAATTTCACTTCATTAAGTAACATAATACAATACAATTTCACTTCGTTCACCAGGAATCACTTTATTAAGTATCACAGCACAACACAATTCCACTTTTATTTGCTATGGAGTTGATAGTATCAGGCGTTACTTTTCGGAAATTCATTGTATTAAATTAGTATTAATTTACTTTGCAACAATCCGCAAGCAATGTATGATGATATATATTTTTATACCAGCACGTGTTTACTTTGTTGGAAACCAGAACCAAATCGGCTAAGCCGTTTCTAGGATTAGCGCGAACAAACGCACAGAAAAACAAACAAAAATTCTAACAACTATTGTTTCGTGTTCTATTATGTTAGTAAAGGCCTCTAATCATATTTTTTCTCATATATCCTTCATGTACGGAAAGCGATCAGTTACAATTTTATTATATGTATAGATTAACATTATGACCATGGTTGTAAATGATTTAAAGCTATAGATATATTATCTTTATCTATTATATAACAGCTAAGTCTGTAAATGGCTTTATTATTATTAATTACTGACCAATTACTTACCGAGAACATATTTTCATAATATTTTGATTTACCAAGTTCCATGTTCCAAAATCATGTTACGTCCAAAAAAACAGAACCAATAGAGATTAAATGTTTACATCCTCGACAACTCCTTTCATTACGAAAAAAAGGTCATCTTCGAATAACAACTTGATTAACAACATCCAATAAAAGCTTATGCATACCTGTCAATGGAATCCCTAATTATTATTCGGGAGAATATTTAGCCCTTTTCGTCCGCTCAATGATACCTTTTTCAATACGAAGGTTCTAATTGAACGTCTGCCCGGTCTTATAGATAAATTACATGTGGAATATTTTGTAAATGGCCAATATTTATAAGTCTATTTAATAATAAATATTATACAAGAAAAGTAAATAATTTCACGAATTTCATAGACTAGTCAAGAGTTACACTTGAGGGTTTTTGAATTATTTAAAAAGTTATCTGTTTTATTATACTAAGGCACCGCCTGGTGTGCTTCACTTCACCTAAAAAAAATCTTCCATTTTTAATTCGTAAATAGAAAACATTTATTTTATTGTTTATGATTTTTGTTATTCTAAAACACTTGGGTATACAATATTTTGGTTTTGCCATGTTAAGCACAAACAAATAACCTTGTTGGTTTAGCAACCCGGGAACAATGTTTTTAGTGTTTGGGTTAGTGTTTTTTTTTTTTGTTTATATCCCAATGTTGCCAGATGCAAGATGCAGACAAAATTCCATATCGATTCGACCAATGGTTCAAAAGATAAAAATCACTGCCACCAGCGCCACCTATGCGGCACTAACGTAACTACGTTCATCGGAGTGGTCATGCCGCCTTTTATACGTATGCAAAGTTTCATATCAATTGGGCTAACGGTTCTCGAGTTTTAGGTGAGCATACATATAAACGCACATACATTCTCTTGTATATAAATTGATTTATTCATTTGTTGATATTTTATGCGTCGATTTTAATAGAATAGCAGTATTCATTAAAATATTTAATTTACTGATATTTCACTGGTAATATTTATGGTTGGAATAAAAAAGGAGTTAGTTTAATTTCTCATGTAGCTATTATTATTACTTGAGAATTGTATTTTTTTACGTCGCAATAATATGTGCAGCGCAAAAAGCTCCTTCCATCCTTAAGTCCAAATCATCCTGATCTGCGCCTTGTTGAATAATGCCGGACTATGGCGTCTACTCCTGTTCCCTTAATTTCACGTATCCCGCCTGTTCAGTTGCCGCCTACTACTTTAAAAACGGACTTTTATTTTTGAGGGCCACCATTTTTACATTTATCTTAAACTAAATCTTGTTTTATTTATTTAAACTGTATTATACTCAATGCTACAACCATTCTCTGCCAGCCGAAAATGTGGATAAGACGAAATACAATTAAATATTATTATACATACATATATGTGTGTGTGTAATCTGTATACATATATAATAATAAATATCAATAAAAAGTTTAGGTAAGTGTGGACTGACCACTAATTGCTGCTACAAAAAGTTTATTATCATTGCTTGAAAAAGTGATCTGTGATTTTCGTCATGAAGCTTCGTTTGGTACGTATCTTTTTTATGTCATCAAGGAGGGCGTTGCAATGACGATTTGCATGAATATCAAATGATTTTTGAAAGAAAACAGGATCGCTGAATTGGAATTGACACTCGTAACTGAGTCAGAAGATCGGAGTTGGCGTTTCATGAGTATCGAAGAGATACTGAAGCTTTAGTTTGATATAAGAGATAGGAAAGAAAATCACAGAATAATATTATGGTATATTAGTTATATTCTATTTAAGTTTTATGCCCATCACATTTTTTGTAGATCTTGTAATCTGTGATATTGTAATCTGTAGATTTGGTCATTAATAATTTTTTTGAATTTATGCGATCCACAGATAAATTTACAGAACAACGATACAAAATTCATGACAAGTCATTTATATACATTCAATCATTCAAATATTTTTTTTTCGGAAAGAAGTTTTGTCATTAAATAAAAATACCTAGTAAATGAAACTGAGGTGAATGAAATGAAAATGAAATGCCGACTTTTTCATGTTATGTAATAAAATAATCCAAGAATTTTATTTCTTATAACAGGCTTGATTTGGCATGGCTCTGAAGGTACTATTAGTGCCATGCATTTTTAGTTTTTCGTTCAAGTGGTACCAACGCCTGTATCCTTGCAACCGTCGTGTGCGTGGACGCATCGCGTCTTCGTATTTGTGTCTTATATATCTTGATGATTTGTACTAAACGGACATCAAACTACCATTACATAGACGAAAGCTTTACTTTTTTTTGTCTTTTGCGTTTGCAACTATTGCTTTTGCTTTTGCTTTGCGTATGAATTATATTATCAGTATTATTATTAAGTCATTAATATTGTTACTGGTATTATGATCTTTCCGTGAAGCCTGCCTGGCTAGCTACCACCCTCCTGCTTGAGTCAGCCGCCAAACGACTCATCGTGTTCCGGCTGGGGGCTTGAGAGCCAGTACCTTCTTTCTAACCTTCTTCTCATTTCCTGGCCGACAAGGCATCAGTGATACCTTTGGTCTTACCGATGTCCATGGGCGATGGTGACCATCTACCATCAGGTGGCTCGTCTGCTCGTTTGTCGGATATTAACATAAAAAAAAAGTATTTACTGGCCCATGCACACTCAAGGAAACATCTCCACACATCACTCTTCGATATGTCATCAGAAACATCACGTGTCGGTACATTAAAATAAAATACTCTGATGAGCAGTGACCTTTTGAACGTGGGGTTACGGAGGTTCGTTAAAGTATGCAACGTGAGCGCCGGGACCTTTGGCATTCTGACAGCGGTCCCGGGTCAGCGCGGCTCGCAGTCACGTGTGGTCGGTTGAAAAGTGTTTTTATAATACATTCTACAAAGTGAAATGTTGTGGTACAGTTTCAGGGTTGTAGCTGCAGATGTGTGTGTTAATATAGACTTTTACGTAAATGTTAACAGATTGGTTCATTGGTATGAAAAAGGCGAATAATGATGTCATCGTACTATAGTTATGTCAAAAAATATTTTATTCACTGGTATGTACATGATTTTTTAAATTACTGCTATTAGTTTACTCTTAGTCTGTGTGTGTGTCAGTTAACCTAATGATGTCTGATCAAGGCATAAAATATAAAATTTTAAATTATCATGCATATGTAATTAATAGTCTAAACCGAACGAAGTCACACGGTGCCGATAGTATATTCATATAACTTTTTATAAGTTTCAATCGTAAATAAAATAATTTCAAATAATTTTTTTTTAAACTTGTAGTATATGAAACTTTACCTTGATATTTTTTTTATTAAATATTAATTAATTTATTAAATTTAATTATCTAATTTTAGTTTTATATACGAGAAAATAAAACTCATATATAATATGTTTAGCAGACTGAGTTAATTTTCCATTTATAATATTAGTTTAGATGAATTATTATTCTTTTGTTTAAAACTGTTCAGCTATTTTTTCTCCCAACGGATTGACTTATTATGTTATATCCAAATACTGCTTACAATGTTGTGTTTGTATAAATTTATAAGACTGTTATATGCACATAAATATAATCTACAATGTTTCACAAAGGAAACAACGATTTCCGTTGCTATTTCTGCCAGGAACTTGCTTTTAGACGTAATGCATGTGGTTGCGCACTCATTCATTCTTCAGTAGTAGGATAGGAATTCAATTTTTATGAAAAGCTTGAATGAACTCCAGGAGGAACGTTAAACGATGCGTTTACTTTGCTGGCAGTAGCACCAGAAAGGTTAACGGCTTTCATATATTCCCACGAATGAATGGACTTTTCTCAATATTTTATAAGAACTAAACAAATAACTACAAATTTATTGCGAAATGGCTCGTCAATACTTTATTAGGTATTTGTACCGGTAAATACGGGTTTCCTGAATTATTCACGTAATTCGTTTCGATCTCACTCGTTCCGCATTCCCCTGGCGATTCCGGCGTTAGCATCATTCACTAATGGAACTCCCATGACAATGTGCTTTACAGTTCAAAAAGAAATATTCCGCAGTAAAGAACGAGAGGGGAATAGAAATGTATTAAATTTGAAATTAACTCTAAAACTTCCCGTTGTGTAGTAACAGCAAATTCTTCATGCAACTTTTCAGTAGATGTTCAGTTATTTCAGGCGGAAATTGAAATGAATATTAAAACTGGGCGAGCAGACAGACAGACACGCGAGTGATCCTAGATAAGCTTCATTTTTTTATCGGGACTACAAAACTCCAAAAACTAAATAACTTGGAACATACTGAATCGATCGACTTCAAAAACAAATCAAATCCAAGTTTCACTTATCTCTGTGGATTGCCTTAAATCCAATAGACCACAACCGGATCTATACTGCTGGAGTTTTGGATCTCATGCAACTTTATTAATAATAAACTAGCCATATTTTCCGACGTAATTTAACATTGAAAATCGAAGACAAGTGTAACAAAGAGTAATTTCAATTTAACAATTCTGCTCCATTGGCACAGCAATAAAATGAAATAATACAAAAGAAAATATATTCACTCAATATAATATCCATAACTCAAAGTTGTACTTGCTGACGGTTGCAACGGCCATTCATTCACACCACATTGGCTTTCATGACTAAATGGACCGAGGGGTAGTGGTTGAATCAAATTGATCGTAAATAAGCTTTAACGAGCCGACCCAGACCGTGGCGTCACAAAACTATTTATGACAGCGAGTGTACTCACGTGTCCGAACTGAGAGATCTGTTACGGTAGAACTGTTGAAAATATAAGTAAATTATTTTATTAGTACTGCACTTTTACCTAAATGTGTTCGGTATTTGTTGATTTATTCATTTTTTTTATGTTAATAGCCGACAAACTAGCAGACGAGCCACCTGACGGTAAATGGTCACCGTCGCCCATGGACATCAGCAAGACCAAAGGTATCTCAAATGCGTTGTCGGCCAGGAAATGAGAAGAAGATTATAAAGAAAGAAAGTACTGACAAACAAATGGAGTAAAAAAACAGACAGAGAATAATCCTAAGAATTTTATTACGCCTAGGTATCACATAAATAGTTGTGGTGGCCTAGTGGTTTGACATCAGATCTTCCGCACAGGAGATTCCAGTTCAAAACCTGTCAAGACCTCTAATTTTTCAAATTATGTGCGTTTTGGAAATTATGTGCGTGAAGGAAAATATAGTGAGGAAATCTGCATACCCGACAGTCCTCCATAATGTTCTCAAGGAAGTCTGCCAAGACGCGTTTAGCCAGCGCGGTGGACTATAGCCATAACCCTTTCATTGTGAGAGAAGACCCAAGCCTAGCAATGAGACAATATGGGTTGTAATCATGGTCTCATAAATAGCATATTCGATTTGTTTATAGATATTCATTTTGAATTTCCAAATAGACAATTCTAATTTATTTTTTGTATTGTTAGTTATGTAATATTATATCTCAATTGAGATTTCGATGGATTCATGAATACCATATTTGAGTTTGTCTTTATCATTGTAGACTATTTAGAGATTGACGTATAAATGCCCATATGCTTAGACTCCCCCAATAACATTCGCTGTGGCACAAATGCATGAAGTTTCAGCATCTATTGCTGACCAGCATCACCAACACCTAAGACCCGCGGATCTCATTTATCTGCCATATAAATGTCAACCCCAACCTGGAAACTCAAATAAGACCTATTTCAGGCCTATCATATTTGACCTACTACTCCTGTGGACTAAATTAAAAGAGAAGATTTGTATTCCTCAGTGGTCGCATTACCTGAAACACAGCAGATGTCTTTCATTGCAGTAGCCGAGAAACGAGTAAACGGACCACCTGATGGTATATGGGCACATGTTAAGTAATATTAAAGAAAAAGAAGAAAGCGGTGAAAAGCTTGCTAAGGTGAATTTTGGTCAGTGTGACGAACTATGGTGTTCATCCCTTTCACCGTGAAAGAAGATCCGAGTTCATAGAGGTCATTGAGTGTAATGATCGATGAGATTGTCACTAGATGCTAGGAAATATCTACTTTAGGCGTAAGAAAAAATAGGATCAAGCTATCGTGAGCGCTGACGCGGCTTTAACAAATTACACCTTTCTGGGTGACCTGCTTTTTCAAGCGAAAACGCGCCCAATATATTGTTGCCAGTGTCGCCTAACCTGATCAAGTAATTTGTCACTCTTTGTTGTCTTCGAGTCGTAAAGTTATCCACTTTGTCATCACTGGTCTAAATACTATGTTGATTATTATTGTCCTCGGCGTAGATATAACACTTCGTTTATTCTCTGTAATTTTAAGATCAGATATGAAATGTCTTAAATTCCATATTGATGTATCGAAATTTCGATCGTCTCGTACTGGACATGTCTACTTCAGAAACATTTTTAAATGTGAAATATTTGTGACAAATTAGACACATATATGTTATAATGGCTTAATCACAGCATTGTTTAGATAGATTTGTTCGACTAGTTTGTATGATTTAAACGACTCTTGTAGGTGAAACTTGGATAGATTTGAAAGTCCTTGAAACGTAAGTAAATACTGACGTTTATAAGCTCTTCAAATCGGTAATACTACTGAAAATTTTTGATTCTTATAAGTTTCATCAACGACATTTTGGAATATCTCGAAAATTTTTTTTTAAGTTGTGGTCATTTTGAAGTTTTTTGTTGTTGCGTTAATTACTATTTATATTATGTTTAAAGATTACGTATGATGAAAAGTAGATGTCCTATCCTTTATATGTAGATTTATTAATATAGATAGATATAGAATTGAATAATTTACACTCCAATCAATTCAATCAAAAATTCATAATTATCATCAGTATTTTTATTAAAACACCATCAGTATGCCCCGACTTCTTTCGAGTTCAATACTTGAAGGATTATATACACAATATATATATATATATATATATATATATGTATATATGTAGGATTGAGAATAAGTAAGCAAGCGATGGAAGAATGGAACGTTGACAGGATATCCGGATGAATAAATGAGTATGATCATATAGAAAGAGATGGATGTATGCGAATGTAAAGGATAGAAGAAAAGAATGCAAGATGGCCAATTTTGTCTGAGCAAGCGCGGAGAGCGAAAGGTGATAGATAGTAAATTTGTGGAAAAATAAAACGAAGATAGAAAAAACGAATTTTTATTTCTGCCACGCCCCACGCCACACACACACACATATATATATATGACCATCCGGAATAATGTACCTTTCAAAAGGTAAAAATTTTGTTTCAAATAGATGCCGCTATTCTGAAGAGTACTCTCTGCATACATCCAAGCTCACAAAACTCGCACTCTCTGTGTAATGTTAGTGTAGATTGCATACATTGTATAATAAATTTTTATGATCAACATTATTATCAACATTTTCGTCTTTACCGAGGTTATTTTACCTTCGTCTCAGTTGGTTCGTCGTCATTCATTCAGCTCAATTAGCATCAATCGATACTGTTTTTTCTGATTGAACATTTTGAATTTTTTAGTTAAAATATACTTTTAATTGTAATGGTTCCTAACGATTTTCGGTATTTTTACCGATATTTAGGTAATCTTGCACCACCGCACTGCCACCGTGACCATGCTCCATACAAGCGGGTTGAATATTGGCATAAATTACAAACATTGTATGTACCATACATATTTAAAAAAATTTAAGAAGTACATTGATGGCTTTATAAGTTGAAAGCACTCTACTGAGTTCGATAACGTTTTGTGTTCTCGTACACAGAGTTCTGATTATAGCTACATAATGTGTTAATTATATTAAGTATCGTACTTCATCCTTTCATTACAACTTTGATTGAATATAACAAAAGGGACTAAGTGGTTAGTGGTTCAATTCAAACGGGTATAATTTAATCAGACACCCACTGAACCCATTTCGACTAGCGTTTTCAATTGGTAGAATATTCTGGGTCAAATTTAAAGCTTTGTAAATTACATGATCAATAACGCGTCTATTTGCGTTTCACCATATTTTCTCTTAACTGGATTTTTTTAAATTAGGTACGTATCTAGCGTTTTCTGACCTATGTCCGATATTTACCGCAAACTAATGTATTCTGATTTTGGAACATAATTTTGAGTGAATTTGGATGAGAATTTAAAGTAGGTTTTGACAAACGCGTCAACCGATATATCGAATGAAAGGGCTAAAACGAAAGCCCTTTCATTTGGTGATGATGATAACTATATCTATACGTATAATAAAATTCTAACTCATCGCTTTCTGTACATTAAGAATATATGAGAAATACTACTATTAGGGGCCTTTATCAATAAAATAGAACCCAAAATAATAGTTTGGTCTGTTTGTCCGTGCGTTAATTCGCGCTTAACTCATAAATGGTTTAATCGATTTCGTTACGTTTTTCACTAATGTATTGCAGAAATTACCACTTAATTTTCAAAGTTCGTTTCAAAAGGTTCTAAATTAATATATTTTTAATTCATAGTATTAGGGTTTTAAATTTAATTCCGAGAATTCATCTGTTTAAGTGGCTTCAACGGGTGTAATCTCATCTGTTCACAAAATTGTGATTAGTTTATGGGTTCCGTTAAGTGATGGTGCCATATGTCATCGGTCTAGAAACAAAGAACAGGCAAATCATATTCATCGAGTATTGACAGAATATCTTATGGTTCTAAGAACAAAAAACAATGAAGGGGCTTGTATTGGTCGGTGGGAAAGGACTTTCGCTCTTAAACAAGCAAGTGAGCAAGATATCGAGTAAAGATGATTGTATCAGAGTGTACCAAGTTTTGTTGTCATTTTAAACTGTAAAAGGGGTCAAAGTATTAAATAATTGTACGAGTATACAGATATTATTATTCAAGATGCTCCTGACACAACTACTGACAGGGGGCATCTTACAATAGAACAAGAAAAATCCATTCCTAAAATAATACAGCTGGTATTTCGAAGCCTAAGGCGTAGTTTTTCTGAGGTGAAATGAGGGCAGTTTGCTAGCATATCATATGAGATTTGAACATTAGTCTCCTGCACCGGGGTTTATATCAGACGCAGAAAATGACATGCCTAATCCTGTTTTTTTTTTTTTAACATGGATAGCCTGATCACCTAGTTCCCGAAAAGACAGGATTTGTGGTTGCATTGTTGAACTAGAATCTACTTTACACGAGAGGTTTTATAAAACATTTGTCCTAAAATTCAAATTTATCCATGATCCCGTGTATACATACTTTGAGACGAATCAAAATTGTAACTACCCGTCCGATATCAAGAGTGAAACTGCAGCATGGTAGAAAACATTTTAGGTTAATTTAGGTTTAGTTTGAGTCAACAGTTATAGAGTGTCGTTAATAAGTTGTAACTAAGACCGTTAATGAATACGATGAACATGAGTCATATTGATAACTAAAACGAGATTTGTTTACACTTCACGCAAGTGGCGCACCGGCCGGCCATGAGATTGTTTACGCTGTAGTGAGTTTGATTTTTATGGACAAGTCGATGAACTCTCACACTATTTCACTGCTATTAAGTTGTTATCGTCGCAACTAGACTATTGTCAAAATAAATATTACTGTAAAAATGTTTTACACTTTCCAATGGCAATACTTTATTGTGGTTTGACGTAACTTTAACATGTTACTAAGAGATAGCACGGAGATGAAATATTGTTATAATACTCAAAATGTCTTTCGTAGGGTAGCATATTTAGGGATATTTAGACTCGCTCCCGGAGGAATCCTCTGGACAGTTGTTATAATAATAAGTAAAATTCTCTCAATTTTATTGCGTATGATTGCGTATTGAAGGGTAAGGTTCAATGTGTTAGTGTAAATGATATCAAATCATCGGGATTATCAATTGTAATGGGTGTTCCACAGGGCTCTATTCTAGGTGCGTTCCTTTTTCTTGTTTATATTAACGATTTGCCGTATTTTATTAGCAAATATACGGACATTGTACTCATTGCTGATGACACATCTTTAATATTTAAGAATAAAAGAAATAAATTAAATTTTGACTTTGTCTCATGTATCGCATAGGTTTACCATAAACAATTTAGTGTTAAATGCTAAAAAAACGAAGTGTATAGAGTTTTCACTACCAAATGTGTAGAAGCTAGACAAAATCCTTACATTAAATAATGAAAAATTGACTATAAAACATTCCACAGCTGTTTTAGGTGTCACCTTAGATAGTAAGCTTCAGTAGGGCGCCCATATATCGGTTCTAGCAGGTAAACTTAGTAGGTCTGTTTAAGCCATTAGGAAAATAAGACTGATTACTAATATAGAGACAGCTAGACTTGTTTATTTCGCCTATTTTCATAGTCTTATGTCTTACAGTATCCTAATGTGGGGTAAATCAGTGGACATTGATTTAAAATTTGTATTATACAAAAGAGCAACCAGAGCTATATACAGATTAAGGTCACGTAAGTCATTGAGGGAAAAAATTTAAGTTATTATATTACAATTCATTTATAGTAATTTAGTGTTCATTACTGCCCCCCTCCCCCCCGAGCAGGTGGAGTGATGATCTGAAGAAAACGGCTGAAAGCCGTTGGATTCAGAGGAACCAGGATCGGTCGGAGTGGTGTCAACTAGGGGAGGCCTATGTCCAGCAGTGGACTGTAAAAGGCTGATGGATAGATAGATAGTGTTTATTAAAAAAAAATGTGTACATGCACAAATGTGATACACACAATCATGAAACAAGAAATAGGCATAACTTGGTTACTTCTTCCTATCGTCTTCAAAAGGTTCAGTGTTCTTTCATGGGGCTTGGAGTTCGTTTTTACAATAAGGTTCCAAGGTTGATACGTAAGTTACCCATTGTAATTTTTAAGCAACGCATTAAAATACAGCTTATAGACAAAGAACATTATAGTATGAATATATTAATGACAAGGACGCCTGAAAATAATAGTGTAGAAACCAGTTCTGCACAGGTTTAAACTTTTGTACTTACCATGTGTGGCTTAAAAATGTGCTGATGAGTTTCTTTCGCCGTTTCTTCTCCTCAATGTCAAAGCACCTTTTCGAAACGGTGGTAGAAGCAAAAAATGACATTCACAAGTCTATTTATGGAATACTTATATGATTAAATGATTTTTAATTTTTTTTAATACTCAAATTATCTTTGGTAGGCTATCATGTTTAGGGATACCTGCACTTCCTCAGATAGAAATCCACTGGACAGTTGCCCAGTTGCTAGTGACACTGCCTGCTGAGCGAGGAGTCCCGAATTAGCGGTCGAGTTACAAATTTTTATGAATTAAGAAATGAAATGAAATAATATGTATTCGAAGTTTGCTCTTTACAAACACTTTTCGAATGTCAAACTATGCCATCGCTTCAGCAAATTCCTACCATGAGTGGTCCCGCAAGAAAAAGCGGCAAGAAACTCCCGAAGATTTTTTTTTTCCTGCTTACAGTTACAGAACGCACTTATGGCTACATATAAAATCATGTCCAAACAGTCTTATCCTTAAAGTAATCATCAAGTTTTTAATAACCTTTCCGTATAAGAATGCTTTTCACGTGAGTTTTAAATTTACAATATGGCATTTCTGTCAATTGCAATGTAATTTTATTATAAATATTTACACATCTACCCATGAAAGAGCTTAGTCTGAAATTTGGAACAATCAATTTAGCCTTACTCCTAGTATTAATACTGTGAACATTACTCTTCCTAAGAAAACTATCAGAGTATTTTTTAACGTACATAATATTATTTAAAATATATTGTGATGCTACAGTTTATACTTTAAATCACTAATTACTATCAATTACTTTAAAGAGATCTATTTCACTTAAAACACAGGAAATGCTAGGGCGGGTTTGAGAGTTATTTTTGCGAAGCATGTTATTATTATTGTTATAAAATAATGTAGCTCAAATTTAATAGCAGAAAATTAAATGTTTCAACAGAGTTAATTAATCGACACAATTCGGCATTATTAATCAAATTATTCAACAATTTGGAAGGTCGGTGAGAGGAAAAAACAAAGAAAATTGATACGTATTAAAATAATTATTATTCATTTATATTTTATTTGAGACTAGCGGCCCGCCTCGACTTCGTTCGGCTTAAACAATTAATCTTATAGCTTATATCCATCTAGAATAATGTGTCGTACAAATGATAAAATCATTTTTCAAATACCGTGGTTCCGAAGGTTCAAATTGAATTTAATAATTATTTAATCATACGAGTAATCTGGAAATACACTTATGCACATCATTTTTTGCTTCCACTACCTCGGTTATCTTCCAAATACACACAAACGTCCAAAATTCGTACTCTACCTTTATATATATTAGTGTAAATAAGAGCAAGTCAATTTCAGACATTAATTACCTACTCGATTAAAATACGTAAACAGTCAATAATTACCCACAAAATACTTACCTTATCTAAATTTATCAATTAATTTACTTTTCATTAATTGTTATATCATAATAAAAAATAATAATATACTTACATTCAATTTTATTATTTTCTTTAGGCTATATTATAAATATTTTTATTTGTTGCAGCAGCTGCTATAGTAAACCATTCGAAATATTATTTATTAATAACTTAACACATCTTTAATCTCTTATCCCGCGGGAACACACCCATTTCCCGAGAAGAAACTATCATAAATGTATACCCATAATATCAGTATAATATAAAAATGGATACTAGTATGCTACAAATTAATATACTTTGCACATTCTTTTAATTATTATTATTTTTATAGAGGTTTGTAAATAAAAAAATATATGTAGTTATTGGATAAAAAAACAGACGGGTCACCTGATGGTAAGTGGTCACCACCACCCACTGACGTCTGTAACACCAAAGGCATCAATGATGAGTTTTCAGCTACACGATTGGGTCTAGCAAGAATTCTATGTTTATTGTAAAATATTTAACACATATTCGTTTTTACAGTAACCATTTATATACCAAAAGGAACTTACTAAAACAAAGATTCTTATGTTAACTAAACTTATTCAAAATGAGCGCCACGATTTGAATACAAGCCTTCAACCTTCGCGGCAAGTCGTCTATAGCAGCACCAACGAGGTCCATATCAATGTGAGCGGCTGCTTTGATATAGGATGCCTAGAGGGGCTCCAAATCAGGATGAGGCTTGGAGCAGGCCTTTTCCTCCGAGTGTTGCCATATTTTATTATCCAACGGATTTAAGTCTGAACTGGCGGAGGGCCAGTCTTCGTGCCGGATGAAGTTAATTACACGCGCCGCCAAGCAGTTTTACGCGCTTTTCGCTCTATGCGCTGGTGCAAAATCTTGCTGGAATACCAAGGGTCTGTTATCGAACATACTATAAGAAAGAGGTTTTATAAAGTTTGTGAGGACTGTGTTTTGATTTTTACGTCTTTCCCACAAAAATATACTTCAGTAAAGCCCGAATATGAGTCTCCCAGCCAAACTATGAATAATGTTGAAAAATGGCCTTACTGGACACGCGAAATGCGGCTGCTTACTTTTTCACTGTTGCTGTTGATGATTTATTTCATCCGAAAAAAGGATGTTACGGTGTTTTTCCCGCATACGCTTTCAAGAAAACGCGTGAATTCTTCAGTCTCAGGTCCATTAAACGCACATCCAAATGCACTTGGCCGCCGTGGTGGACTATACCCTTAATTCCATACATTGTGAGTGGATACCCGAGTCTAGCCGTGGGACAGTGTGGGTTATAATAATGACATATACATGTGAAACAGACATCATTCGATATTGCAACGTCACTGTAATTTTCGTGCCGACAAATGAAGACGGAAAAGGTATATACGAGTAATATTTGTATGTAAGAAATTAAAATCGTCTGCAAAAGACCCATCCGACATGGAAACCTACCCCGGGTACTGGCGTAAAACAAAAAAGAAAAGTGTAATGAGCCAGCAATTAGCAGGACCTTTGCTTCTATTGGCTGGCAACACGACTGCAATGCATTCAGTGCCTCACTTCCGTTACTGCTCTTGTAGCAGACGGACCCCTCCGACATACTCTCGAGTAAGTCCTTCACCTTTTCGACTGTATTTACTGTGCCGTCGAAAACCGATCGACCGCGACTTATTTGTTGCCCTTTAGTGTCATTTTGTGTTGGCAATAACTAAGTGTCCGTTTCGCGCTTTGAGTTGGTTGATACCTAACGGTGACAACGAATCCAACTAGCGTTGACCCGGTGCGCTTCTCAGTCCTCTCGGACTGA
>PDGT01000077.1:1247783-1308487 GCA_003671415.1 Megathymus violae
AAAAAAAAAAAAAAAAAAAAAAAAAAAAAAAAAAAAAAAATGCATTCAGTGGTATAGACGTGTAACAATCAGTGATCATAAAGGCCGTGTACGGAACTGTGAAATTTAAATCAGATCACACAAATAACCTCTTAAGGCCTCAAAAACCATTTGTACTCAATAATGACGCTCGTAAATCTTCTAACATCTATATAATCAAGTGCTTAAATCAATCGTAACAAACGTTTAATGTTCGCACATCCTCGAACTCGCTTAGATCTTTTTATTGGCTCATAAAATCTGGACTATCCGTTACAGCCGATTAAAAGACTATCTGTTCGTAGCCTATTTGCGAAATTGCTGCTCGCATGATTTATTGGAGGGCTGCTTACCTATTATTTGCAACTTTGCTTCGCATTTCGTTTCGTGTTTGAGTCATGGGGCTATGTTCGTTCATAAAATTAAATTTCGCTCACCAAACGCTCGTTGCTTACCGGCTTCTGTATGGCAACTTTATGTCGGCAAAGTCTTTCAGCGTTTCTTTGACACGATCAGACTTTATCGTTTGTTATATATCAATCGTTAAGACATATCGGAGGCCTTCGGGCTATATAAAAATTTCCAACATTCGCTTTGCTCCAAAATTAATTCTACCTACCTGTTGTAGGTAATGTGGTGAAAAACGCTCTACAGTTTCTCGATCATAAGCAGAGGTACTCGTATGAGGGAAAAGTATGGATCAAAAAATTTCTCAATATATCGAGCTGCATTAACACCGTCACTTGGATCGATTATAACCCTTCCCAAGAGGTACCGAGGCGGTATAGTGAAGTACCCTCCGGCCTTACTCAATTACGACGTAAGAGCCTCACCTGCAGCGGATTGCTATTGGATTAAAGCTAACGATGTTGAAAAATATAATGTTCAATCGATTTTGAAATAATATTAATTGGTTTTATCAGTTAAGCCTTATTCCTAATATTAATATTGTGAACATTACTCTTCTTAAGGAAACTGTCAGAGTATTTTTTAACGTACATCTAAAATATATTGTGATACAACAGTTAATACATGGATTTTTTTGAAGACATCTCAAAGTGAGTTCCTTGGCCTGGGGTTGTACATGACACGTACTGCTCTTTATTTGCAATATAAAAATCGCCTCAATCAGCAGCTGAGCCCCACAACAACCGCCCATACGACATCACACTGTGAAAAAAGCTTAAATGAACCAATCTTGCTAATGAATAAGTCTAAATGAACTTGATGGCCCTATGTTTCTATCTTGAAATTTACATATGGAAGAAAATACACGAGTTAACGTCTATTTTCCAGTAACAATAACGGACAATAGGCTACAAGTGCTCTTAGCCGATATACACGTCAGTATGTATGGAATCAACATGTGTGGAGGTAATGTAGCGCGATGTGCCGGTGGTGGCATTTGAGCGGTCTAACGTAAATACCAGAACAATGGAGTCCATTTGTTTTGAAACGCGCCCATATGTTTCGTCACCAGCGGGCCGTTGACCTCGTCGAGTAAAATGCTCGGGCAAGGAGGAATCCCTCGAGTCCCGAACTGCCCACGCATGGGCTGCGCCTCAATGTAGGGCGCACGCCGCCTAGCACGTCTCGTATTCGTATCGTACCTATCGTACCAACGGATCATTCGATCGACGGCGGTTGCGCGGTGTACACGCTGCGTCGTGATAATATTGAGTCTTATTTTAATTTCGGGTAAATATTTATTAAATAAAATAACGTTCAATTTATAAGAAGAACTTGTGATTGTTTATAGTTATCGCTCCTCTGCCTAGATATATACATGTATCTATATGTTTATGAATAGATGTATATTTATTATCTGTAATCAGTATGTTTACCTTTTTATTTAGTTATATTGTGTCCGTGCCTTCCTCACTTTTCCAACGCCAACCAGGCACAACTGGAAGAGACTGCTATTATGCAATAATTAATCATGTAAACCTTAAATGAAATCAAATGAAATAATATTTAATTCAAGTTGGTTTTACAAACACTTTTCGAAAGTCAAACTACACCATCAATACATCCCTACCGTGAGTGGACCCAGAAACAGAAGCGGCAGTAAACTCCCAATAAAGCTTTTTCCCTACGCACATTTACAGAAAGCACTTACAACTATTTATGGTTTATCTTTAAACTAATCGTCTAGTTTGTAATAACTTTTCATCGGAAGGATATAAGAAGAGTAGATACGATTTTTGATGTTAGATTAAAGATTTACGAAAAGCACAAAGCTATACTAATATTATAAGAGGAGAGTGTAAAGTTTGTAAGTTTGTGTGAATGCGGAGGTTAATTCTCTGGAACCACGGTACCTATTTGAAAAGTTCTTTCACCATTTAAAAGGTACATCATCGTGGATGGTCATATGCTATATATCATGTGATTAATCTAATAGGTCAAGCCGAAAGAAGTAAGTGGGCCGCTAGTAAATAATAAATACGAGTAAGTAGTAAGTGATTCATCATTGATAAAAAAATCTAGTTTTACACGTCAGAAAAAATGGAACGAATCAACAATCACCTGTGTGCCGTCAGGGCATCGACCTCCATGTGTCGGTCTAAAATTATATTTCAGCTATTAATACTAACGCCGGCTATCGAGTCATGTATAGAGATGATTTTTATTCGCCGTCCTGCGACAGGATCCTAGACAAACCGTTCACTGATTTATTTATTTACTGAAAAACTTCATGGCTCTTACATTTAAAATGAATACATATGAGTAATAAGCAAACTTACTTAATTTTTTCTCTCAAATTCTGATATGGAGGTTACGACGATTTAATGAGTAGGTATATGACGGTGATTCATTCGTGCGAAGTTTACGATTTCCTATTTGTGGAGCGACATGTACGAAGCGACAGTAGATACAAAATTATACATTTATAAGCGTGTTGATTACTCACGTAAAATAAATGATCATTCCGTTTGACAAATCTACACTCCATGAAGGTAATTTATATTATAAATAAAATAAGCTTACAGCTCCCATATTTGCGTATCGTATTATGGTGGTGGTATATGACGGTTTTAGAGGCATCCTTCTGTTTACGAAAAGCTTTAACCTAGTAAAAAAGTAGACGAGAGCTCGGATTGACAGGAATTCCGCCTTGTGAAAGATAATTAAGGCTTATTTACTTAAATATTATGAGAATACATTACCGTCTATAATATTCCGCATCCATGTATCTGATTAACTATTAATAGCATCCGAGCAAAGCAGTTAATT
Organism: Megathymus violae; assembly: GCA_003671415.1. Lineage (NCBI taxonomy): Eukaryota > Metazoa > Arthropoda > Insecta > Lepidoptera > Hesperiidae > Megathymus > Megathymus violae. The sequence goes on from PDGT01000077.1 coordinate 1,251,039, forward strand.
GATAGGCTCAGCGATTAATATCCTAGATGAATGTGCGGCGTGTCGTATCAAGAGCTCTCGGCGTGACCTAAATGCTCAGAGATCGATTAAGTTTGTAAATGATGCCGTATACATTAGTGCGAACAACACTAGTAATCTCTCCTTATGAATGAGGATGAAAGCAAAAGCACCCTTTATAACTAAGATACGCAAACTATTTACTAATGTCTTGGGCAGATGGGGCACTTAAAATCCGGTGCACAACCTGATCGTCCAGTTACATACCAACATTTTATAATACCATATTTATTACGTGACCATATTTACACTAAAATTGGTAAAATAAACAATTCGATACGGTACCAAAAAGAATAACTACAAAATGTTATTACAGAGTACCCACTACAGAGCGACAATACATTTAAATAATATCATTATTATACTCGCTACATACTGAAATGTTTGATGTCAGTGTCAAGACAAATAGATGGTGATCCGTTTGTGTCTAGTACACATGGAGAAAATAGGGTACGACAAACGGACAGATAGGCAGATGGGATGACGATTGTATGAGAATTCTGTTTTTTTATTATGTACATGTTACTAAAACGTAAATGGAACATATCTACAAATTATTTAACCAATTTAAAAAAAAAAACATTTTTGTTTAAAATAGTTCCCGAAAGGACTACATAGACCTATTAAAATTTCCAGTTAATCATAGCGCACGTCTATGAGATATATTGCGTTAACCTGATGTCAAGGGATCTGTTCATTTTTAATTATTAATGTGATACATTACAACGTTTTAAAGCTTTACGATTCTGTTGCAGCAATACAGTTTTCCGCAACAAATCGAAACAGGGTTGTCAATTTATAATCGCTTCACAATATTTTTGGTTACAAACAAAAAAAAAGTAATCTTACTAAATATATTGCATTTGAAGTCCGTGATATGTTTGGACGGCGACCGATATTGGAGATGTATTAATAATTTTATCCACACAACATCCGCCGCCGACTGTATTGGAATTCCTTTTGTATATCTTTGTATAATAATAGATTCGTGATACTGAACTTGACATTTATTTGCGTAACTTGTTCGTTAATGTTGTAAACGAAATAGTACTGCAAAGTAAGCACCGAACGCTTGCCCGTGGGGATTGTAAATACATCTACATACGCAAATATAATTACATGTTATTAGATATTATTATTAGAGCTGTTTTAAAATGTAACACTGTAAGACAGTGGTAACATACGTTAATAACGCTATCGTCGTAATGGAGGCCTAATAATGCACACCCGACCACGCTGCTTCAATGTTGAATAGTGTCCAACCGAAGCGCTCCTTCCGACGCGGCTTTACGACTATTATCAGATCTTCGAAACTCGCGGTCATCCATTCCACTAACGACCGCGCCCGCCGGTGTTCATCTGGGCCGATTAGATTATGAAACAACACAAGTCTTTGCGCTATAAGAGCTATATGTATTATGACAAGCAAACTAATTGTCTGATATCCAAACAATGAATTTTTATTGTTGTGAGTGTTGCTCTCTCTGCGCTTGCTTGGCTTCAGGAAAAAACTACCCCTTACGCTTAGAAATAGCAGCTGCATTGTTTTAGGACTGAGTTTTTCTCGTTCAGCAAAGTTAGAAATTACAATATTATTTATAATTTTTTTTTTTAATATATGTATGGCTTGCAATGAAACAAACTTTAGGCATTAAGTTATGCTTACTGCAATACACATTAGTGAAAAACAGAACGAAATCGGTTAAGCCATTTCCGAGATAAGAGGAAACTAACAGCTATTGTGTTCTATTGCGTTAATAAAGGCCCCTTATAATATTTTTTCTCATATATCGTTCATGTACAAAAAGAGATCAGTTAGAATTTTATTATATGTATAGATATTAATACTATATATATATATTATTTCTTGACGTGGGAGTTGTGGATGTATTTTAATTACTCGCAACTGCCGGCCATTTAAGTTTTTTACCACTCAGCTCATCACATCTTCTCTCCTAATGTTATAAACTCCTCTATAACACTAAGTTAGTTGAAATTCTGTACTATTTTTTTTTTTCAAATTGAAAAATCTAATATAATTTTATACCTATACCTAAATCTACTTATGTACTTACTACTACGTATAGTGATTAGGGCGCCGTCATATACATATCTTAAAGTAATGATCTTTTTCTTTTTGTATTTGGTGTGCGCAATAAAGTGTATATACATATACATATATAGCTATCCATATAAATGCCTTTCATATTATATTACTGGAAGGCAGGCACTTTTACTAATACAATGAAATGGAATTAGAATTTAATATTATTTTTTGTGTATCCTGTTTTTGTGTATGATTTGTCCAGAACGAATTCCGAAACGATTTGATATACTTTAATATGTGCGGATTTCACTGTTATCTATGGTTTAATCTTTGGCTGAGCGTACTACTCCAAGCCATATTAAGAGAGAAAAGAGTCTATGGTTTAACTGGACAACTATGTGTCTATTACTTACCTTGTCTATAAAACCTGATAAGTTTAGCGGATGTTTGGTCTCAATCACGCAATGATTCCGGGTCTCAATCCCTCTCAGTCCTGGCAATGTTACACAGACACAAAGAAATAAAAAAATATATAGATTTAGCTATTATTACGTATATGTAGATAAAGTAAGTAAAATATGTAGACTATAGGCAAGGCTCAATTTTATTTATTTTTCTTTTATACTAATCCACTAAAGTTCGTTTTTGTCGATGCTTTCAGTACCTACTCTATGAGTAATAAAAAGTGTCAGCGCGGTTTTCAAATCAAAAATAGAATACAGCGTGAACGTCAACTTGTATTGTATACGAAAATGAACCTGCGCTGAAAATTGCTTTGCAAACGGTACAGTCGGCTGGCGGCGACATTGATGTTATGAACAATGCGTTCATCGTATGGGTCGTGTCAGAGAGCACCATGTACCTACATGTACAGTGCGTACGCGAATTAATTTCACAGTATAAATTTGAAGATGCATCTGGAGTTTTTATGTTAAGGAAGACGAAACAAGTAGATGGGCTACGATACGATAATTCTAAAGCCATCGCACTCGGGTTGCAGGGTTTTGACACGTTTACGGCCTGCGTATTACCGAAACCTTATTGCACACGAAACGCGTAAATCCTAGCGAGCGTCCCGGATAATACGAGAGTATTGACGTGACTAAACAGGGTGGTAGCGAGTCCGCCAGACCACGACTTTCCAGGGATACCGTTCGGCATAGTCTCATTTATTCATTTATACACCAACACGTATTAATTGGTCCGGAACAAATCGTTGTACAGTAACCTAACATTATTATAATAGTCATTATGATTCGTATACATTTTATGAATAACTTTTATGAGCCGATCGTAATTTGGCTGTGAATAAACTTCTCGACAAAATAAATAGCTTGCGTTCAATCTATCAAATCGATTATTAGCTATACGATATATGTGCATTTGGAAAAACTAGCTATCACAGGCTCGTTTCGACAGACGGTAAAAGATCGAAACGTTATCACTGGAACGATTAAGCAGATTTTCATGAGGTTTTTATTAATAGTTAGTGACTTACGAGCAGGTTTAGATGCATACACAGTAGGGTGAATGTAAAAAACTTACAAAACACCTTGATAGAAACAAATAACAATTGCTTCCGTGCGCTTTTATATTTGTGGCCATAAGGAAAGGAAAAAAACGAAGCAACATGCAGTCGATTTATTTAATTTTAAATAAATGCACTTTATTTTTCGTTAAAACGCTGTAAAACTTGTCAATTCAACGAATATTCGTGTAAATTGATTGTCGTAGCACAACGCTGATCATTGACATTGCTAGATTTCGCCGGGTCTGATATATTACAATAAACCCAATACAGCCCCCGCTTCGGGAAATACTGAATTATAATTGTAATAAGGTTACGTCAATGCAAGTATTCCTTGTCTTGGCGATAATGAATTCTAGAAGATTTGGGGTGGATGAAGTGGGCCTATTGTTTATTCGTTTAAAAATTTATGTACACGTGAAACTTATAAAAATATGGTTATTTTGCACAAGGTTAGTACAAAACTACTGTATTTCAAAATTAAATCTCTTCTAGCGGTCCTGGGGTCGGAGAAGACATGCAGATTTAATAATATTTTATTTAATAATACACAATAAGTACTAAATACAACAAATAAGGTTTTAATAATCAACTTATGTTTAATAATTACTGACAACCGCATGGCCCAGTTGGTAGTAACCCTGTTTGCCAAGCGAGGGGCCCTGGGTTTGATTCCCGGCCGAAGCGCCATTTATGTGACAGATAAATGATTATTCTCGAGTCATGGGTGTTTGTAATGTCATATTTGTGTATGTTCGATATGTATAAATCGAGGTAGCTAACCTGAGGTGTTCAAAAAATATTACCTTACATTAGTAAACATTGAGTTGAATGGTACAAAGCACGGATAATTTCAAAGAACGATTTTTTTATATCTGCAAACGAGCAGACAAGCCACCTGATGGTAAATGGTCACCGTTGCCCATAGTCTTCAGTAACACCAAAGGCATTACCGAAATGTTGCCGACCGAAACGGACCCGGGGACATTATTACCTCATGTTATAGTAATGTCATTCATTGCCTTCTTTAATACACATATACATCATCAGCAAGTTATGTTTGACTCAATAATAAAAGAAGGGTGTAATACTCTTCGTTTTAACGTTACATCTTAGAATATAATGTTTTTAATTAATTAATTTGTTTAATTTCTTTCTTTCATTTTACTTCTGAATTCATTATTAGAACCCGCAACTCTCCTGTCGCTGTGCTCGGTCCCTTTGTTCTATGTGGGTAAAGGCCAACACGCTGGCCAGACCTTTAACGATAGTCAACAGTCAGGTGTGCTAGTTTCCTTGCGATATTTCTTTAGCCAAATCAAATAATGACTTTTTTACGCACATAATTTTCGAAAGTTATTAGTTAGATCAGGATTTGGAATTGGAACCCCGTGCGGAATTGACATTCAAGCCACTGGTCTAATATAATTCTCATAGTGCATACTGCAAATGTTTGGTACAAACGAGAATAATTAAACTCAGCGGGGCATAATATATTCTGTTTGTTTACAAACTATTGCGGATTTCAATTCAATTATTTATTTAAATACATTTGCGTGTATTGAATAAATTATAAAATGGTTAAAACCTTTTTACAATGTTAATCGTTAAAGCCGATTAATACGCTGTCCACGTGAGAATTGGCATATTTCAAACACCTCTGAGAACTTTACTTGCGTTAAAATGAAAGAATACAAGCCATAACTTAATATTGCGACTTAATCGTACGTTCATATTTACTGCAACAACACTGAAGTAAATAAATATGTGGTTTAATTATAACATCATAGATGGCGCTGAGATTTATTTTTGAAACTAAAATAAGGACTTCTTAGTTGTTGTTGTTACAAAAACGTGTTTTAAATATAAAATTACTATAATTAACATACTTGCTCAAACGCAAACTGAATCTTGTAACCTGTTTATTTATAGGCCTAAAAGTAATTAATGATTGTACCCAAAAGTCTGTTTCTATCGATAATTAATTAACAAATTTTATCGGCTTTAAAGAGGGTTACAGCGGCTCAGGCTTCAACACAGCCGCTGCGGTGAAAAAAAAAAGATTATTAAAAGCTGTTTTAATTAAATATTAATGATTTTTCGCAAAAAAAAATTAACAGCGCGATTAGCGATTTGTTATTAGATTGTGACTTTGATTGAATCATTAATCACTTACGATTGGGGCTCAAACTATAAATACTGCCAGAGTCGAAGATCTGAATCAAATACATTTTTTTTTATAAAGTTGCAATAAAACAAAACTATTTCGAATTTCATTTCTTTTTCCCTTGTTCAATCTCTCAATGTCCTTCCACCCATAAAGTATTTACAACCCCCTAAACGGAAGTCAAGCGCGAACAATAAAACGCTTGTCAATGACCCACTTTTACGACAACTAAGATTTTTTCGTGGATTGGGGTAATATTCTGTTTTTAATTTACTTAATATACTATACAGTATTCTTAAATGACGTTTTTGGAAGTATTTTTGCTTACTATGAACGAAACGGTGACTTGAATTACTGAAGCTTTCTTTCTTACCATCTCATTTCCTGGCCGACAGCGCATCAGTGATACCTTTGGTTCTGCTGATGACATTGGGCGACGGTGACCACTTACCGTCAGGTGTCTCGTCTTCTCGTTTGTCAGTTTACCATTTTTCAGTTTACTGAATAAAATGTCTTAAAAATAGAAACGCGTTAATCCGACATTGTCTTCTTTGGAATTGTACACAGACTAATAGGCGCACTCGAAACAGTCGTTTTTCATTTTTATCAAGCGTTTGGTAAAATATATATCTATATCCCATCCAAATGTTAAAATCCAAAGGTTAATATTAAATCGCATGAGAATCTTGTACAGTATTTATTGAATTTTTCATATTGAGCCACACAGACAAAAGCTTTGCTTAATACTGTGTAGCAATGATTAAATAAACAATTGTATTACTGTCAATCTACTTCCGACCATCATTAATTCTCTTCAGTTTCACACAATACTTCGAGGGCAGCACCAGATAGAATTCTAAGTTATCTTGCCTTAAGTCACTATCGCCCCTAATAACAATTCTGTTCGAGTTCGTCGAGTACCATACAATTGAAAGAGAGATTACTGGGAATATGAAAACGTTTTCTTTCAGTGCTCGAGATAATAGTGATGCGACAAAGACAGAAATATAACGATCGGACTCATTGTATTTGTAGTACGTACGCGTTGACGCATTCGTATAGGACAGAGGTTCCCAGACTTTTTTTCTCATAGACCACTTTCAAAATTTAGCTTGTTCCGGTGGACTCCCTGCAGCTACATTTCTACCATATTCCCAAAACTCGACAAAGTTTTAACAAGTAACGGTCGCTGAGCTTCTTAAAATATTATCGCCTACATAGATAAGTGAAGTCAAGCCAACATTTTAGTTCTTCACTATCGAAAGCAGATAAGTTTTCGTGAACCCCCGCTTACGAATTGTGAACCCCATTTTTTGTCACGCCAATGTAGACCCCGTCGAGTCTCCTGTGGATCCCTGGGGGTCTACCTGGACCATTTTGGGAACTAAGGGTATAGGATCACCCTAATAACGGTACGCTGGCCGACGAATTCGTACTCCTGTGGCGTTCACCATCACAGTGCCCCGTTGGAGTACATGGAGTGGTTAGTGGCTAATTTAAGTGGCGGAAGATATTATACCTGAAAGCCTACGAAATGGCTTAAAGACTATATATACTATATATATGGGCTGGCAAATAGATGAAGACCATTCGTACGTAAATACGAAGTTGCCATTTCCATCGGCAACCAATAGCACAGTGTAGATATTTTTACAAATTTGAACGAAAGTCAACTTCGACCAGCTAGTTTTGCGGGCACTAATCGTAATATTTGTTTGATTCGACAAAGCGTTTCGGATAATATTTTTATGTAAGAGTTCCGATTCCGATTAAGAAACTAAACATTTTCTTAATCCTTTTTGTTCTGGAAGATCCAATTGAAGCAGTGGAACTATCATGCGTTACAATGATTTGATAATAATCAACAACGACCAAGTTGACCATCTGCTGAGTTAACGCCGACAACATCGCACACAATACTCGCGAAACGGTGCCGGTCGAGATGTAGGTGACGCTGTCAATAAATGATTCTCCCAAACTGCAAAAAATACACGGAATAGTACAAATTGCCGCTTTGCTCTTGCTTTGCTTTTCAACAGGAAAATAGGTAAGGTTAGTTGATTCAATTATTGATGGTGTCCCGTAAACCTCAAATTGATTTGGCACTACAAAAGCCTCGTATTTGACGTGCAACAATGCGACTATCAATTTGTCGACCTTTCACAAGCTTTGGGGTAGCGTGTTCAATAGATTGTCAATTGGTATGCAGATGGTCCAATTTGCATGTCGTTGTCCGCTTTGTAAAGCGACGTCTAGTGTACATTTGAAGCGTTTGGACGAGTTCTGTTGTACGAGTGGGTGTGTTAAATTTGTTTTACAAATACGAGTTTTGTGCTGATGAATTATCTGTATTCAGTAAAAGCACTCGTCAAAAAAATCAATTATTATATATTTTAGTAGCAAAGATATGTACCCTTTTTTTGTTTCAGATAACATACTGGCTGATTGTTAAAAAACTTTTCGATTTTTTTGTTTATCCGACTCTGAGATTAGCGCGAACAATCGCACAGACAAGCAGACAAAAGTTCTAACAACTATTGTTTTGGGTTCTAGTTTTTCTCATTTATCATTCATGCACACAAAGAGATAACCTAGAATTATATTATATGTATAATACTGTTGATTTATGTTATTAAAAGAACAATTGAAGAGAAATCAGGTGTTTTTACATCAATAAGACAATAAATTATTATTTAAATAATAAAATACAAATTTTAAATGTGAAAAACCATTCTAAAATTCAAATTAGTACATGTTACTTAGTCGTGGTTGATGTTTGTACTTATAATTGGAATTCTGTATGTTAACTGCCAATAATAGCAGACAGGCCAGGTCATGAACGCGATCACTGTCACCCTTGCACGTACTGGCACGTTACATCAAACGCTTTACCAACGCGTTGGCGGTCAAGAAAGAAGTGGGAATCCGCTTATCTGGCTCTCGGTACCTGCATCGAAATACATTAGTTGGTTCTAGAAGGAAGGTGGTTGTTAACCATGCAAGTAACGTATACCGTCGGGATTAAACTGCTTGTTACAGATCCCAATCAGAATAAGAGACCGTCGGAGTAGCGCCATTACTCCGGCCATGGTTCAGTAATTGTAGGACGAGCAACGGACTTCGATTCATGAGTGAATGAATATAGCTCCTTATATTTCAAAAAATCACAATAATCTTTTTTAAAATAGGTTTAATATAGCTTATTTGCAAGTGGCTGAAAACAGAAAAAAAAATTTACGAAATATCATTGGAAGATAATAACATGAGGAGACCTTATAAGTACTGTACCAGCTGCTTCAGTTAGCATTGATGGCACATTATTAGTTCTTTAAAATTCAATTCAAACACATAAAATTCATAAAATTCAAACACTTCCAAATTTGAATCTGAGTTTGTTTACAACGAATTGTTTACTACGCAACTCGTTCGGAACAGTCGTTCGAAACGAAACTTTTGTTGTAATATAAGGAGTACAGAAAATACTATATTCGGATTATTTTCGGAAAAAATACACGTGAAAGCATTTTATAGACTTATTGTAAAGATTATTACGTAAATCGTGTATATATTTACAGTTTCATACAATTTAAAGGGAAAAAAAATCAGAGTTTCATGGCTCATTAGTGTATTTACATCCAATTACGTTATTTGAATTGAAGAATAATTTCATCACAGGTATTGTCAATCTTAAATTATAAAATTGATCCAGGTTCATTTCAAAAATATTCTCTTTTCAAAAAAAGAGACAAGATGCTCGGAATATTCCCATCGGGATTAAGTATGCAGAGGAATATAAATCTTGTTTCATTTAGCTATAGCTGTAACGAAACCATCATTACCATTACCCACGGCGTGTTTGTTGAAATTTTAATTTATTCAATTTTGACGACCCCATAGCCCAGTTGGCAGTGACCCTACCTGCCGAGCGGGGGTTCCGGGTTCGATTGCCGGCAGGGGCAGACATTTTTGTTACAGATAAATGTTTGTTCTCGGGTCATGGGTGTTTGTAATGTCATGTTTGCATGGACAACGCCACCGGCAACACGGAATATCCCAGTGCGGGAGTGTGAGTGGGTAAACTTTTATTATTATTATATTAAATAACAGTAGTTTATTTATATTATTGTAAAATATTTATAAAATATTTATTGGAAATTTTTTAATAGGTATCTTTGATATATGTAGTTGATAGTATCAGGCGTTACTTTGCGGAAATTCATTGTCATTAAATTAGTATTAATTTACTTTGCAACAATTCGCAAGCACAATGTATAACAATTAATAAATTTTAGCGGTTAACACTCGTAGAGTCTACTACCCTGATGATGCTCTGTTTCGGAGCGAAACACGTGTTGGTGACGGTATGTGTGTTGGTATATACTTTTATCATAATTGCACGATTTTCTTTGTGGGAGGGAGGGAGGTTTCATACATGTATAGAAGTATATACCATCATACATTGTGCTTGCGGATTGTTGCAAAATAAATTAATACTAAGTTAATAGGTAGACTTTGTTATCGATATAGATGTTAAAGCATATTTTGCATTTCTTCCTTTGGAATTTGTTCTGTTTTAGCATACGTGTTGCACTAAAACCATTGAACAGATTTGGGTGATACTTAGTACATTAGAAACTTATGTTATGGGGTAGGTATAATCTAGGATACTTTTTATTTATCCTTACTTATCCACGAATGTATACTTACTCGTAACTTAATGATTTGTCTTAAGTGAGTGCTGGTTAAGCAAATGCCCTTATCTACCAACGTTACCGGGATACACCTCGTTTCAAACTAAATACACAAATCAGAATGACGGTGTAGTGGCTTACGTTAAGATTAACTTACCTTGCACTGTCTACGTTTAACGTTTAACGTTAACTACGTTGCTGACCTACGTTGAACGATGCGAACTGTCTCATTTTGAAATTCAGTAATGAACTTGCAGTAGTAAGTAGCTCTTTATCGCTCTCCTTTTCAGCGAAAAATTTCGAATTCCTTGGACTCCTTAGATGCTACACTTGAATCGCTTGGTAATTTCAAAACGGCAACTGTCATCGGAGATATCAATATTAATATAATACCTGGGTCTGGGGACCCCAATTCTGATTTAGTATATTTAAATACTGCTGCCGTAAATGCATTGCTCCCTGCCGATGTATTGCCAACAAGAAATAATAGCTGTCTTGATCATGTTTTAGTAAAGACGAACACAGCTTCGGTCACATTGATTATTGACTCTTTTATCACAGACGATGCTCCTGTTGTTTTTTGCTGTAGTCGTGATCATAAAACAAGGTCAGCTGCTCTTTCTAAAATAGTAACTGATGAAGCTATTTGTGTTAATGGCATTGAGAATACGGATTTTTCATTTATTATGGCTATGACCTATGATGAAATTGCAGCAAATGCTTTAGTTAATACAGTTATGGCTATAATTGAGACCAACTCACGCTCAGTGCATATTCCTAGTAAAAAAAAGAATACTTAAGCCGTGGACGACTCCCGGGTTACTACGATGTGTGCGAAGTCGAGATCAATTACATAAATTGTTAAAAAAAGAACCTGATAATCCGATAGCTAGATTAACTTACGCCCGTTATAGGAATTATTGCACAAATTTATTAAAAAAGTTAAAGCAAGCTTATGAACGTGCGCAGTTTAAAAACGCTAAAAATAATCCTAAGGCTACTTGGAAACTAATCAAAGACGCCGTGTTCCTTAATAAAAAATCGGATCCTACCACTGATCTTCTGAAAATAAACTCAAACCCTGTTCAGTCTGTTAACATTGTTAATAACTATTTCAGCACAATTGGTCTCAATCTGGCTTCTCAATTTAGTAGTTCACCTCCGAATAATAAATTGCTACCTAATTTACAGGCTAATTCTATGGCTTTAATGAACACTGATGAGGCTGAAGTTGAACGCATAATATTAGAATTAAAAAAATGTGCCTTAGGGTGGGACAAAATTTCGTCATCATTGCTAAAAGCCGCGCGTCACACTCTTATACCTGTGTTGATGCACATATTTAATTTATGCCTCACTACTGGTACGTTTCCGTCAGTCTTTAAGATTGCCGTCGTACATCCGATCTTCAAAAGTGGAGATAGAGGCAGTACCAATAATTATAGGCCTATCTCTGTTTTAAGTTCATTATCGAAAATCCTTGAAAAAATATTAAATAATAGGCTAAGGAAATATATTAGTACATATAATATATTATCAGAGAATCAGTATGGTTTTCGTAACGGAAGGTCTACTGAAGATTCCGTTTTGAACCTTACAAATACTATTATTAATAACTTTAATTCTAAATTGAAAACCATAGGCATATTCCTTGATATTTCTAAAGCTTTTGATACTGTCTCTATCCCCACCCTCTTAGTAAAGCTAAAGCGTATTGGTGTACGAGGGTTACCTCTGGAAATCTTTCGGAGCTATCTCAGCAATCGAAAACAGCGTGTTAAAATTGGAAATTTTATAAGTTCCGATTCTTCTCTTTCTTATGGTATTGCTCAGGGTAGTGTCCTTGGGCCGACCCTATTTCTTATTTATATAAACGACCTGTGTAATCTTGTCATAGATAATTGTAAAATTATAACATATGCAGATGATACGGCAATACTTGTACATGGCAAAACTTGGGCTGACGCCCGCGCAAATGCTGAGCTGCTTTGAGAAGGGTTGTTGGATGGCTGGATACTAATCTACTTAGCATAAATTTAAGTAAAACTACTTATTTAACCTTTTCTACCAGCACATCCTTTCTACCATCTGATACCTTTTCTATTACTGCTCACCGATGTAAAGACAATGACGTTTCCTGCTCTTGTACATTACTAACTCAGTCACATACTGTTGGAAAGAACAAATTGACCTAACTGCGTCTAGAATGCGTAAATTAATTTATGTATTTAGAATATTAAGGACCATTACTGACGAGGAAACTCTTAAGATGGTATACTATTCATTGGTTCAATCTGTTTTAACGTACTGCCTGTCAGCTTGGGGTGGAGCTGGTAAAACCAGTTTCCTTCGGTTGGAGAGGGCGCAACGCGCAGTACTAAAGGTCATTTACTCAAAGCCCATTCGTTTCCCTTCAACAGAGCTCTATTCAGTCGCTAAAGTCCTGTCTGTTCGGCAGTTATACATACGTCAGATTTTAATGCGCAAACATTTAAGTGTTCCCTTCACAAACATAAATATAAATTCTCGACGCCCCCCAATAATTATATACAATACATGTAAAAGTAATTCTGCACTAGCAAGGCGTCACTTTGATTATCTCTCAACCTTGTATACTATAATTTATTGATAAAATAAATAAATAAATAAAATAATAACATTAGTTTTACCCCCTGCTTTTTGTTATAAATATCTACCAACAAAGTGGCTATATGATCTCTCTACCTGTATAATATCTAGAGAAAGAGCGTCGGCTATAAAATTTAAATAATTCAAAATTTGAATTCATGTTCAAACTTTCCATCGAAACTTGGTAAGCACATTCGTTTGAATAAAGTTTGAAACAAAAGTTAGACTCTAAGGTTACCCGTACAGAAGAATCAATGTTACGATCATTTTCAGAACAAAAATCGGGTTCAAGTTTGGTGTTGTGAAAATTAAATACAGGTTATCGCGGACAACTTGTAAAGCCTTTCCGAAATTTGAATCCATGGTGTATTGGTTCGTCGTTGTGTGTGTGTCAATTTTTCTTTTTTCAATTGCGTTTTTAAATAAAACGAGCATCATAGATATTTTTATACCTACTCGTTAATTTGTTTTAAAAACGCGGTAGGTATATTCAAAATGTTAATGGTCACACCTAGACGAGTTGTTTTTTATACATAAATAATATGATTTTGAATTATAATATTATGCCTTTAAATAATACACTTAATTTTATGATATCGCTCTGAAGACGTCACAAATCATCTTTAGGGTCAAGACTGAATAATTCGAATGCCGCCAATTATCTTCAGATACATTAATAGGTAAGGTTCCATAAGGGCAATTTAACGATTTTCAGTGACTGCTTTTACGGGGCTCATTTAACTGAATAATGTTTAAATGAACAATGACGGATAAATTTGTCTGTTTCGTGGGGCCTAATCAAATGAGGATTTTATACAGATAAATTTTAAATATTTGACTATTCGTCCGTTCAAGAATGGTGAATGCAAATTGTCAATTCGGCGTTGAACACTAGCCGCAACTGTCCGAGTTTTCTCAGAAGTTTCTTTTGAAAACTCTGTCAACAAACAGATCAACAAAATCTTACAGATGGCACGGAATTTTTCCCAAAAATTCATTATTTGCTTCATTACTTATTCTTATCGGAACGAAACACGTAATCAACATTTTTAACAAATTTATTCCGACTCCTCCAGAAGACTTTGTTTGTGATTACTTTCTCCAAATGAGTCGTCACATTTCCGCTTGCTATATACAATTAAACAATTTCTCGTTGTATGCACAGAGCCAATCGGCTGTTGTGTGATCCAAAAAAACTTGCAACTTTAAAATAACTTATTATTTACATTATGAACGTTTTACAAATTTGAGGGCGATTGTAGCGAGCAATAATAAATGTGAAGAAACATTTTCGTGACCCGTTATTACATTGAAATAATTATTTGAGAGCAATGTGCATCTTGATCCGTCTTTTTCTTAATCGACTTCTTTCCCACACAATTAGATTGCATATTTATACCTATTTGTGATTATTAAAATCAATAAATACTAAAGGTAGCTTTATCGATTAGGGTTTCACATAATATTGAACTTCGTGCGCTGTATCATATTACGATTATACTTCATAACGTTTAGAACCGCAAGTAACCACAGCTGATTTTTAGCAATAAATAAAATAAAATTCAAAACTTAGCGATGCTTATCTAACTGGTAAAAGTCTTGTGAAATTTTCAAGAATTAGGTATTTTATAGGATATAAATATCACGTGTTACCATATTTTTATCTCAAAGTAATAATATTAGCAGATTCTAAATCTACAATAAATGTAATTTCTTATAATTATTGTCAAGTAATTATTGAATATGTAATCATATTAAAATTTGAAAGTTCATACTTAATTTTTGTATTTTAGAAACCATATTACACTAACAATATCTTGCCGCACAACTATACTATGCTAAATTATGCTAAGTTAAATCGATCCCCATTAAGCTTACACAAGCGAGTACCCGCAATCAAAATGAACAGACCACAATAGGTTAGTTGAAGTCGATGCTGCATTATCCGAAGATTAATAGTCTGTTGAACAAATATCGAGATATCAACACTCGTCATACCACTATCTCCGTTCCTAACAGTCTTTACCTATTTTCAGCCCTCGATAATTGTATTGGAAGCCGGTGGAGGCGCCTCGTCAGCGGGAGCTATCTCCCCGATCAATTCCGCTTTGTCTTCCGTAATCTAGATGTGCAATAAAACCATCTCAATTACGTTGCGCCGCCTGTAGACTTACATAACTTCACTTGGCTTACAACATCGTCTGTTAGAATTTAGCGACACTCGTGATTTTAAAGTTATATCATCGCGGACGTTGTACATTTGAATTGTAACGGGTACTCACGATTTTTGTTTTTTATTGATACTTCGAGCAACGAACGGCGATACTGCGGTGATGAGGAAATGAACTGACCATAATAGATAGTACTGAATCGAAATGTCAGTAAAAACAAAAAAGTCGAAAGAATCCCTTACAGTTCAAAATAAAAATAATTGTAATACACGTCCAGAGCCTCTACTCCAAACAAATGTCGCATGCTGCACCCTCCTGATCATTGGACGGAGCGATGTAGCCAGTCTTGTTGAAACTTGCATGATCGTGGGGTTCTTTACTTGTTAAACGAACTACTACTCGCGTTTACAAAACAACTGTGTGATATATATATGTGTGTTATATACAGACTCAATATCAAGATACTTTTTTATAGTGCATCGGCATAAAAAAGAATTGTCCTATTGTATCAATCCACAATGCGCGATGTAGAGACAAAGCTGGCGGTAATATTCAATATTGAATGTGGCAGTTTTTATGGTGATTCATAGACCTTCGGACAATGAAATTTTCATAACACACTATTACAAAGCAAATTTAAACCTGCGCGGAATCGTTTGGGGCACTGATATTTTCAGGCGTCCTTATCTATACATATAATAAAATTCTAACTGATCACTTTCTGTACAATAACGATACATGAGAAAAAATATTATTAGGGGCCTTTATGGAACCCAAAACAATAGTTGTTACGATTTTTGTCTGTTTGTCTGTGGGTCGCGCTAATCTCAGAAACGGCTTGCCTGATTTCATTCTGGTTTTCACTGATGTATTGCAATAAGCGTCACTTAATACTTAAAGTTTGTTTCATTGTTATAAATTAATATTTAAATTTTTTATTCACAAAACAAAAATAACCCAATCCTAATAGAAGGCAGGTGCTATTTCTAAACGTAAGGCTTCGTTTTTTTTAAGCGAAGCGAGGGTAGTTTGCTACTCATGTATATATTCATCTGTACCATATTATTCCCCACAATACACTAATATTTAAATGATTTTTAACGAAGACAAAATACCATTATACAAGTTTAGTTCTGTATCATTATCATGGTCTTACGCTTATATATTTTTTGCCTGCAGCTAACATAAAAAATTAAACACACATTTATATCTAACATTAGCAAATCTCTTGCGAGTTGAGTGTGCCGCAACAAAAATGGCGGCTAAATAATCTTTCGTGGTAATAAATAGCCGTTGGTCTCCCTCGTGTTTTAGTTAAAAGCCGTGTTTTCCAGTTTATTTCTAGAACATTATTCATGCAAATAAGTGAAAACAAGCCCTACATTTTTGCACGGAAACTGCTTTTTTGTGTATAGATATTTCATATATATTCGTATATATTATCTGCTTAACTGTAAATACGAACAGTGACAGCCCAACGTATTTTAACTGGTACTGGCAACACTATGTAATTTACATGTTGGCCCTTTTAATGTCCTTGGTTAATACCTATAATAGAATTACACTCGTACATAATTATCAATTTGATTATTCAATTAATGGAACAATCATTTGTTTATCACATTATTTGTTATTATCCCATAAAATTGTTATGAATAATTAGTAGTTTAGTTGATTGTGACGCCAATCTATATAATATTATAAAGAGACAGTGCGAATTTTGTCAGTTTGTGTATGTATATGCGGAAGGAAATCTCTTCAACGACGGCGCCTGTTTGAAAAATTCTTTTGGCATTTGAAAGGTAAGTTGTTCCGGATAAAACGTATGTGTGTAATAATTAATTGTTGAACCAGAACGAAGTCGAGACGGGCCGCTAGTGACATATAATTGTAGCAGAGAGGTTTCATTTGAGCCTACCTGGCGGCCATATTTAATGGCGCGTATTGTCATATCACATTTACACACGCGGACACCACCTCGGACTTATATAATTAGGTATATACATTTTTCCTGTATTACTTTTATTTTAATATATATATATGATTACAAATATATATATTTGTACGAATTTCAGATGCGTATCGGAGACCGAATTCGCGTGGGAATTGTAGTTCTGTTGAAGGCGGTTGAACATTGTTTTGCTACTTATAAATCAATAAGAAATGATTCCATTTCGAAATTGTGTACACGGTATCAAACAACAATACCTAACAAAAGATTGAAGCGAAAATACAATTTTACTCAAACATAGTATTGTTATAATTTATTACACATATCGTTATCTGAACGCCTTGTTATTTCTTGAGACATCTTTTTATTCTAAATTGATATTTTCCCTTTTATGTTACTTGAAATTCACGTGGGACCATAACATCGCGCTTGGGATCTAGAGCAAGGAACAGCTGAGCTCGTAAAACGGCAACCGCGCTTGTTAGCTTAGGACCCTACGCGAGCTTTATTTATTCCTGACGCTTTAAAACCCCACTGACGTACGACCCATGGTGGTTTTTATGAACGAATAAAACACCTCGATCGGTTAATCTGAAGTTACTAATTGGTAATTTACCCGCAGTTATACAGTTTGAATGGTTTATGTGGGGTAGGACCAGAGTGGCACTGAAATACGTTCAAGAACAAAGTAGGTATTTTTGCTATAAGTTTGGGGCTATAACGCATTCAAAGTCGTGATTACGTAAGCTATTAAAACATCACGTAATAGAGGAGGCCGGTATAACAACCTCGAACGCTGAAGATGAAAACGCGTTTACACGCCACTCGTCTATAGATAGTAAACGGGAACCTAGAAAAGTTTCATATGGAGGTAATTTTTTTTCTGTCTGTCTATTTTTAACGTTTACCAATGTGTATGAATTGATCGAACGAGTTAAGCAACGCGGTCAGCGGTGTGATGAATGACTGTGAGACCCATAATTTTTTAGTCTCTACTGCGATGCGGATTTTTACCCTAACGGCATTTTTTTTTTCGTTAGACAACAGCTTCCATGTCACACCGCGGGCCTTTGGACAACATGAGTACTGAAGAAGAACAACGGAATAAACAAGAAAACAACCCAAGAACGCTTCGGTTGACCATTCAATCTTCTAGGTATCCACGCTGCAACTACACAGCGGAGTGTTCTCTAGGCTTCGTCGACTACTAGAGAATTATACTCTAAAGTAGACTTGTGATGGGTTGAAGCCGATACACATAAATATATATTAATACTGCCGCATTTGAAACCTGCGTACCATGCATAATAATTTTGGGTAATTTTCTCGAAGGTGTTTAAATTTTCTAACCCGTATTTGGTTAACGTGATAAATTATTATCATTAATCATATGAATTATTGCGAAGGAGCAAACGAGTTTCGTAAATTATAACGAACGCCTTTAAAGGTGAAATTACTTTGATGGAATATATGTGTTATGTATATTGTACGCGGATATTTCGACTACTATTTTGAAAAGACAGTAAGCTTTGCCTCTAGGCAAATCAAACTTAACTTACAAACTAACTTAGTACTGGTAGACCTTACTCTACCGTGGAACACAAATATACCCAAAAACCACACTATGAAAATAAATAAATACTACGACCTAAATAATGACCTAAATAATGAAAATGGACTTTGGACTTTAAAATGTCAGCACATTGGCAAACCTTGTAAGATTTTGACATTACAGGAATTAATTGAATAATCGCTACAAGGCAGAAATTGCCTGGCTCAATTAGCACGATTTGTTCGAGATGAACCTTTTATTTTCTTTATCTGTGCATATAAACTTTGACTCTGTTACCGACCGTATACCATACCATAATATACACCAATATTTAGACCCAATAGCATGGGCTGTGGTCACGACTTAAAGTAAGAAGTTTCACCACATCACTGTCGAGTATCCGTTTTCCGTATTCAATCATATCTATATCATAGAAAAAAAGAAAGTCATTGGACTGCCTTATGTGTGCCCAATCCTCATCCAATGACGACCCCGTAGCCCAGTTGGTAGTGACCCTGCCTGCCGAGCGTGGGGTCCCGGGTTCGATTCCCGGCCGGGGCAGATATTTATGTGACAGATAAATGTTTGTTCTCGGGTCATGGGTGTTTGTCATGTGATAATTGTGTATGTCCATGCCACCCGCAACACAGGGAATCCTAGTGCGTGGGTGTAAGTGTGTGAACGTTATAAAAAAAAAATGCTGCACTTTCTTTAATCCATTGAATCATATTGTACCTACAAAGATTTTATATTGTAATTTATAAGATTTAAGAATCCATGTTATTTATCGAGAGCAGTCGTGTCAACTAAAAATTGAACCAATGATCATTAACAAATTCAAAGGGTTGCTTTTGGGGGCGTTCCGGGTTGCGGAGTCGACATTAAACTTTGCTTGTTAATCTTCGTAAGACGAATCTCATTTATATTTTAAACAAAGAGTTTATTGTTAAAAGGTCAAAAGAAACTTCGTTATATAGTTGGAGTATTTAAACAAAAACGATTTTAACCTTTGTTTCACAGTCATGAGATAAATATTCCGTAACTGGGCGCGGATTTCCTCATACACGTTTAAGATCATTATGGACAAGTAGTCAAGTTTCCTTACGGTGTTTCTCTTCACTAAAGCAAGTGATAACTTATTTCTAACACGCATTTACTTTTAAAATTTCAGGAAGTCATACGTCACTTATGTCAGCCCCCACATTTTGAACTTCCCGAATTTTGCTCTCTTTAACAAAATTTTACAAGACTTAGACATCACAAGATTGTTTTTTTCAAAATAAAGACACATAACTCAAGTTCCATCTCTTTGTACTGTACATTATACTTTGCATTATACATTATTTGTATTTTTACACAGACATCAGCGAACAAGAGAAGAAAAAGGTACAGCTCACCCAGGAATTGATAACGTGCAAATCTGGTAAGCTGAAGATTTCAGACACAATGAACTTTCCTCCGCTTCTAAATAACGCTCATTGGGACTGTGTTCTGACGCCGACTCGTTTTACGTTACTCGGCTCAAACGGTACACAACGGGACCTCCAGTTCATTTCAAACCATAGATCGCTATATTCGCGTATAAATTATAAATCTATATAATCTATACTGTAAGACCTGTTACATCACTCGATTCGATTTCATTTTGGATTCACGTTTGATTTAAACTGATTTGACTTATTCATAATTCCATAAAAATTATGTAATTATTTTTCTACACTCAATAAAATGTTACGTACGTCGAGTGAAATAACACGTGCAATAATTATATAGTCTTTGACATGTTTATAAATCTTAAATTTAGTATTATTATATCGGCGCCTTCGAGTCAAATTTTATAGGTTTTTAGTAACATAGAGCTTATTTTTAGAGCTTATTTACGATTGAGGTCTAACATCGTTTTTACAATGATATATGATGGTATTCAACTTTCAAGTGAAACCACAAGTGATTTTGATCTGTAATACTTAGGAATTAAAGTTGTATTTGTAGTTGAAATAGATTTTGCTTCAACACGTCGTTAACTGGGAGCAAGTGGAACTTTGCAGTCTTTGTGCCAATAACGTACCCTGTCGGATTTGACCAAGGGACTTCGCCACTGAGTTTGACTTTCATGTATTATTCAAAAGCACGAAACATCGCCGATACTCCGAGTATAAGCTAAAGTCTGCTTGAACCAAATCGATTTAGGAACCTTTAATGTTCGGCTAAGCTCTTTTTAAGCCGTCAGTTCGGTCAATTAACGTGGCATAGATTAGGTATAGAAGAAATGTAGCGCCGAAAATGTTGAGTAATACATAAATGTCGCCACATAGACTTCTGTCGCTTGATCGATTTGGTGATAGTTATCTCTTACATTGTATTCAATTGTTGTGTATATTATACACATTATCACATGATGTATCGAGTAATAATATACGTGGGGCAGCTGTGAGGATACAGAAAATACCGTATGAGAATAACATTAGTTTATTAAAAAAAATATTTTTTAAACTAAATATACGTGTCAATGGTACAATGCAAGAAACAAAAGTGATTTTATTTATTAAAACGTTCGGTGGAAACGTTGTAATACATGCTGATTATGTGCTTTACCGTTCCCACGATACAGCGGCGACATGAAATCATGAAATATAAGCCCATTATCTGACAAAGTAGCATAAACTTTAATCAAAACTAGTGGTCGCCCAGTGGCCGAAATTCGACCATAATTTATTTGAATTTTTGATTTTGAACATTATTACGGTTTTGTTGTCAATAATTAGTTTTTATACTAAATCTATACGAAAAAAATATCGCTGAAAACACAAAATTAACAATTTTTATCGACCATCCGTCGATAACGTAATCGCCACAAATTCATTATATAATTAAACTTAAATAAATAGATTAATATGTATTTAATGAATAAATAAAAACATGCAAAACAAATGTATTGTAAAGCACAACAGGATAGACCATAAACAAAAGAGTACCTATTCATGTAATATTCAATATTCTTTTTTTGGTTTTTCAATCTCTTTCAGTTTTACTTTAACCATAAACATAAAAGTATATGGGTGTATATATTATGAGTGTGGGTGTGTCAAACGAATGGAAGCGTGCGTAATTATTATTTTTATAAATTTCATATATTTCTAATGCATATTATATAAAAATATTATTACCTTTCTGCACACCTTCTCCATGTAAACATTAACTGTGCCAAATTTCGTACTCCTCAGTTCCCGTAATTATCGTAAAAAGGAGTACAAAGTTTTTGTTTCACATATTAATATCAGACGTTTTTTATTATTATTTCAGCTTGCATAACATAAGCACTAAACTAAGAGATGAAAAAACTACCGTCGCCTATAGATGCACTACTATGCACACCTGGAGGAGTTGTTAATGTATTGTTACGTGTCACAATTGCAGTTGCACTCGTAGATCGCTGGTATTCGCTTAGTAGGGAGAGAACTCTTCACTTCGTATTCGGAAACCGAATGCCCTGTGGGCTACCCTGCCCGCTATTTATATCGATTTCCAGGCCTTCCAAATCTTTCCACACCCTTCGTAGAAGTCAACAACAATAATATCCGGAAATCGACTTAACAATAGCGGGTCAGAAAAACAACCCCATTTCGCCCATGTATGCCATTTTCGCCCCTTTTGGCTAAGATTGGCTTGAAGCGTCCCAGGTAGTTTTTATTACTACCTGGGTTTCTTTTTTATTGCCTCCATTGTTTTCACTGTAAGGGTCGGCCACCCTTCCAGAAACTTCGTAAGGCTGCCGACTTCCTCTTCTCGGCTCTCCTTCGAGAAGCTTCGTAACAGTATCATCCACGCGGTCCTGACGGAGCGCCCAGGAAGATAGCTCCTTGTATACCAAATTTAATTTTCTTCCCTCTAGTATATTTGAAGAATATCATAATGTATAACAGGTTACAGATTTCCCATACAGAAGCATGTCCTTGCATGTCCTAAGCACAGCCTTTTAAAACCATTAAACATTGGCAATTGTCTAAAACAGTATATGTACCTAAACTTAATCTTGGAAAATGGAAATCAAAACAACATTGTGGATTTTTTAAAAGGAATCTATGTTAAAATGATATTTAACGCTATGAACACTTAATAATTTTTTTTAGTACAATGATAGTACTAAGCGCACTCATGAGTCACAGTTATATATAAACATATCGTATATATATCTTTTACACAACACTTTCTATTATATATAACGGGGTGAAGGGGAACTTTTACTGTTAAATCACCCGTAGAAACGTTTCACGCTGCCTTCCCTTAAGAAATTTAGGTATCATCCCGCCTTAATAAAATGGGCCACGCAATGACGCCATAATGGTTTCCGCGAGTCTAAGTGATAAGGTAATAATTTAAAACGTTGACATTTTCTAATGTCTTTAACAATTTCGGGAAACGCGTTTAAGACACGCCTTTATTTTTAATACAATCTAACTAGTAACCTTCGGTCTTAACAAGCGACCTACCCCGGCTTCGCACGCCTGGAATTTACTCATAAAGAAAATGAGAAGTCCGCTTGCGATGGTCATACAAAAGTACCATCCAAAACAACGTTTCTGTCGGATTCTCCAAAATTTTTATTTCATACAAACCTTACTATGAATTTGATTTATGAATACAACAAAAAAAAAACAGTCAAATTGATCGAGCCCAAATCTTTCATTCATGCAGCAATGTATTTTACTTACATAGATTATTTCTGTTCATACAACGTATCTTATACTAACTTATCTTTACTTACCGTTGGTAATCGATAGATCTTCGGAGTGATAAATCTCTTTTATTAATATTAATATCTCAGAAGTAATAATCTCACAGTCCCAAATTCTGCAGTTCATTCTAGCGATTTAGGACATAACTCAGTGTCCGTTTCCTTTAAAAAGCTTTTCTCAGTTAGATAGGCCTTTGAAGGAGAAGTGTGCAACCCGAAAGTTCATCATAACTCTCAAAAGCGTCTAAACTTTTCCAACTTGCTTTTGATCATACAGAGAGTTATGGTATAAAATTTTCTCTCTCTCTAGTCTCGACCATACCTAAATTCACACTAAACCGCTGTCGCGTGTAACGCAGACGCGCCATCGAACTACGCACTCCGCTATGCCTCGAGGCTACCGTACACGCCAATGCCAAGGCCACTACGGCGTGCCCTTGTACGTGGTGAGAATCTTACTATCGGTACGTAGTACTATTATTTATTCTGTGTTGTCGGTACTAGTCACGGGTCAAGTGCGATCAATTCAAATCGCCTTGTTAAAGATAAACCGCGCCAAACAAAAGCCTCTTAATCAGTTCGTTGTATTGTTTACGGGTCAGTGAGCAAAAGGTTTATATTCTTTCTGAACGACTTAACTACGTGTTGTATATTGTATTTGGGTGTACATTATGTTTTATGGTATCGTTCCACGTTACACGTGGTCGTCCACCGTCAACGGCACCGTTAGATTCCCCTTTAATTAACACCCGGCTACATTACTAACGTAATCTATCTATATTATAATAAGTAGTACTAATAAACCACATTCGCTTCGCTTCTACCTTACGTTTAGAAACAGTATCTGTTGTTTTAGGTCTGAAAATTTCTCGTTATGTGAATTATAAATTTATTTATTAATTCATAACTTTTTAAATTATGGACTGATTGATATGAAACGAACTTTAAATATTATATGACGCTTACTGCAATACATTAGTGAAAACCAAAACGTAATCGGTTAAACCGTTTCGGAGATTAGTTCCCACAAACGCACAGACGAACACACAAAAATTGTGACAACTATTGTTCTAGGTTCTATTGTATTAACAAAGGCCCCCAAAGGTGTTTTTGTCGTATATTCTTAATGAAAGCGTCCAGTTAGAATTTTATAATATGTATAGATTTAAATGATTATGATAATTATGTTTAGACTTTTTTTGTATGTATTTATGTAAACGGAGAGTGCGAATTTTGTACAAATATTGAAAATAAATTATCTAGACTGCGTTTGAAATTGTTTCGTTTTTGGAAATGTATGTCACTAAATATTAATTTTAATAAAAGTTCATTTAGGACCACTTCTAGTTGTTCGTAACTTGTTGCTACTACTCACAAAATTTCGTTAATACCACATTAGTCTCTAAGTAAATTAGCTGTGACATCCGGACAAGCGGAGGTGAGGAAATTAAAAGCATTCCATTTGGCTATGAAATTCAAACAATTCGTTTCTCTGTTAGAACATCTGACTCTACATTATATAAATTGATACCTCGCGTGTTACCTACGAATTCAGCTGAATTTCATTACGATCCATTTGAGGTTGCGAATAGACAATATTATAATACTGGTGGCTCGGGGAACGTACGGCGAGCTAATATCCTCAGAAGCTACTTTGAGCTGGAAGTTATTACTTTAAATAATATATAACAAATCCATTAGTGAAATATACGCTACTGAATACTGAATATTACTAGCTCAGAAGTAGGAATCGATATAAAAACTTGGAGTTCCCCCACAGGAAACTGAGTAATTACAAAATATACTCGTAAGAGTTTCACTTCAGATTTTGAAGTATCTCTATTTAGTGATTTTCTTCTTCTCTTTTCTAATTATTTTATACCGAAAAGTTTTGAAAGGAATGTACCAAAAATAGAAGCAAATTTTTCATTTAAATTTTGTGATCAAAATTCGTGTATTAGATTTATTGTTTTTCTAGTCACTTTCAGTGTCAGGACTTCCGATCGCTTGTTTGTAACTGACTTCAACAAAGGACCTCTCCGTTGTATGTTTGTATGAATATATTTTTTATATATTTAAAGCCATAAATAACTCTGTAATTAATGAACCGATTTCGTTGATTCATTGTTTAGTGTTTGCGGCATAGCACAAAGTTACACCGACTTCAAACCTTTTAGTACAGAGCGCGTATAATAAATAATTAATTTAATTAGTTAATTAATTTTGAAGTCAGTTTAATTTTTTTTTTTAACGTTTTTATAGAAATTCATTTCTATGCTTCATTTTCCGAGCGACTTGGTTGGGATTTTTTTTTATTTCTGTCCGTTGTCTCCATAAAAATTGTGTGGGTGTACGATGCTGTTATGGTGGAATATAACTGCAATTAGAGTTCTCATGAAAGATTCTAGAAGAGTTAAAACTAATTTCGCATAATTTCGCTTCATTTTTTATTATCTTTGTTGTACAGACACAGTCTTGTTACAATTTTAAGGTTGTGTGTATATTTTGTATAGATTCCATACCCGACTCATCTCGATTCAAGAGCAAATCCCGCGAGTTATGCTCTTTGTGAGCTTGACAGCTCTAACAAGAGGCCCTGAACCCCTGCTGGCGCACAACTAGATTCACTTAATTAGTCTAAGCACTCGTAATGCGTTTGTTAACGTGGTTGGACGAAAGCCAACGATTTCAAGTTGCTTTATAAATCCCCAACTTCAATTACAAGTTAAAATAAGTTTTGTTTAACCTCAATTTTTTTTTATGTTACCAGTGCGGGTTTTCCCACGTTATTTTTCCATACCGAAGTAAGTATTCGTTCATTTCAAATAACCAAATAACGTCGAGGAGTGGCTTTTGCTAGATTCAAAACATTCTCCATGTCATTCATTGTTAGGTACCCAAATGGCGACACACACAAAGGTTGGATACGTTGGAAAATTCGATGTTTCGACCATTGAATATGGCGGAATCCCGCCCCGTTGGAACAGTGTATCATGTATTACACAGATGTCGTGTTGAACAAGGTAACTGGACCGACGATGCGATAATAATTATGATGTTTCCACTAGCTTTTGATATTTCGAGGGCGATCAAAGGCCTGATTAGTTTCAGATGATGGTTGAGACTATTGTATTTTTGTATTTTTTTTATAGTTTGCTTCCATGGTGCGTCCATAATTCCAACTCGGGACCCTCAACAGACCGCTCTTCAATCCATTACTATCCTCAGTACCATTACTGTAAACTATTTTTAGTTTCAACAAATTCAAAATCATTGCATCATTTAGGTAACTTGTAAATAGACTTATACACGTCATTCTTTTTGTACTGTCGATTCAAAAGGTGCTTTAACATTGACGAGATGAAACGGAATAGAAATAGCAATGATAAAATAGTTTCTTATCTAAAATGTTAATTGAACAATGTTAAAAATGTCTCCAACTCGATGTCCAAACATAACGTTAATGTTTTAGAAAAGCCTACTCAAATTTACATTACAATACATGCGTGTTAGTCGCACCATCTATTCATAAAATCTATCTTTAACGTTAACGTTATATTATGTGACTATAAAGTGTATTTTAGCTCGTGATATCATCGAAGGCATCTGTATAAACGTGTTCACAATACACATTGTGCTGCTAACGGCTGAGAAGTCCTGAGCCGGCAACAATTGACTGAGCGAGACACGCCGCGCCGGCGTCGGCAGCGTGACAAGGGTCTCTGTGATTCCATCTGCCGACGAAGGGGTGCGTCGACGGTTACGCTATCCTAAAATAGAACTAATTAAGGTAGCATTGTTTTCATTTCGGTTGTGCTGTACCGTTATTGGTTCACTGTACAATGTTATTGCAATATTTATATAAATACTAGGGACATCCTGCGCAGTTGAAATTAACTATTGAAGAAATTGAAAATTTTACTTAATAGTAAGAATTAAATATGTTTACTTTGGAACATTTTTCTAGTTTTAATGGTTTATGAGGAAGTCGAAAAATATTAAACTTAACGTCACATTTATTTTTTGGGATTAACATATAAAAATAATAGTATCAAATAAAAATAGTATCAAAAATTCAGATATTTCCTGTGTATTCACAAAATTTGATTGCCTACAAAACCTTCTTCTGACAATTACATACAGGACGAAGAAAATCAATCAAATCGGTCAAACCGTTCTCAAACAACGACCATCTATAAAGCGGCAATAGATTTTTATATATATGGATGTACCTATTTAGCTTTAGCTTACCCACATCGAGGAACCCTACTGAGTATTCCACCGCCACAGAGTACATTAGTCCACCACGCTGCTGCGATACGTACGCACAGAGATAAGACTAACCGAAGTGTCAGGTACAATACGGATAAATAAAAATAAGACTATCGAAGTATCACAAGTTCTTATTACCTTGTGCCAACAGCGGGTAGCCATTATAACAATCGTAACTGACTTGAACTCTTTGAAGTATGAAAGCGCTCGAGAGATTTCGCCACTAGCGAAAATTGCTTATCTAAATCCCTTACGGTCGACCATCACATCAGACTGCTAGCGCTCCTGTCTATCGTATAACAAACATTTAGTTGAAAGAAAAGTTAGAAAATGGGATATTTAATTATAAAAGCAGCAGTAAACTGAAAAGCAAGTTTGCTGAGGTGAGATAGATTTCATTATTCGTTAATACTTTACTATAATTATGTATGTATATATATATATATATATAGGAAACGCCCTCGCTTCGCTTCAAAAAAAAACACCTTAAAATAAAAAAAAATCCAGCATTGTTATAGGACTAGGTTTTTCTGGTTCTGTTAATTAGAAATACATGTATTCATTTGTAACCTTCTTATTTATGAATGGATTGCAATGAAACGAACTTCAAATGTTGTCTGATGCTTACTGCAGTACATTCGTAAAAATCATAACGAAATCGGTTAAGCCGTTTCTTGCATTAGCGCGCACAGACGCACACACAAAAATTCTAACAACGATTTTTTGAGATTCTATTGTGTTAATAAAGGCCCTTACTAATAGTTTTTCATTTTATTATATACGTATAATAAAATTCTAATTGATTGTTATTATATTATATAATAATAAAAACTTTTCCCATAACTTTATATAAAAAAATCCAAAATACCTATGTGTATTTAAATTAAATTTCACGTTGTTTTCAAATAGAATTAATGGTGTTTTTCAGGCACACCATTAAATTTTACGCTCGGAGTTACAATTCTCAGTACACTCGTTTTATTCTTATTTGAGCGGCTGACGGGGGCTTTATGAGATTTTAAATGGAAACCGTCCGAACATTTTTCTCACAATACAATTATGGCAGTAGGTACTTATGGTGGTGTAATAATGTAAGTACTTACACAAATCCCCGGTCGCTGTCTGTGCTGATACACTTATTTTATTATTTTATTTTTTAGGCTTTTTTCTATGATTATAATACGAAATATTACCGGGAATTAATAGAAGTATATATGTTTAAAGGTCTTAAATCGTCTAATATCCGTAACTATAATTATCGGAAACAATCGGATAATCGGAAATAATTTAATATCGGCAACAGTAACGTTGAGTTACAGTACAGTTACAGTATTGACACTTCAAGAACAGCCTGTTTTATTTGAATACCCTCTTGAATATTCTATTGACAATAAAGACAGAGAACGGCTGGACCCGCACCGCCGTCCGCTATGTAATGCGTGACCGTCACACGTGACACGAGACACGCGATGGCCCCTGTCTAACCCCCTTGCTTATTCATGGACGCATGTCGCGTTCGGTCTCGTGTTTACATGCCTACTAGCAAACGCTCGCTAATTCGTTTGCGCCGATATTTCCATGGTGTCATGTTTTGTTTTGACGTAGTTCACTGTCGCAAAATGTATATTATCTATAATATTAATTTCTTTTTATTTTATTTTATTTTATTTTATTTGTTGCACCAACAAAATGTACTCTGTTACATTAATATTCATACAGAAACACCAACATTTGATAAGTGTCACCTCAATTACAGGTGCAAACGTCATGAGAATGTGAGCGACATACATTACAATTTTTTTTAAACTCAATTGTCACTAATCTGTCAATAGCATTATAAATATAAGATAATAATAATAATAAAATAAAGGAAATCATTAATTGTTCAAAAATATTATGAAGTGAATAATATGAATTTAATTATTACAGCAACTTATGTATTTTATAAGGCATTGATTCTAATGTGATACTAACTGTTTTAACGAGTTTTTAAACTGATTTAAAGGGTCCGAAAATATATCAAATGTAAGAGTTTTTTTATGTTTATCAGAATTACAACTTTGTTGAGCGTTGCTATGCATGTTGTTGTAACTTCTCGACGATCTGTTCAAGGGAGAATAGTGACCTAGATTTGATCGTGCTAGTTTTTCGATGAATGGAATGTATTTCAAATAGCTTGGCGTTCTCCTAGGAATGGCTATGTTTATCTGAGACAGAAGATTACGGGCGTCAGTATGCCCATTCACTAATTTGTACAGAAACATGGTGTCCAATAATGTTTTGCGCTGCGCGAGCGATTATATTTTAAAGTGTTGCAAACGATCAATTTATTTAATCGTATGTCTCAATAATACATATAGTATAGCGTAAGGTCCCATGTTGGCGACCGTATTCATCTTAACGTTCATATATTTATTGCGTCGTTTCTATTTACTGTGTTCATTAAAGCTTAAACGGATTGATTGAACGTAATGTTGGGAAAGGTCACGTTTCATTAGAGATACACATCACCTATTCTACCTTCAGTTTATTTCAGAAGATATTATATTTATATTTTACGCGGCGATTACTGCCTCTAAGTAGTAAAGTATATACCCTTACCCTGGTTATGTAGCTCTAATTTTTGCACGTAGCTTATCAAACAAATAAGCACTGGCACAATAACCCGCTAGCGTCTCGGTGCACGACACGAGACTTTCTCCAAAATTGAGGATGCTTGGAACTGACCCAACCAAGCTGCCTTTGTACCGATTCTTAGTTTACCATTTTCTAGTAATTTTTTTTTTTTTTGAAGTCAGTTTAATTTTTTTTCTAAAAAAGCTATTTTCCCCGGTTGTGTAAATATATTATAGGTACGGTGTGACAAAATTTTGTTGTTATGTCCCGAACGACCAGATCACGCAGCTGATTTTAAGCGCCACATCTTGAGCAGTATCTAAATCATAACTACTTGCTTGTCGACCAATTGCAGTGTTATCCACTAAGCTCTAGTCATAAAGCAGTATCGTTGCCTTCATCATCAGTTCAGCATCATGACATAACGAGTCCCAAAAGCAAAAACTTCAATGGTAGCCTTTACAGTGTAACTGGTACCATAATGAAACAACTCAAAATACAGTTGAATTATTGTATTCGGTTGACAAGTTACATTTTATCAACTACCAGCGATGTCCGCGATTTCGTCCGCGTGGAATTTAACAAAAAAGTTATTTGGTTTATTTAGTTTTTTTTTTTCATAATTTTATAATTTTTCTAAAATAAACGTAACCTAAGTTACTACTTATTACATCAGCTACCTACCAGTGAAAGTCACGTCAAAAGCGGTCCAGCCGTTTCAGAGGTTAGCCGAAACAAACAGACAGATAGACAAAAATTGTAAAAAATGTTATTTTGGCATATGTACCGTATATACATTCATATGCATGTAGTAAAAAGCGGTTATTTTAATAAATAATTATTTTTTTAAATTTTTGTCTATCTGTCTGTTTGTTCCGGCTAATCTCTGCAACGGCTGGACCGATTTTGACGGGACTTTCACTGGCAGGCAGCTGATGGAATAAGTAGTAACTTAGGCTACTTTTTTTATACTAAATAACTTTTTTGTTAAATTCCACGCGGACGCAGTCGCAGGCACAGCCAGGATACGTGTAAAGAAAGAACGGATATTTAGGATACTGAAAACTAAATCAGTGGAGTCAATGAAAATTTAATCAAATGATTTTATGGAATAAATATTTACTTCAGTGGTGAAACAAAATGTTAAAAAGAGGCGAAATGACTCGAGACTGACGGTTTGGTGGCTCTTACGAACTAACATTGTGTAACAAAGTGATCCCGATGTTTCATCTTTAGCGATCATGCATTATAATGGTCGACCGCACCTGACATTGCTTCGTAGTAGTGACGTTATGGAGCTCCGTCACCGTAACCTAGGCTATCGGATACCCGAAATAAAAGTATATCCGTTACCGTTTCCGATTAAATGTTTCGGATAGGAGCAGAGTGTACATAAAACACGTTATGATAAGTTTTCGCCCGCCGTTACGATACACTAATACGTCGTTCTCATTTTAGACAGATTTTATTATTTCATTTTTATGGCTATTACTTTTTCTGTGATTATAACACTACACAATACCTACCTAGAAATATAGTCAAACTTTGTTAATATATTATATTATTTATTCATGTTTGAATTCGTCTAATATCCATATCCGAAATTATCCGATACGAACGGATAATCCGAAATAATTTCATATCCGTAACCGCACCTGAAACCGGTAAAATATTATCCATATATCCGTGTCCATATCCAGATTCCAAATTTCATATCTATAACATCCCTACTTTGTAGGCCTTTTCAGTTCGAATCATATTCCTAAGCTAGATGTGAAGCTGTCCTACTATGGTACTATATAATTATTAATAATTGTATCCGCGTCTTCGAAAGAACTGTTTTCATATAATTTTGCGGCGAAAGCACCCCCCTGCCTGTTGACGCTGACGGACATTCGAGTCCCAAGGACGAAAATCCTTTACTGTATTCACAGTTTAATGCTGCGTAAATATCAAAATGGCTTTTTCACCTAACTTTATTATTTCAGTTGAAAGTGAGCTTTATATTTGGAGACACATAACATTGTCATGGATTTTTTTTTCTATTCATTCATTAATTTTTTAAGATACACTCGCGTATTCAATATTTAGAATCAATTATAGATATGCATTTGGTAAACATACAAGCACGTCAGTACCCTTTTTTGTCGGGAAAAAATGTAAAAGGTGTCCAACTTTTTTATTAGTTATAAAGGATTGTAACCCCTAAAACCTCGATAGCATGTAGCCTCCTGATAGTTCTTTGAACGCATTAAAGCAGTTCCATATTGTATTATGAGGTGATTGTGGTCATTCTGATGACGAATGGAAGTTAGGTATGAAGGATTGCAGGTTTTGTCAAGACAAAGACGTTATTTTTAATGTAACCTATATAAGGATGCATCTTTTACACACTACACATTAACATCTATCTCAAACTAATAGGTCTACTGAAAGCTACGATAAAGTCTGGTTAATTTATGGACGGAATGATATAACGTTTAAATAGACAGATATGTATATAACCTTTGGTTGAAATGCAAATAAAGCAAAGAAAATACAATTACAGCTACTGTAATATGATCTTTAATTAGCAGTAAGGGATAGATAGATAACTGAAATTTTTGTGCATACTAGAAAAATCTGCGTAAAACCATAAGTAAATTCATGCGGTTTCTCCTGGATATTACTCTTGTCAGAACATGTAGATAGACTTGTGACTTATTGATGCATATATTTATATTTGTAACAACAGATTTCAATTGATAACAGCAGTGTGCCTCTTATCAAAGCAATGAAAATTTGAAACATAACTAATGTACTACAAACAGTTTTTATTAACGTTTGTTTAAAACTGTCCGTTTATTGAGAGCACGTATGTTTGTTTCAGAGCCAGTTCTGGGACGAGTTGGAGCTGGAGGACGCCACATTCGCGGAGTGCAGCAACAGCAACGCGAACAACAGCTTTCAGGTGCTTGCTGTGTTTCTTGATTGCATTGATTTATTTTAGTAACACCTTAAACGGAGGGAAACAAGGGCAAAAACTTAATGCCTAATGGCAGCCTCCGCCAGTCCGCCCTAGGTGATTATGAGAATGTTGCAGGTGTAGGTGCATTGTTAACATACTAATCATACATGATAATTTACAGTTAAACATAAATACATTATAAAAAATATTGTTTGTTCTATCTACCTATACATAAATTAAAATTTTAACTGATCGCTTTCTGTACATGGAGAATAACTATTACCCATTAGGGGCCAATATGAAAACAATACTACCCGAAACAATAGTTGTTAGAATTTTTGTTTGTTTGTCTGTGCGTTTGTGCGCGTTAATCTTAGGAACTGCTTAACGATTTCGTTATGGTTTTCACTTGTGTTTTGCAGTCCGCATCATTTAATATTTTAAGTTGGTTTCATTTCAAGCACTATGCGCGTAATACGCCGCCGACATCCCAACTCTAGCAGGAGACCTGCGAGAGTGGAGCGCGATGCGTTGCTCGCTCTGTACCCTGACCACAGCGCGTATTTCCTTCAATCCCGTAAGGCTCAGTGAGCGAGATCGCGCAAAATATATATATATCATTGTTACATCATATTGCTTACGTACTTGTACACAATAAATTCATTCGTTCGTTCATCGTGCGTAGTTCGATGGGCTCTTTATTTATGTTTTAGTAACTGCAAGCCCTCCTCGCAGGAGCCCTTCTCTTACGTTTACAATTACTTCCCATACAAAACTGTTATTACTTTTTTCGTCAAGTATTTTATAAATTCAATGTTTAATTCAGGCTTCACATTTAACGTTTTGAGGATCGATTTTACTAGTTCTACGAATTTATAATTATATTTAGTTGTTCCAATGGATACAACACGTCACTCAGAAACAGAGCTTCCGCACATTTCTTATCTGATACCTATACTATGCTAATGGATCATTTCCTAAGATGAAAAATCTAAGGTGTTCACCAATATTATAAACTATTGATTAATAATTACTATATCAAATTACATCCAATTATATATAGTGGTTTGCGCGCATTAAATTAACAAACTGCCATAGTTTGAAAAAAGTATATTTTTGGCCTTTATACATTTAATATAATTAACTAATTTCGTTATATTTTTCGATATTAGTATAGTTTATGAACTGGGTAATTAAAAGGTCCTCTTCAATTCATAGGTATATAAGTAAAAGTTTATATTTTAATTCATACAAACATGTAATACCTAATACCTAAGGTCTAGCCCTACGCGGTAGACGATGTTATAATCCTTTTTTTTAAGATTTTAAAGAGACCGAAGTCCCAGACTGTTTTACCCTTTGCCATTTTACCGACACTCATTTTAACATATAAATTGGTGGTTCGTAACGAATAAAGATTTGCGCATAATATCGTTTTATACACACCAAAACAATCCTAGCGTCCATTATGACTAATCTCGATTTATAGACACTTCCTCGGAGGTACACATTACCAGGTGGAGTAATTTCCTTCAATGTGTTTACACGTGGTATCGACGTATGATTGGAATTTTAGACACATTAAGGAAGTTTGAAAACCATTTGCTTATCGAAGATAGTCATGGATACGGTTGCTAAACGGAACGCGGCAGGGGACCCGAGTGATGGCAGGACCGTCGCTATGCCTCAACTCTCCTCAGCTCGTTCTACAGCGGAGTGTAATATGTGCGATAATTAAACTTTAAAATCCTTAATAAATCTCTTGAAAATACCAAGAACATGAGCCAACCGTCTGTTTTCGAAATATTACTAGAAATAATATTCAAGAAAAATTTGCCAGCGCTTTCAAAAATTTAATCATAATCCTCTTGGATCTTAGCTGAGGATATGAGCAGTCTTTCTATCTCGAAAATTAAATATGTTGTCGAAAGCTTATTATGTAGCACAGAGTCGAGGAGGAAAGGGCAGACGGGGGAGGGTGAGGCAGAGTTGGCAACCAGGTCAACAAGCCACCGGGAGTAGGCGTACTTTTCGCATTTTAATATTGAGCGTCATTTCCGTACTTCTGACATATCAAGCTACGTATTTAAATGTATCGCTCGCCTACTTTGGTGTTAAACATATTTTTATAAACTCGTTTGTGTGCTATGCGAGGAAATATCGTAATTATATTTAAACTGTATTGATGTTGTAGTAACTTGAAATTTTAAATGAAGCCTGAATGCATAGAATGAATTTTATTAAATCATATAATATAATTTAATTATTACTGATTATAAAATTACAGGTTGAGGTTGATAAATAATTGTAATACAAAAGACCATTTATGAATTAACATTCCGGATTACTCAGTTTAGAATATATGAACTGCTGTTGAAGGCTGAAGTCTATAACACTAGTAAAAGAATCTCCTAACTAACTCAATTATTTCAATAATAATAAAATACATATCTACAACGAGTATTGGCAGAATAAACTGGTTCGTTAATGTTTATGGTCGAAATCTAACGACCTCTAACAGAGGGACTTTTCAAGATCGCCCCAAACCTGAGTAGATTCACCGCTTCCTTAGAAATTTGCCGAATTTATGGCGTCTTTTTTGCAAAGCGAAATAACATTTGGTCCGTCTGCAATTTTTTAGTCAACCTTTCGAACTATAAAAAATTCATGCTCTCATTTTTATTTACTCTGTCGACTTCGAAGCCATCAACAGCCGACCATGTTTGCCTACGACGTCAACTTCAAGTAACTTATTTATGGACCTAAGGAACTCGTTAACTAGCTCACGAGACTTGTTAAGTCGCCGAAAGTTTGTCAAGTGCGTAGACACGAGGTACGAGTTTTCTGTCCGAACGTCTCTACCGCGTATCCAACTTGCCACGTTGGACTGAGCTGTAACGTAAGCGAACTCGTCAGTGAAACTGTCACAATTTTTTTTAGATTTGTTTCGCTTCATCAAAAAAGATCTACCATTTTTAATACGTAAATAAAAAACATTTTTTTTATTATTGTTTTTGTTATCCTAAAGCATTATCGGCACTGTGCAATATTTTTGGTTTTGTCATCTTGAGCAAAAACAAGTAAACTTGTCGGTTTACCAACGCGGGAACAATGTGTTTTGGTGTTAGTGTTTTTCAGTGTTCCAATGCTGCCACATGCATGTATACAAAATTTCATATGAATTCGACCTGCGGTTCAAAGAATAAAAATCACTGCCACCAGCGCCATCTGTCCGGCACTAACGTAACTATGTTCGTCGGAGTGGTCATGTCGCCCTTTATATGTATGCAAAGTTTCATTTCAATTGGGCTAACGATTCTCGAATTTTATGTAAACATGTATACACACATACATTGTCTTTTATATATGTATATAGATTTCATTCTAAGGAAACATCACGAACCGAGTCGGGCACTCTACTTCTGAATAAACAAGGTTTAATTGTTTGCAAAATGTATTAAATGGATATTCCCCTACCAAACTTACAGAAAAGCACTTGACCTAAATCAGGCATTTCGTTTGACAGAGATAAATGACAAGAAAATACCAAACCGGGATGTACTCCGAAATCCGGATAAGTTCGTAATCCGTGCTACGACTAGTTATCGGGGCGAAGAGCCGGGATACATTTGTGGCTAGATAGTGTGCCAGGATGGATTTAGTAATAATAAACATATCGCTAATAATAACAGTGAATGATTTTTTTTTTCAACGTTTACACACTCACACCCCCGCACTAGGATTCCCTGTGTTGCGGGTGGCGTAGACATCCACAAATACGACATCACAAACACTCATGACCGGAGAACAAACATTTATTTGTCAAATTAATGTTTGCCCCGGCCGGGAATCGAACGCGGGACCCCACGCTTGGCAGGCAGGGTCACTACCAACTGAGCTATGGGGTCGTCAATAATATTAAGCAAGTATTAAGTTTTAAGATAATTTATTTTTACTAACAATATAACTTTAAAAATAACTTATCTATATATTTACTAATATTGTGGAGAAAGTGCGAATTTTGTGAGTTTGTGTATATGATGAATGTAATCTCCGAAATCACGGCAACTTGAATAATTCTTTTACCATTTGAAAAGTATATTATTCCGAATGGACATAGACTATATATATATATATATATATATATATATATGTATATGTATATTCTATGTATGTGTGTAAATGAGCATAGTTGTTCAATCCGAACGGAGTCGTAAGGGGCCGCTAGTTGAGTGAGTACTTTGAGTGAGAATATTTTAATGTTCCAAATTTTGTTATTAATTTTAAGCTCAATGCTTACAGAACAAAACGGATTGAGAGTGTAAATATTTGTATATCAATCTCCTTTCGTATATTTTCAGTAAACAGA
Source organism: Megathymus violae (assembly GCA_003671415.1). NCBI lineage: Eukaryota > Metazoa > Arthropoda > Insecta > Lepidoptera > Hesperiidae > Megathymus > Megathymus violae. The sequence goes on from PDGT01000077.1 coordinate 1,288,770, forward strand.
CGTAATTCTAATAAATAATTTCCTTTATTTTTATAAGGTTCTTTTTTTTATAAACTGCGAATTAAAAACAAGGAAGGAAATTGTAGTTGTTTGCAGCCAGTTACAATTTTGCCGTATAGGAATAGCCTAGAATTCTCCCCCAATCCCAGAGTGATAGAACAGGCTTTCATAACAGGCGACAGAAGCCAACCAGCTTGGTGATAGGGCTTCATGTAAAGGTTATATTATCAGTATTTTTATTTCTCATTAATATTGTTATCTTTCCGTGAAGCCTACCTAGAGCTATTGTAGTTATCTACCTCCTGCTCTAGTCAGCCGTCAAACGACTCGTCGTATTTCGGCTATGGGCTAGAGAGCCAGTGCTTTTTTTATTACTGTCTTCTCATTTGCTGGCCGAAAACGCATCAATGATATCTTTTAGTCTTGCTAATGCGCTTAGTGTTCTTTTATGGGGCTTGGAGTTCGTTTTTACAATAAAGTTCCAAAGTTGATTCGTGAGCTACCCATTGGAACGTTTAAGCGACGCAATAAAATACAGTTATAGGCAAAGTATATTATAGTATGAATATATTAATGACAAGGACGCCTGGAAATAGTAGTGGCGAAACCAGATCCGCACAGGTTTTAACTTTTGTAATTACCATGTGTTGTTTAAAAGATGTGCTAAAAAGTTTCATTCGCCGGTTCATCTCCTCAATAGTAAAGCACCTTCTCGAACGGTAGTAGAAGCAAAAAATGACGTACATAAATTTATTTACAGAATACCTACATGATTAAATGATTTTCAATTTGAATTTCATGTTCATGGGCAACGGTAACCACTTCCCATCAGGTTCCTCGTCTTCTCGTTTGTCGGCTATTATCATTAAAAAAAATTAGTGCCTTATCAAGGGTGTTCCGCAGTCCTCAGTCCGCAGTCAGTCCAACGAGCACTAATGGTTACCGACATTAACAATAAAACGGCGCACACCACCCGTTGTTTATATGCAAATTGTTTCTAGGTTCATACACACGCTTACATAATCACCTGCTATATTAATAGGCATAAATCGATTAGAGCTTTTCCTTGATAGTCCTTCTGTAACTTACGTTTTCTTATCATACAAGATTCAAGGCTGGTGGAAAATGAAAGAGCATTAGTTTCGATCTTACCAAGTGCTTACAAGAAGTTATTATTATTTGTATTATTTGTGATAACGACGTATTTACAGCAAATGTTAAGTGTTACAACACTAGGAGACGGTGCTTATGGATACTTCTTTTATCTTGGTTAATATTGTCTCTAAATTGACGACGTGACAATGGGCGCCCTCATCGCGCCGGCAGTACCGAAACTAGCTGCTTTAAAGTATGAAGAATATAATTACGTGCGCGACGTTTTTGTTTCGTGAAAGCGCGAACGGAATTGTGAAACGCAGTTAAAAAAACGAACTGAAAGAAATCCGCCCCAGCAAAGCATCTAATCATTGGATTGAGCTGAAAAATCTATTGGTGATAAAAAAGTATACCAACATGGGTACTTTCCCCGTTTAGCCAAGGAGGCTATGAATATCAAAAATATCCTGAAAATTTTAGCAAAAGATGGATTCAAATAAGATGAAGCATAGAATCCGTTAGTTGATTTCAGTTGAAAACGGTGTCGAGTTCAGGGCGTGAAAATCTCGTTAATGTCTTCTGTTAAGATATGGTATACAGTAAAACGAACTAGACGTTAAGTAATCAGGCTCATCCGTCATTGGCGTCTATCAAGTGTCAGCTGGCAAGAGTTACTGCCTGACACCGCAGTCTCGCCCGTAACCATAAGTCACATAATTAAGTCAAAATATCGATATAAAAAACAGTAAATATGTGTTACAGTTAAAATACAATGTCCGCAATGATAACAAAATAAATCATATGATTTTGTACCTTACTTATATCTACGTATGCTTGTGCTAGAAGTATCATCGAGCAAGCCGGGTGTTATATTTCTTAGCACCCCTACTTTAAGAGTAGTCGTTTTTTATAACCCGAAGGGCTGACGAAAAAACAGACAGACCACCAGATGGTAAGTGGTCGCTGTCAATGCCGGCTCTAGACGAGAACTGTTATTGATTGTATATGAGAATTTTTACCGAGCCTCATATCATAGAGCTCCGGGATCGTCTCAAAAGGGAGTTCACAATTTGCGCGGCAAAAACAATCATGAAAATGAGATCTTGAAGGAACTTCATCAGTGCAATCTATATGGATGGAACTTCATTACTTTTCAGTAATAGAGAGCAGAGCAGATAATACCCTGGCCCACACCGCAAAAGAGAAAGCCGAAATGCTGGGCACACTCTTTGCGTCGAATTCGAGTGTTGATGACGGAGGTAACACACCGCCTATCATCCCGCATTGTGGTGAGCTGATGCCAGACGTGCATTTCACGCAGAATGCTGTGCGTCAAGCTCTTTTTTCCCTCGACATCAGCAAGTCGAATGGGCCAAATGGTGTACCTGCTATTGTGCTGAAAACGTGTGCTCCGGAGTTGACCCCGGTTTTAACGCGCTTATTTCAACTCTCCTATTCTGCCGGCATCGTGCCGTCTTCATGGAAGGTAGCTTTAGTCCACCCTATTCCTAAAAAAGGAGACAGGTCAAATCCATCCAATTACAGACCAATAGCTATAACCTCTCTGCTTTCCAAACGAATGGAGCGTGTAATAAACACCCAACTGCTCCGGTATCTAGAGGATCGCCAGCTGATTAGTGACCGTCAATACGGTTTCCGCCATGGCAGATCGGCTGGCGACCTTTTAGTATACCTTACTCATTGCTGGGCGGAAGCAATCGAGAGCAAGGGAGAAGCATTGGCTGTAAGTTTGGATGTTGCAAAGGCCTTTGATAGGGTGTGGCACAAGGCATTACTGTCTAAGCTGCCTTCCTACGGAGTACCCGAGAAATTGTGCAAATGGATTGCTAGTTTTTTATCGGAGCGGAGCATCAAGGTCGTTGTTGATGGAGCATGCTCGGACACGAAGCCCATAAATGCTGGCGTCCCACAAGGCTCTGTGCTTTCACCTACACTGTTCATCATGCATATCAATGATATGCTTGATATCGAGGATATCCATTGCTATGCTGATGACAGTACGGGTGATGCTCGTTACACAGGCCGGGCAAATCCTTCTCGGGTGCAAATTGAGGAGAAGAGGAAAAAACTTGTGTCTGAAGTCGAGACATCTTTGGAACGGGTCTCGGAATGGGCTAGACTTAATTTAGTCCATTTCAACCCCGAGAAGACACAAGTTTGCTCGTTAACCGCTAAAAAAACCCCATTCGTCATAGCACCACAGTTCCAGAACATTCCTCTTAACATCTCTAAAAGTATTGGGATCCTTGGTGTTGACATCTCAAATGAAGTTCAGTTTCGGGACCACTTGGTTAGTAAGGCCAAACTAGCTGCTAGAAAATTGGGAATGCTCAACAGAGCTAAGCAGTACTTCATGCATAAGCACAGGCTTATGCTTTACAAAGGGCCAATTCGACCGCACATGGAGTACTGCTCCCATCTATGGGCTGGAGCCCCAGCTGGCCAAGTGGATCCGTTCAACCGCATTCAACGGCGAGCCGTTCGTATTGTCGACGATCCCAAGCTTACAGACGGTCTAGAGTCGCTTGAGTTGAGGAGAGACGTAAGCTCTCTGTGTGTATTCTACCGTCTGTATAATGGGAAATGTTCTGAAGAACTGTTTGGTTTAATCCCTGCGGTTAATTTTCGTCACCGCACATCGCGGAGTACTAGGTTCCATCAATACCACCTGGATACCTGGCATTCGTCCACAGTTCGGTTCTCACGTAGCTTTCTACCACGCACGTGTAAACTGTGGAACGAACTTCCTGCATCGGAGTTTCCTCCAAGCTATGACATGGGATCCTTCAAGAAGCGGGTCTATCATTTCTTTCGTGGCCGGCAACGCATTGGTGACGCCCCTGGTGTTGCTAGTGTCCATGGGCGGCGGTGAACACTTGCCATCAGGTGACCCGTCTTCTCGTTTGCATGCCCAAGGCATAAAAAAAAAAGTTATAAATTATATATAAGTAATTGTTTATATCAATTATATTTAAGCGACATATAAATCAATTTTAAATAATAAAAACACGTTTATTTCATAAAGCAACAAAAATTTTTTTTTACTTCCAATCTCATTTTATTAGGAACTGATTGCTTTCAGTGAGGTTACTAGATCACACAATTTTTGTGTTTACATAGACGCTTATTATGTGCACAACATTTTGAATCATGAATAATGTGCTACAGGTAAATAAGAAAGATATTCAACGCTTATTCACACACGGAATTAAAATCTATATGTAAGTTAAAATCTTGAAATCCGTAAAAAATTACACATAACATGTCTCAAATTCTTCGAGAATTTTTAGTCGCGGAAAAATATAAAACAGTGTTCTCAAGGACGAACAGACTGCTATTCACTCCCTTAGCATTTTATTCTCTGCTTTTAAAAGCAACTCTTATAAAATAAGTACAGTTTTATAAATGGCGGCAACATATCACCGCAACGTACGAAACACGAGGAAAAGCGGGCGAGAAAACGTTAGAAGACGGTCATTTTTCATGGCACTGTACGCCTTAACGAGATTTTACATCAATACGCTGCAGCACAGGGCATACATGCTGTCATACAGACCTGGCACACCATATTTCAAGCAGCAAATGTGAACAGTAATGCGATCTTTTACAGTCCATTGTCATAGTGCTCTTAAATCAGTCCTCACCAGCCTTCTCTGTTATGCGGAGGGTAGTGGACGACTCACGCTAATAATACCTCATATTCGTACTAGCATGCTATCATTGCGATGTAAAGAGATGCATCCAACCTTGAATTAAAGCTAAACTCTACTGCTCATAGTGCGTTCCCTGATAAATAACAAAGAGCGCTTTGCCACCCCAGTTTAAATAGCACGAGTAAGGTTCTTTGCAGGCAGGCAGACTGATCTGGCTGGCTTCCTCCCACCATCTAAAATAAGTCGATAAAATTTATTACATGTTTCGATAGTAGTATTCCGTTCCCAGTTCACTTTCTTCGCTGTGTCGCTTCGTTCTGGGTCTGCCAGGCGTCAGATACGCGTCTGGTGTTCCGAAAGTGCTTCAGAGATAAGAGCGCAAACTCGTACCCTCCCAAAAGACTATCGATCAACATCGACTGATCGTTGTCATGTACATTGTTGCAGGTGATCACAGCGAGTCGGTGCCTGGTGCTGTGCGCGGACAGTCGCAGCGAGATGGAGTCGTGGGCGGGAGCACTGCGTGGCGCGCTGCACCGGGGCGCGGACGTCGCGGACCTGGTCGCGAGCCTCTCCCGTGGCGACCACCACTGGTGCGCACACGCCGCACTCCTACATAGATACATACATACATACCTCCGCAGTCGTATTCCTTGTGTTGTCATTAAGTTGTTCATACATAAACAGTACACTTAGAAACAAAACTGGGTTTTAACTATCATCTATCTGTCCCTTTCGCTCCGCAAGGTTCGTACAACATACTATTCCAATGTAACAATAAGACTGAGTAAACCTTTTCTTAATACGAAAACGTTTTTAGAATATCCTATACGATATAGTGTTTGAACACCCATTTGATGTTCAAATAAATAAAAATATCAATGAATTCGGTGGTAATTACATATATGGGTTTGTGCTCGCTGGTTATAAGTCTACTATGAATGTAACTTCAAATGTATACAATAGATCCTTAAGAGAACATGCACCTATCCATTTCCATTACGCTGAAGTTAGTAAAACTGTAAATAAATTAATTGCCAATAAAATACATGACTTTGTACTTGCCGCGTGTTTTTTAAAGTGTACGATAAATACAACGCCACGTGTAACGTACAATAGATTACACACAAAAGATAGTTTTACTCTTTTGTCCTGTATAGATAATATAATATAACAATGTGCTCTAAAAGCAATCCTCTGTGGACGGAGCCATTAAGCCGTGAGGTGGTTACAGTGCTATTTGACGTGGGTTACTGGTGTTGACCGCGCATAGTTACTGAATTTTATCGTGAGAAATAATATATTTTATATAGTAGCGAACTGAGTAAGTATTACTTATTAGGGATGCTATGGAGCTCGTTAACCGTAACTGAAACTATCGGGTAGCCGAAATAAAAATATATCCGAAACCGTAACCGAATCCGATAAAAAAGTTTCGAATAATTTCGGATAGGGGCAGAGTCTAAATAATACATGTTATGCCAGGTTTTCGCCGGCCGAGCCGATACACTAGCCGCGCCGCCCTCATTTTTACAGTTTTTATTATTAATTTTTAATGCTATGGTTCTTTTCTTTGATTGTAATACCAAATGATATTTAGAAATAAGGTCAAAGTGTTACCTTGTAAATACAAATTATATATTTTTTTTAGGTTCCTAAATCATCAACTTATATCCTTGACCGAAATTATCCGAAACAATCGGATAATCCGAAATAATTTGATATCCGCAACCGTAACCGAAACGTTGTGTAAAAGTAATAGGGATGTTATGGATATGATATTTCGGATCCGGATCTGGATACGGATATATGAATAATATTTTACCAATGTCGGTTACGGTTACGGATATGAAATTAGTGTGGATTATCCGATTGCTTTAGACAATTTCAGTTACTGTACATACATACATAACGGGAACTTATAAGAAGGTTTAGAACTTGGCAATAAAAATGTATTGACTTCATTTCTTGATATTATAATTACACAATAAGCGATAATCTTAAAACTTAAATAATAATAATTATCTAAAAACGAGAGGGACGCGGCTAGTGCTTGGAATCAGCCGGCGAAAATCTGTCATAACGTATTTCATTTAGGTTCTGCCCCGTTCCGAAATTATTTGAAACTTTTATATCGCATTCGGTTACGGTTTCGGATACATTTTTATTTCGGATATTCGATAGTGTCCGTTACGGTTGCGGACCTCCATTACATTCGTAATACCAAACCACAAAATTCGCATAAATGTAGATAGATATAAAAGTCGCAATTTCAAGGTTCATTTCTAATTTTAGTTGCAGGATGATATGAAAATATTAATACGTAGTTAGTACTCGTATGTTCTAACTAACGAAGTATCTTGTTACATGGATACCGCATAAATGGCAAAACAAATTGACATAAAATTTATTTTACGTGTAAATTTTCTTCAATATTTATACGAAGATTTTTAATATTATAATTGTAGCAATTTCTTTTTCGGTATATTATATAAATAATACTGAATGATCGGAGAGTGTCTGAATATATATAACTTATAACTTTCGATATATAACGGCTTGTTCGCGTCATCCGACTAATCGGATAAGTCCGAACCGGCACCGGATCAAATGCCATCCTCCCTGATACCGGCTATTATTAAAATTTAATGATACCGAGGCTATTATTTTTCCTATCATTCCGGTTGACACCACACCACTAAAGCCGGGCATGTTTTTTTTCTGTAAAATAAGTAAATAAACGTTCACACACAGACAGAAGTAACACATCATAAACACTCATGACCTGAGACAAATATTTATCTGTCACATGAATGCCTCCTCCGGCCGGGAAGCGAACTCGGCACCCTTCACTCGGCAGACAAGGTCACAAGCAACTGGCCTACGGCGTCTTCTTGACACCTGGGATATATTTATTATTACTAAGGCATATTTTTACTGTATAAGCGACATTGAAATTTTAAGAATCTATTAGATATCTACTAATTTAATTGCTCATGGGTTTTGTACGCGTAATTTTCTTAAATAACTAATAAACCTTATAATTAATTGTGCGATGAAATCATAATATATACTCCTAATCACTAATTATGATTTACTTAAATAATAATTAGCACTGAAAAGTTCATATAATTTATTATGAATAATACAATACAACTAAATAATTTTAATCCTTTTTATCATTTACTTATTTTGTAAATACACTAAAACGTGTAACTTTTTGCTTCTACTACCAGTTGGACCACGAAATCCAGTGGGACTTGTCTGGAGATTACAGAAATGTATCGTTTCACTTTCAATTAATTTATAAACATTATTTTATTACAAGACCTAAGGCTTTCATCATGTGATAATTATTAAGCCGGCTCGACACTCTCAGGTACACAGCGACGCACGCTCGACCGACGTACTGCAACGTGTGCCGCGAGTCGCTCGGCGCGCTCGGCACCGCGCACGCGCTCGCCTGCGAGCTGTGCAAGTACAAAGCGCACAAGCGGTGCGCGGCGCGCGCGCCTCACTCCTGCAAGTGGAGCACTCTGGCGTCTCTCGGCCCAGACCTTGTCGAAGACGCCGATGGAGTGAGTTGCTGTTGTTTGTTTTTGTAAATCTTTTATTGTTTAAGTTTTACCAGATATTTAAAATCAGAAAACCGATAGTAATGAACAGTGGAAGTGAAATAAATCGGAGTCGCGCGAAATATGATTCCGCACTGTAAATATTTTCCATTCCCATTTAATTTTAAGCTTAGTAGTTTTCGAATTAAAAGGAGAAATGATAAATTTTCGTGAAGATTTTTAAATTTATTTTAGCTATAAATATTATTTCGTCATACGAAATAAATATATTGAGCTTTCTGATGGTAATGGCAATGTCTCTCTCACTATACTCACTAGTCCCTACAGAGGTAACACAAATCAATCATTTAAAATACTATTCTGCCTTGTCTGCAGAACACAGATCTCTTGTCACAGTTGAATAGACCTGGAACATAGGGTTCCTAGTTCCTAGGGTTCATAGGCCGTAGGGTTACCGGCCAACCCAAGTATAATCAGTTCTAATGCCGTCCGAAAACATCAGACTTTGTTTAACGAGTGCTATCAATCGGGCTTGTCAGCGTAACGTGCTGTGAAAGAACGGAAGCGTGCTCGGAGCTGGTTAAGTCGGTTACTCTGTTACGGTCAACATAAGCTGGCGGGCTCTGAGCTCTTCGAAATGTTTTGAAGTATGGTCGTGTTAATAAGAATAGATGCCTAGAATACTCGCCTCAATTTAAAAGTGTACAGAACAGGGTGTCGTTAAAGACCACAGAAGCAAGCTTGGTTGGCCTTATTGAGTCATTAATATTATTACTGGTATCTTTCCGAGAAGCCTGCCTGCCTAGCCACCACTCTTCCGTTTGCGTCAGCCTATGTTTAAACATTTTCCATCATAATGGAATGTTTTTTTAATGATTGTGTTAGTATTTTGACCACTTAAGCGAAATATTAATTATAATAAGAAAACATTTTATTTGAAGTCATAACAAATAATAAGGTTAGTGTTATCTTAGATGTTTTTATCTCGAATATAATAACATAAATAAAAATCGGATAAACCAGCTCCAACATCCAACAATGAACTAAAACACATTAGTTCGCGATGCTTAATGATTATTACTCATAATTATCCCGCTCGTTGTGCACAATGTGTATGGTGTCTACGCTGACGCGTGGAAATGAGACGACAAAATTGTATCCCAGTTCCAATATGTTGTTGTGTAGTGAACACTTGGATGGCGCCAGGAATAATAATAGACTCAGTCGTTTAGAACGGTTAGAAATAAGTCACTTAAATTCTAACGTCGTGAAAGAAAAAAATATCTATTAATCACATACCAACAACGAAATTGACTCGTAGAGAATGTCTCGAAGCATAAAGTCCACCTATTGTATGTTTATGTAGTAGTATGTAGTTATGGCTTATGAAATAAATAATAAGTGCTAAATTAAGAGTAATTGCCGTTTTTATTAAAGATCGCTTGAGAACGCCTCGATCGAGATGCCTGATTGATTTTTTGTTGTATTCGTAATGGTCAGGATACGGTTTGGATAAAATAAAATTTTGGGCAATCCATTGCATTTTTGTGGGAAAATATCAGTGTGGAAATGTGACATTGCTAAGCGCATTTCTAATGTCTTCATTAATTAATTGAACGCACCAAGACGGGACGGGTCGCTAGTAAATGATCTATACGAATAATAAAATTCTACCTCTTCGCTTTCCGTACATGAAGGATATATTAGAAAAACGATTATAAGAGGCCTTTATTTACGCAATAGAACCCAAAAAATTGTTGTTAGAATTTTTGGCCCTTTGTCTGTGCATTTGTGCGCGCTAATCTCAGAAACGGCGTAACCGATTTCATTATGAGTTTCACTAATGTATTGCAGTAAACATCACTTAATATTTAAAGTTCGTTTCATTGCAATATGTCCATAAATGAAAAAGTTGCAAATTAATATACATCATGCATTTATAATTAACAGAACGAGAAAAATCCAGCCCTCTGCACCCAGTCCAGTGTTTTTTCTATATCTAAGATAGTTTTTCTGAAACAAAGCGAGGACATTTGCTAGTAAATAAATATAAATACATGATCGATCAAATCTTTTTTCCATAAAAATAAAAATAATTGAGTCTACAGGTTTGTATCCGCTTTTCAAATAAAAAAGTCAATTGATGAATGTTTGTTACCGTTATCAAATCAAATATTTTATAATACTCACCCCGTTACGTCATTCTTTGAGTTCCGCGACAGGTATTTAGCAACCAATAAGAGGTTTATAACAGAGACAATTTTGAAGAAGCTCGTATATTAATAATCATAATCAATCTATTAACTTGGTTCCGGCATTATGTGTACGAGTATAATGACGGTATCAATAGCACGGAATTAATGTAAAAACTACCGAATGATACAGTACAATGGAAGTAAGCGAAATGTTGCCCCAATTAGAAATAGTTAGGGTGGGTTAGGTAAGATAAGATTGCCCTTAGTATGATGATGATAATGAAGAGTTCTTTTTGACTTCTCTTATCAAATTTTCGGTCCCGATATGGAAACACAATGTATGTCTTTATGTTCTGTGAGATCGTTAAATTTTGAATGACGAATATAATGAGTTGCCAGTCGCAAAGTTTCAATTATGCTTTCGTTCTTTGGAGGCCACATTAATCACCCTTTCACATTGTTGTTAAATAATGGTAAGCATTACTTTAGCCATGTCGGGGTGCATGCACATCCCTTAAAAATTTCATCACTATCGGTCTTATCCTATCTTTTGACAGTCTCGTAGCCCAGTCGGTAGTGTCCATGCTTACCGAGTGATGGATGCCTGGTTTGATTCCCGACTGGGGCAGATATTTATGTGACAGATAAATGTTTGTTCTCGAGTCATGAGTTTTTGTGATGTCAAACTCGTGTACCGTCTATGTCACATGAAACGGTAAATTCTAGTGTCACGGTATGATTGTGACAGTTTCATTGATACTGAAGAGTAGCGCCCCATGCTTGCAGCATAACACTAGCAAGCTGTTAAAGTCTATGATATCTTAAGTTTTGCAAAAATAGTTAAACATAAAGGAGTATTAGTAATGCATGTTTAATTTCAGACCATTCATAAATCATTTTCCCCTTGTACAGCGATAACTTCATCACTGAAACACTAGGAGTGATTGTTACGCTGCAATAAAAGATTTATGATTATTATGAATGCAATAAATCTATTTCTGTTTCTTATTATTATACTAATACGCATATTAGACTACTTTCCCTTACTTCGCAAGCAGTGAATTATCAAATAATATAAAACTTGAATGAAGAATAACTTTTCTCTTCACTTATACCTCCTTTGGTTTTTTGTTTTGTGATTTGTGGCTAAAACTGTCAGTTTTAGACCACAGTGTACTGATATTACAGAAACCATCGACAAAGAATCACAGACTACAATGTTAGTCACGACGATATTGTAGATAAATAATACTCAGAACAGAATGTAACGATAAAATTGATTTGTGTTATGACAATGAGCGCCTCGCAGTAACAACTCATAAATCGGTTTACGGCGTTGTTAATCTTATATGTAATAAATGTATGTACTTTTTATATGTATCCGTTACTTCATTCGCCTGGATAGGAACTTAATAGTGAATTATTATTATTAATCTTCGTGTAATTAAAAAAAAAGAATTATTTTAGTGTTGAGGGAATCCTTATTTTTAAATACATATTTCGGTTAAACTATTTCAGTCACTTTCAAAACGAACTCGTCGCTTTCTTCTTGGACGACAACGCTTCAGTGCCGCTTCTAATGCTGTCGGCACTTTGATCAATTAATCTATATTACTATATACATGTTTTGTGTCTCTGTCTGTACATTCCATTTGTCTGTCAAATTTCATGCTATAGGTTCGTTTTATAAATCACTCGCATCAAATTGACCATTTTGAACAAAAATTCTCTCTGTTTTTCAATCGGTCTGTCCGTCTGTCTATATGCCCCGTTATAACTCAAGAATAGTTCGACTGATCTTAATGAAAATTGGTATGCAGTGAGAACACGTGACTGGGCAGATGATAGGCTATATAATCAGTAAGCCTAATGATGTCTAATCAAGGCAAAAAACATAATATTTGGAATCATCATGTATATGACGGGGTTTGAAGCGGGTGACTCGTCATCAGGCCATGGTGGAGATCCAATATTCGCAACACTTAATACACTCATTCGTTTAATCGATAGCACAAACAGATTTTAAAACTACTCAAGGATTAATTAGATTAATCAAGATTAAAAAAGTAGTGAGTTCGAAGACACGTGGTGTTTGTCCAAACAACCGCTCGCAGATTCTGTCAATCGCAAAACCAAGGAACCTCACCCTACTGAATCTGACGAGGTAATGAGCTCAGGCAGTTTTTTTTCCCCTCTTACGGGAGGAGGATGGTGAATGTACAGCCGGCTACGCTGGTTATGTGGGACTCACGCGTAACCTAGCGAGTGCTAGTCCTCGAGTGCCTACCCGCTGAACACCACCTGAAGTGGCTTTATCCGTGCGGCCTCTAAGCTTTCATCGTATGCAACCCTTCTTTAGGAAAGAAGGGTGCTAGCGGCGCTCCCGAGGGAGCGTCTGCTCAGATGTCAACACTGACGGTGTTGTCGGATGGGGAGTATATATGTCATCTTAAGGATGCCACAAACGGTTGAGACTAAAGCTTCTGACTATGGCCTGCCATGCGACATTCCAAGTCAGCCGAGAGCTAATTAGGGGGATCTAAGAGGGCGTTCCTCGGCCACCGAACTTGATAACTGATTAGAGGAGGGGCGAAGTAATCCGCTGCTTTCCTAATTAAAGCATTGGAGAGTTCCTCTGAGGACTTGAAAAAGGTTTTAGAGAAGGCTTTGAAGATTCGTTGGATTGTCGGGAGTCCCAAATCTCTGTGTAGGTCGGCGTTCCTAACGCACCGGTTGGTTGCCATCCTACAAAAGAGGTTTTGGACTACTTGGATTGGCTGGAGGACACTGGGTTTCGCGTGTGCAAAGACATGGGAGGGTTATGACCGGTCGTATGCAAACCTTGTAGAGCGATCGCTTGCTTCTGAGGGACATTTTATTGTGCCTCCCCAACATACTGTTGAGGCGGCTCATGTAAAAGCGGGCGGAGCTTGTCACCTTTCGGACGTGAGGCCTGAAGGTAAGCCTGGAGTTTAGCGTCACACCCAAGTATTTGGTTGTGGACTTCCAGGGGACAGGGGTGCTTAACAAACGCATATGGGGATCATCGAGTCCACGTCAGATCTTATGGTGGACACAGACCGCGGAGCTCTTCTCCGCATTCACCTCGATGCGCCATTTCGAGATCCATTTTCCTAGCTCATTGACTGAGTGTTGGAGTCTGGTGATGACCGAGTTCAACCTCTGACCCTGGTAAAAGAAGGCAGTGTCGTCAGCGAATAGTGAGAGTTGCACACCATTTTTAGGGATGGGTATATCGTTAACGTACGATATAAATAGTAAAAGAGCGAGCACTGAACCCTGTGGAACGCTAGCGGACGTGGGGAAGAGAGGACTCCTTCGTGTTTGAAACAAAAAGAGCAATACTGAAGATAAGAAGCTGCTATGCATGCGGACTACGCGATCTAAAAGGCCTATTTGGTGGAGTTTGTAGACTAGTCCTCTTTTGTTGAAAGCCTTGGCAACGACAAACAAGGCAGCGACTGCCTTTTTACGCTTTGGATAAAAGCCGCTTAGGATCTGCTCCACAATGCGGCGGACTTGTTGGGGATATGAATGTTTTGCACGAAAGCCGAATTGATGTGGGATGATGAGTTCTTGTTCGTTCGTTGGAAAGAAAGGCTTTCTCAATCAAGACTGAATGACTATTTCGAGTAATTTCCTCATAGCCTTGGGGAGACCGATGGGGCGGTGATTTGAGGGAATATTCAGAGGTTTCCCAGCTTTGGGAATTCCTATAACGATTGCTTATTTCCAAGCAAATGGGAAGAAGCAGTGATGCAAGCAGGGGTTGAAAATGAAAACCAAGAGGGAGATCACCTGCTTGGGGAAGTGTTTGAGCGCGACGTTAGTAATACCGTCGGCTCCTGGGACTTTGCGAGGTTTCAATCCATGAATGATGGACTGGACTTCGTCAGCGGAAACTTCGATGGGATCGTCGGTAATAAAAAATGAGTTCTTTTTACGGACTTCATCTTCCACCGATTCGATATGTGAGAAGCTGCTTGACGTTTCCAATAGATGTCGCAATAATGTTGATGCTGCGACATATATACATATATATATATATAATTCATTATTCAACCCGATCTAAATCGAAGGGATTCGCTAGTTGATAATAAAAATAATCCTTTAAGTGTAAATTCTATTTATGACATGTTTATTAGTATCTCGTGGTATCATCCAATATTTAATTGACTTTGAATCGACTCCAAGAATAGTAAACTTAGAACTATACTATCGCATGAACAATGAGTTGACGCTAAGAGACCTTATCAAATAACACTCAAAATAAGTGTCTGTTTAACTAGTTTAAATATAAAATAACATTCATATTAAAATTAAGCTGTCCGTAGGTATTATATATATATTTTTATTCTGGGAGATTAATTATTAATTAGAAATTAATTTTGACTGGCTTTATTATTCATTGTATAATACTGCCGAATTATTTTATGTGTAAATCTATTTAAACTTATAGTGAATTATTTATACTAATATTGTAAAGAGCGAGTAAAACTTTTCAAAAGAATACTAATTCAAAGTAGGGTTTTACAAACACTTTTCGAAAGTCAAACTACGCTTCGCTTCGACAGATCCCTACCGTGAGTGGTCCCAGAAGTAGAAGCGACAAGAAACAGCTTTTTTCCTACTCACAATTACAGAAACTACATCCTGCCAAAGCGCAAGCCCCTTACCTAGACTCCGTTGTAGAACGAAATGCAGAGTGTTGACTCGTAACGACGATGCTGCCATCACTCATGTCACGTGCCGCGTTTCGATTAGCAACTGTATTCACAACTGACTCCGGCATATATAACAAGCCTCGCCGCTCGCTTCGGTGTACTGAAATAGACCGTTTTGTAGACCTTTACAATTTCATAATAACAACATCTTGAAGCTTATTTACAGAAACGCTTTTAGCAGAGGACAGTTTTAGATGTTGAACGTACCTAAAACCTGCTTAGCAATGTAAATAAATTGACGCCCAACAACTCAAAGCTAACGAGGGAATTTACTCGAAATATGTAAATTTTCTCGACATCAAAATATATTTTTTTAAATATGTTTCATTAAGTGTTTCGTGTCCCATTACACGTAAGTATATAGAATAATATAATTTTCGCAGTATAATCTCGACGGTTCATATAAATTAAGGATAAGCCAACCTTTAAAATTGAACATAATTATTATGCTTTAACATGTTTCATTTGAAATATTGAATAACAAATTCAGGGCTCTCAGTTTCGTTCTCGGCCGCAACACGGTGTGAACGCGACTAATAACAGAATCGTTTCATTTTATGATCATGTAAAAAAACTCAACAATCTCAGCATTTAAATAGGCCTTTCGGTATGTCAAAAGTAGTATTGACGTAAATATCTTCTTAGTTATCTTTATCTTGTCGGATAATATCAGCGCCAAACCCATCAGTGTCTTTTTGCTACAGAAAAAATTTGAGTCAGATATAGCTTACATATCACATGCAAACCACTGTCTAGCTCCAATTAACAATATTTTATTTGCATCATTTTATAATATAATTCATTTAATTTAATTATTATCCTTTTAACTCAGGTGGATAGCCTGACTGCAGAAGCACGGTAAAACATTAAATTCGCGGACGGAAAATTGGTAATTCAAGCAAAGTAAATTTTCTATAAGAATTTACTGTCTCAAAAGTAATTTCAAACTAAACAGGTGAGTCTCTAACATACAGGCACTAGTGACCGGCATGGTTAAAACACGAGTACGTCCTGAAATAGCGCTTGCCCCTTAGCTAGACTCCGCTGAACGAGTTGTCGAGTGTTGAGCGATAACTACTGTGCTGACATCAGTCAGGTCACGTGCCGCGTCCGCTTAATAACCATATTCATTACTGTCTTCGATATTGCATGTAAACGATGCAATATTGCTAATATTGCACAACGAGAAAGCTGTAAGTGTAAACCGTACCTTAAAACCAACATTTATATGCCTCACATGTATCTACATACTAAAATAACTTTTACAGAAAAAGGTAGATTTAAATGCAAACCGCGTATAAGACACGAACACCGACTGATGGTATCTTTCTCCCGACTCGACGTGCAATCATCATCAAACGACTACTTTTTCTATTAACATATGTATATAATAAACTTTAAAACTTATTGAAAAACCACAAAAAGAAATTATCCTTAATTTATTAAACTTGTCATACGATCTACGAATATTTAAAGTTGTATATGTCTATACTTATACATAAAAATAAATTGCCGTATTTATGATCATCACTTGATAACGGCTCGAACGATTTAGCTGTTTGTTTACTGTTATGTTTGCAAGTGCCAGGATAAGGCTTAAAGGAAATTAATTTTTCGGAGAATACGACAATAAACCATTCAATATGGACAAATATGTTTACACGCTACTAGTATGTACTGTGCACTTTGTATAATGTTGCGTCCTACTCGGTCCATGATTATCTGTTAATTATACTGCTTCTTCTAGAGTGAGTATGAAATGTAAGTATGTATTGTATGGGTACTGTTTGCAAACTATTGTGTACCGCGAAGCAAAGCCAAGAGAGGGTTGTCGTTTCAAAATAAAGTTTATTTTGAGAGTTCATTACAGTAGAATGAACAATAGATTGAATCGTAACTACAGTAAACCAATTTATTCTTTATTCTCGCTACGATATAATAACATTTTTTTCTTTGTTTCAGAGTATAATAATGCCGCATCAATGGCTCGAGGGCAACCTGCCCGTTGCGGCCAAGTGCGACGTCTGCGACAAGACCTGCGGATCTGTCCTCCGGTGAGTAGATACACATTCATGGTGTCCCGTTCGCAGCGATTTCGGACACGCCCCTGTTGTCTTGACGAAACTAATTCGGCAGAATGTGCTGTTGTTGATCATAGACAATGTTATTTTTTTCTTATAATCTGTCACACGCAAGAAACTTATACATTTAATTTGTAAGTACCTACTGTAATATTTGTAACGTCATGGTTTCATTTTTTTTTTGTTAGTAGACGACAAACGTGCAAGGAACCACTTGATGGCAAGCTTAAAATCACAGGTGAAACTTTAAACAAGCAACATTCACTTGACATACGTTGCTTGCCAGGAAGTCGTAATTGAAATAGGAATTTCGTTTGTTAAAAATTCTTCTTCATCGAAATGAGAATAAAGTCCAAAAATATTTTTTTTATCATACTTTTCTTCAATTAAACTTAGTGAAACTGATTGCTTCTTTGAAATTTTTAAATACGCTATCCTACATTGATGGATTCGTTCACCGTATTTGACATCTCAATAATCGTTAATATAATATTTCATTAAACACAATAAAAAAGTAATTTAAGTTATAATAAGTCGAATGAAATGTAGCAGTCTGGAGCTTACCGAGACATTATTTTAGATAATGAAACTACAACATAATAAGCTTGGGTCAGCTTTAAGGTTAACAAAATTTAACTACTGTTCCTGAGTTTAGCACGAACAAGTATTTTAATTTCGACGCGAAGCTCAAGTCTTAAGAGCCGCCTGGCGAAGACACGTGATACTAGAGCGAGAGGTCTAATGAGTAGTTCGACTGTATACAGAATATCGAATCAAGGTACACTCACGGTTCTGAAACGTGCTGCGTTCCTTTTATCGGTTTATAATCTTAAATAAGATATTACACAGAACTAGGAAATTTTTATTCAGTTTCAATGGTAAATTTTAAATTTATTGTTCTAAATTCCAATTTTAGTTTTTGATGTGAAATTTCTTTAGTATCGTTATGATTTGAAACTCGATGAAACGAAAAAAGCGACAGTAAAACGAGACAAATGCATACATCTATACGATTTAGCCTGCGAGAGAATGAGATAGGATACATACTTTCATGTGAATCGGTCTCCTCTTTGTCCGATGCTTCGTAGCCTCCCCACTCTTGCCCATTAAACGGTGTGCGTATGAGTGCGTGTGTGCGCATGAATATTACCGAGTTGAACTAAGAGAGAAAGCGTCGTACAGTGAGTATATTATCTACATTGCACTGTTTAATACTTGCTCTTAAATAATTCACTGAGATTGCAACTTTGGCACTCACACCAAAAACAAATTTGCTCTCTTAATGTACTTTTCTATGCAAATAGCCGACAAATGAGCAGATTAGCTACCTGATGGTAAGTGGTCACTGTCGCCCATGGACATTAGTAAGAATAAAGGTATTACAGGTGCGTTGTCATCCAAGAAATAAGAAGAAAGAAAGTAAAAGTCTAGTTAAGGAAGACTAGCAAGTCTGTTACCCGCCGACGTTCCCTTTCTTACGTGATCTCGTGATGTTTTTATCTATTAGCAGGGGCCCCATCAGATTTGGATTAAACAATTATCTATCTTTGTCATCATCATCATTCATAATTAACATCCATAGTATCCCACTGTTGGGATCAGGTATCTGCTCACAAATGATAAGCGTAAATTTCATAGTCTGACATGGTGGCCTAGCGCGGGTTAACAGACTTCATATTACTTTGAGACATTAGTAATACGTAAACACTATATACCTACATAAATAAGTACCTATAATTAGTATACATTGGTATTATAAAGAGAGAGTGCGATTTTTTATGATGCGGAAAGTAATCTCCATAATGACGGCACCTGTTTGAAAAATTCTTTCACCATTTGAAAGTCACATTTTTCCGGATGAACATAAGTTATCGATATATACAAAAATGAATGTTTGTCTGTATGTCCTTTATAGAATCGTAAACTATGCATTTGATCATGTGATGATCTTGAGCAAAGTTGTTGTGCACGAGCCCGCGAAGGTTTCTGAGTTGGTACGACCAATTTTAGACAGATGGCGCCACTGTTTATTTTAGTTGGTGGCGTAGCAACGCGCGCAGGGTACAGCTAGTACAGTATAAAACAAATTCTCCATTTCTCTGTCTGAATGGGATAATTTCAGTAATTACGGCATTTTCATACGGTTTTTACCTATAGATACATTAACTCACACGAAAGGTTTAGGCATCTAATATTAGGGAAAATTGGTAAAAAGCCCGATAAAATTGAGGGTTCGATTACTGTTTGTGAACGTAAAAATCAAGTTTCCCGAAGCGAAGTGAGAATAGGTTGCTAGTATAAAATAAAGTCAATATCACCATGACACTAGGTAATTAAAATATATATAACTGGG
>PDGT01000077.1:1308632-1331992 GCA_003671415.1 Megathymus violae
CCGTAAAAGATTTTTTTAAATACAGTTAGGTGCCGTAGGGCCAGAGATTATCAGCCATCGCAAGCAAACTCACTACATTAGGATTTTCTTTTTATAATATTCGTGTAGATAATTTAATTTCTTATCTTCATACCAAAACACTAGACCGTCCCGGACGTTTTTAAAAATAAGCTACAATTAAATATTTGATAAGGTCAGAGTCGGAATTGACAATGAACACTTTAGAAAATTAGGACTATAAATAATAAAACAACTTTTTTTACACAAAAACGGCATTAGTTAAATTTAACTTTGACACACTTTCAAGCATATTTAGTAATGTTTGATGTATATTTTAAGCATAAATAGCTAGGGATTTTCAAAATTGATTTGCCATATGAATCCTAAACGCCACTCTATTTATCTCGAGGTGTGTGTGCATTACAAATTAATTATCACTTGTTTCGATGAAGGAACATCATCACATCATTAGAACCCATATTGTCCCACTGCTGGACTCGGTCTCCTATCACAATAACACGAGATAAGGCTATAAGCTGCTACGCTGACGAAGTACAGCATATCAGCCATCGGATACTTCTGAAAACATTATGAAAAACTCTCAGGTATGTGGGTTTCGTCGCGTTGTTTGTTCCACATCGAAGCAAATTATAATTAATTCGTAAATCTGAGTGTTAATTAAATTCTTAAAAATGGATGAAAACTACAAATCAGTACTCGGCCAACAATCATCGGTACTACAAATCAGTAAGAAGAGATAGTTATACAATTAAAGAAATATGTACCTATGGCCTATGATGATATTCAGCAACTGCTATTTTATTATATTACAAATAATATAGCGTTGTAATATTTGATTAATGCAGTCAGGAAATTGCGGCACGTATCACGCCCGCCATTTTACCGGCGCAAAAAATATTATTACAGCCGCTTCCTTCTGTGTGATGAAGTGAACTAGAAATATACATATTTCAAATGTATTTATTAAAGCCCCGAGAGTAACAATGTTACCGCTACAAAACAGAATATATTCTCGAATTACCAATCATTCGTTCCGTCTACACAAAAGTTAAATTTCTTATATCTGTGGAAATATATTTATAAGGATAAAATATTTCGATAACTTTTTCGACATATCTATAAAATTGTTGCAAGTTACTTCAGTGCTTTTTGATTTAGTTTGCTCGCTTTTTGTTACATTTGGATATGTTTTAATGTAAGCACATTAAAAGCAATTGACTGTCAAATTACTATGTTGCGTTCATTATGACTTACACATAATTTCATGATATAAAATAAGTCTCCTTCACAACTTAATAACTGTACCAGCTGGACTCAGATCTAATCTCATATTGAGATTTTTTGGGATGATAGACCCCAATGCTAGTCAAAAGTGGGTTGGCAGATTCACACTTTTGGCCGTATTGGGGCGGCCTAGAATACTCCCCCCAATCCCATGCTGGCACAACAGGGTGTCGTAAGAGGCGATAGAAGCCAACCTGCTTGGTGGTAGGGCTTTGTGTAAGAGTTATATTATCAGTATTATTATTAAGTCATTAATATTATTACTGGTATTATTATTATCTTTCCGTGAAGCCTGCCTGGCTAGCTACCACCCTCCTGCTAGAGTCAGCCGCCAAACGACTCGTCGTGTCCCGGCTGGGGGCTTGAGAGCCAGTACTTTATTTCTTACCTTCTTCACATTTCCTGGCCGACAACGCATCAGTGATACCTTTGGTATTGCTGATGTCTATGGGCGATGGTGACCACTCACCATCAGGTGGCTCATCTGCTCGTTTGTCGCCTATTATCATTAAAAAAAACACACATTATGGTGAATTCTTATATGCTTTACCTTACGATGTTTTTCTTCATCAAAGAAATTGAATCTTTGATATAATAACAGGTAATTTGGACGTTCGAACTAGGTGCCAACGGTAAACCGTCACTTAAACCGCTGTCTTGGCGTAGCCACACGGAAATCACACATATATTACAGCTGAAATAGGTAGAAGAACTATACCAATAGTTCAACCTAGTAAAGTTATATTTCTGCCTAGCGAAGACTGCTACTTTGGAATTCCGATCGGGAAAGACATTTTGTGACAGATAAGAAAATATGAGGTGATAGGGAACTATATAATTATATCAGCGTACACAAAAGTAACTTTTTTGGCTATTATGATAATTGAAGGTGAACCGAAGGAAATGTCTTTTTGATTTAAAAGAAACAAGTCGACTTTGACATAATAGTGGAAAGTACGACTTTAAAGTTTAACTTTTGAAAATAATACGTAATACGAATAAATACAAATCCGCAGTGTATTTATTATACCAATGTGTTTTATACCAATTTGACGAAATTTTATATATAATTATTCATTAAAATTGATTCCACAATAACCTCTTTGAAAGCATATTCATGATCCGTAAAAAACTGTAACAGTGATGCAAGTCTGTGTTAAATGCAAATTTCCACTCGGCAGCACGCATACGTAATGTATGCTAATAAATACACACGCCTTCAAAGGTGCGCAAGGAAGCCATAAATAATTTATCTGCACTGAAATATTCGTCTTGTTTAAGACCCCGTTAACAAGCGCGTTGTGCTTACTTCTTAGCTACTGGTGCTGCGGATAAACATGGACGGCAGTTACCAGTTACAATCGCGAAGACCGTCTACTGGGTTATTGTCTATGAACATTGTATGAAAGCTGTGAAAGCATGACGACTTCTGTGAATCATAAATGGTCTACTGAGTTAAATAGTTTTTGTCGTATACTTTAGTTAGACGTGTAACAATTATGAGATTTTCTTGAACGTAAGCCGACGGATCCGATCCGGTTGTCAGAGTTAAACAGTAGTCGTCATGTCGAAGCGCGTCGACGGCACGAGAACTTCTCACTTGGGTTGTCTGGAGAAAGTCTCGTGTACTGCATTGGGCGATTGATGTGTTGAAACTAGAGATGAACGGACTAGTTGCTGACTAGGCAGCTTGCCCCACTGATAATATTTTGTAGTCGGCGACTAATCGGCTCATTTTATTATTTCATATTTTTTCTTCGCTGAAAAATAGAATAACTAGAATGAAATCATGACGTAAATTATTATTATTTATAATGTTCATTTTAGAGTCAGTAGTTTGCTGTAACCGGTTGTTATTTAATAATTATTAACTTAAAAAAAGACAATAATTTGAAATTTCTAACCTACTTAGAAATTTAAATTACATTAGGTATGTATTTACTACAGTATATTCATGAAAAAGTTCGATTAAAATGTTAAACGAGGTATACATTAGTTTTTATTAAACTAATTATGATGTAAAAAGGCTTATGGAGTGCCGTGAACATTGCCAATGTCACCCGAATTCCATCTTAAGCTCACTGCTTTGAAAAGACAAAGATGATCATTGATAATGATCAATGATAGATAACAATCATTGATAATGAGCAACTTTGCCTGCCTTTTTGCAACCGACTAGTCGACCAGTCAACTTATAGGACAAATTGATCAGCCCATCTCTAGTTTAAGCCAACATTGGAAATAAATACTTTGAAAGACGACATGTAAATAAATGTTACGCGGCTGTAACTTCACCCGTTACATTCAACTTTCATTATAAGTTATCAGATAAAAGTGGGTCGATCCGCACGACATCGAAACATTTAATGAAATGCTCCTCTGTGGAAAATTCTTGGAATTCCCGCCCCAAACCACTCAAGAACTCTACCCGCTACTGAAACATTTTACGTTTGTACTTTATCTCGATACCTTAATTGTTGAAAACATCTTGATATTTATATGCAACCTCAAAAGGACAATTCTTTTTTTTTGTGTTTTGAAGTTTTTTGTGGTAAAAAAACGCACCAGTCACTCGGGAAACAGGAATTAAATCCACCCTTGACTCCAAGCCAGCCTTAACGATAGACAAGACTGTAGTGCCATGACTGATTTTGTACCTGATTTATTCCGACAGTAATTCTTTTAATTGTCTAACTAAGTTCTACTCTCCTTCTAGAATCGACCATGAAATGTTTTTACGCATTTCGATAGCAGTATCAAAGATCCAGTTAAAAACTGGATACTCTTTTCCTTTTTGATTAGCACCGCGTCGGTGATGCCTTTGGTACTGATGTATCAGGTGCGAATATCCATGGGTAACAATATCTGGCCACTTATTAATAGCTGCCTCGTAACAGCGTTCAATGAGCTTAAAAAATTGTTCCTTAAAAAAATTAAGATACAGTTTGAAAACCTGAAGGTTAATTTTAACTTATATAAATGTCAAACACATAATAAATCCGTGGAAGATTGCCACGAATCCAGTCGATGTGGGTAACTTCATTCTTTGGCGAGTGGTGTGAAGATGGAGTACTTACTCACCATTATAATAACGATAGAATACACACAGAGAGTCATGTCCTTTCCAAGGCTTAAAGATTCTGACGTTTATTCGTAAGTCATTGACCATTCGGATAACGCGTTAATGTACGGCATCAAATGTTTGCCCGTGGGATGGTGGGGCCCCTGCCCATAGGTGGGACATATGTCCCATGTATTATTTTTACCAAATCTACGAACTTGGATGTTAATTTTTCTCGATATTTTGATGTATCAATCTAATATAAAATATATAGTTAATATCGTCTTTTATTCATATTTACCAATATTCCAATACCAAGTATAGCCAAAACATGAAGAGCACAAAAAACAATGGTTATCGAAAACGATTTGTAAAGTAAACACACTTTCCATCTATTTTGATAAACCCTTAAATGAAAAAAAAACACGATATTTGGATTTGATTTAACTGAATGAAAACGGTGGCTGAGGGAAAGGGAACGGTAATAAAGGCAACACTTACTATATACATGCACAGTTTACTCGGCACAATTTTCAAAGCATACTCTTGGTTCCTAATGATATATCAGTGAGAAACAATTTAACCACATGTCAAGGTACCAGAGAACTGTAGATTGTTACACATTGATTGCTTTCTGTGGTTCCGACATAACGGTAACCGCATCTACGATCAGTAATCGCTTTACGTGTTCTGTTCTGAGATTATTAATGAAAATCGGTTTGTAACACTGTCTTTCTATATTAGCTTGTTTATATGTAACAATTTTGAATAATTTCGATAACAAGGAGTGTCTTACAGTAGGGTATGCGTATAACTTGTAAGTAAATTTATAAACCTTTATAAAATAGTTTGTCTTAAAGCTCTTAGGTGTAAGCCAACATGAATATCGGATTCCAACTTCAACTTCGTGTTTTTTATGTCGACAGTTAACAAACGAATTAACGGACCACCTGATGGTAAGTGGTCACCGCCGCTCATGAAAGTTCGTAACACCAAGGCATCACCGACACGTTGACGGTCGAGATGAAAGCGCGTGTTTAGCTGCAGGTGAAAACATTTCACGGTTGATTTTGGTCGAAGGCTCGCGGGGCAAAGAACTGTACCACCGGGCATAAGTACTTTCGGTATAAACTAAGATACCACCCAGTTAAGCTCACGGACTTCTAACAGTAGGAGCCCGGTTATATGGCCCCGTCCGCAGTCCAGGTGGGTGCTCTACAAGCAAAAGAGGTTTGCTTGGAGTCGATACTACATGGAATCCCTTGTACTCCAAGAACCCAGCGTCACTACAGAATATGGTCTAATGTCACAGAAAAGAAAGCTTGAACACATGTCGAGAATTACTCTGAAGGAATAATGTCAACCGAACTTCAAATGTTCTTAAACTTCTTGAAGCCTTCGGATAAGAAGTACCGCAGCTATTTATTATTATAAACAAAGTTATTTATTTAGTTCTGGTTCATTTGTTTGTTTGCCAATACAAACAGCTCGATTTTTACTGAACTGTATGTGTATTTATCAATATTATCAGTTTGTTTTC
This sequence comes from Megathymus violae, assembly GCA_003671415.1. Lineage (NCBI taxonomy): Eukaryota > Metazoa > Arthropoda > Insecta > Lepidoptera > Hesperiidae > Megathymus > Megathymus violae. The sequence goes on from PDGT01000077.1 coordinate 1,314,539, forward strand.
ATAGTGTTGTTGATTTTCTAAGCCATTTCATCGTTGAAAGTATTTATTAAAGGTGTTATAGACAGTCTAAAGTAAGATTTTTCCGAAAAAAATCCACTGATATAACTCGAAAACGACTTGACCGATCTTAATGAAAATTGGTCTGTGGTGAAAACACGTGATTGCGCAGATGATAGGTTAAGAATATCAGTAAACCTAATGATATCTAATCAAGGCAAAACACATCTTCAGCATCATTTCACGGTCTTTCGTAATAGTGTCTTCACTCCATGACAAATTATGACGATGTTAATTTGATTATTAATACCAAAAATCTAGTGTCCATCATAACGGCACAAAAGCTAAATCACTTCACAGATATGTAGTTGGTAATTAATTGGAATGATCAGGCTCCAAGACTTTCGCTGCATATGGTGTCGCAAGTGCGTGCATACAAATTGTCGGCCGAGCTGGCGCATGGCGTGCATGCTGGGCCCGGCACGCGCCTCCGTCGTGCCGCCCACCCGACTGCACTCCGTCGGACCGGACGACGGCTGGCTGCCGGACCGGCCGCCGAATACTTCGCCGCTCATAGTATTTGTCAACTCCAGATCAGGTGAAAAAAAGTGAAGAAATACCGTATCATCAATGCCCGAATCGTATATAGCCGACAAATACGCTAGACAGTCCTTTAGACATACAGACTTAACGGTTTCGTCGTTCATAGAAGATAATAATCTTGATTATATTTCTAGCTATCAGTCTTTCATAGTCTACTGCTAAACATAGGCCCCTTTAACTGGCGCCACTCCGACCGGTCCTAGTAGAGAAAGAAAGAAAGAATATTTATGAACCATTAATTCAGATTCGATAAAAACAACAGTGTATCCACAAAAAATATGCACATAAATATATGCAGTAAGTTTACACAGTGAAAATTTTAACCCACTTACATTTGGTAACTAAAAATTTAGTTGTAGAGAAAAGAGCGATATGTCACTATTACATGAATAATAGAAATGTGCCAAGTACGTCTGTTGAGTGACGTATTTTTCTGCATTACTTAATGTACAAAGTTACATATATGAGCTCCAAATACTGTAATTTTCAACATATTCCAAACTTTGAATAACAACCTCTTTGATAAAATTATGATGTTTTCCTCAGACTTACGTACGTACAATAATATATATGTACATACCATTTTGTTTACATATATAGTTTATATAGAAACAATAACTACCCAACTTTCTTACGATTAGCTATATTTGTCATAGACTAAAATCTACGTTATTTTGTAATGGAAAAGTAAGTTTGCAGCGAGCTAACAATATTCAATTCGATTCATTCAACACTCCTCTGGTCAGGCGACAACCAAGGCGTGAAGTTTCTACGGCGGTTCAAACAACTCCTGAATCCGGCGCAGGTGTTCGAACTGAGCGGCGCGGGCCCGCGACTAGGGCTGCGGCTGTTCAGACACTTCGCGCCGCTTCGCGTGTTGGTCTGCTCGGGCGACGGCTCCGTCGGTTGGGTACTGCAGGAGGTCGACAAGCTGGATATGCACGTGAGTCTGGCTAGGTACTATTGACGAACTGTCGTTGTACAGAAACGAAGACGGCTGAGAGTTACGCTGGATTTGAGGAATGCAAATAGAACGGCTTACAAGAAATACATCCAGGTGCTTGAATACTGGGAACAAAACAAGATCGAGACAAAATTTGGTATTAAGAAACGATATTTCATTAAAAATTGTATTTTACAGACATCGTCGGAAGGTGTTCAAAATGCTGACAAATGTAGGTTTAGGAGAGGTTTTGGGGGATAAATTCAATAGTTTTAATGATTGTAGGTAGTATAAACCCGTTAAGATTGATTTTAGGCCTGAGGTTTACGGATTTATTGGGATCTTTGGTCCATTTCGAACTTTACAAACACTTGCAAGTTAACCGCAATTTATAACCCTGCAATAATACGGATTTATCCTAAGAAGTTTCACGAAATCCACGTACACGGTAGGTATCCCTAAAAATTATTAATACCGACCTCGTAAAATCCTTCCTGTTGAAGCCTGATTAAACACACATGTTTTTAACGTCGTGTCATTACAGTATATACTCATACCCTACTATATTCCATTAGTACGCGAAGTTTTTTAATTCGATAACCGACAAACGAGCACACAGGCCATCTGAAGATGACCGTTACACCATTGGTGCAACTGATAAGTTACCAAGAATAGTAAACTAGCTTTTTTTACTGGCTTTCCGGCACTCTAACCGAAATAAGCTTAATATTTTTACAGATGATTCTAGAAAGAGGGTGGTAGTTAGCGAGCCAAGTAAAAAACCTTAATACGAAGTATTAATACTGTTGGAAGTAAATTGGGTGGTATATAGGCCGGCAATCTCTAATTAGCCATGATATCCATAACCTCATCCGTTCTTCGGCATGATGCACTATGAGCAGGAGTGGTTGGCTTGCACTCGGTGCAAATAATGATTACGTATTAAGAGATTTGAGATGAAACAATTTATGTTCCACTCCGTCAGCGTAAAGTCCAAACGGCCGTGCTGCCTCTCGGCACAGGGAACGACCTGGCACGAGTCCTTGGCTGGGGCGCCTCCTGCGACGACGCAGCCAATCTGCAACAGCTGCTCGAACGATACGAGCGAGCCTCCACTAAAATGCTGGACCGGTGAGTTTCTATTTGCTTTTTAGAGTTGAGGGTACAATGTGAAAATTATATTTTTTTAACAAAAGCTTTCCAATATCGACCACTGTGACTAAAGGTCATTAGATATGAGTATATAACGTTCTGGGTTGTGTAAACAAACAAACAACAAACAAATAATAAATTAACACATATTTAATAATAAGAAGATTCGCAACGCTAGAATTTCTACGTCTAATTTGTTCGGTATTCTCAAATAAGCTACAAGAAAATTAGATCAAAAAAATTTTAACCAATTTGTACAATCATTTATTGAAATTTTTAATACAGGTAGGCTTTGTTGTCGATAATATAAGTCAATACATGATTTATTGATTTTTTTTGTCTGCCTATCTGTTATAGCATCACGGAAAAACCACTCAGTAGATTCAGATGATATTTGATAACTTATAATAAAGGTCAATATCTAGTTTACTACAAAAACCAATCCCTAAAACAATAAATTGAGGCAAAGATAAAAACATTTTCCGATAAAAAATGTTATTTCAGATGTGATTGCTATTTATAAAGGCTACGTAAGGCGTAAATATTCTGCGGTGAAACGAGAAATGGTCAGTAGTTACAAGAGAACTGCAATGAATAAATTAAATAGCTATCCACGTGACGATCGCAGCCATACATTCAAAATAACAGGTACCAAAACCAAAAATAAATAACGATATTGTTGTGCTCACTTAGTAGTGCCTTTCACACAGTGGCCATAATGTGTGGAATCCACTTAAGTTAGCGAAAAGTCACGCGATCTGGAATCACCCCTGCACTCCCAGCGGTGACGTTGGCACAAAATTATGTTATCGAAGTACCTATTGGGAAAATCGTGAGGTCCGACGTGCGAAGCCGGCTTCACGTTCACTAAAAATAGAAGCATTTGAAACAGTTTTAGATACTGTTTATTTAGTTTTCTCGTGTAGACTTGGAAATGTCCACCAAATTACTGACAATCATGTAATTCCCTGAAACTTTACAGTTAAAAATTTAAAATTCTTCGTACATGGAATAAAAGCAAAATCCCACTTCTGATAATTTTTTACTGTCGTGATAGATACTAGTCGAAAGTTAATAAAAATAAATGGTATATGGAACCTCCGTAAAACTAATTTTTCGCATTTACTTTTTTGACGAAATCTTGCCATAGTTTGTCATTATTATTAACTTACATATATACCTATTATAATGTTTTTTAACATTATTACAACTCATGGCTGTCCCACTGCTGTGCTCGAGTCTCGTTATTCATAAAGAAACCTTACTCGTATACTCGTATAATACCTACTACGTTTATTCAGGCCTTATACAATAAATTAATAAATTTATTGATCGATTAATGTCTGTTACAATAAAACTGAAATTCAAATTAAGTTGTTCTGCCTACGACTGGATTTTCAGTGTTAAATCTCCGCACGACGCACCCGCGAATTCTCGATGCCTCCAAATCGATTTCTTTTTAACCCATTAACTGCCAAACATATTTAGAGCGTCTTGCCCTGGGTGCCAAGGTTTTATTTTGAGGAATACATGAAAGTTTACAAAATATAATTATATTAAGTTACTGATATAATATTGTAATAGCATTTACAGTAATTTTTATTATAACAAAAAAACTACGAGATATCTCGTAGCCTGGCAGTTTTGATACACATGCTTAATACGAGATATCTCGTACCTGGCAGTCAATGGGCTAAACACCGCATCCGTCCATCTACTTTCATCCATACAGGTAATGTTGTTAAAAATACCTCATATATATGTATATATATATGTAATTGTAATGTCTTGATGCACCAGGTGGTCAATTATGACCTTCGAGAGATCGTTGACCGCACCTCCGCCACCTGCCGCGCCCCCGGACCTTCTCGACGAGTCCACGTTGCTTAGGAACCTTCAGGACATCATGCAGGTCTAAATAGCATTTATATATTGTATCAATTAAACGGTAACTCAAAAGATTATTAGCTATAAACGTATTTTCAATTTCACAATTTGTTCAAATTTGAAGATTTCATGTGACAATAGAATATTATGGACCAATTTTACCTGACCACAATATGGAATTAATAGTTATATTGTGTCATTATATTAAGTACAAACAGCTCAGTAATAGAAAGATGACGTGTCTTATCCTGCTCATGTGACGTTAACCATGGCTCGATTGGATTCACGCTCTACGTATGTATAGTAACATTTCTTGCAACGTTTATGCAAACTGTCGAATGTTCTGGGTATTGTCGGTAAGAAGTTCATAATGTTTTTTTCAAAAAGGGTGTAAAAACGGTTCCACCCTAAGTACCACGTTCTAAGGTTCAACACGAAAACGATTAAGATACCTACGAGAGTCATTTTTTAATTAAATCATTGCTCGACTACCATCTCACCTGATGGTAAGTGGCGATGATTGCAGTAATTATCGTGATATTTCTGTATTGTACTAAGTTGTATCGCCTGCTTCTCAACATTTGTACGTTTAGTCTTAGCGAAGGTGTGGATTGTGTATAAACTGAACCAATCTGTCGCCAGGCCGGTGACGCGAACAGCACAGCGCGGTACGCTCTGCGCGAGGGATGCTCGCGGCTGGCGCTGGCGGGAGAGCACGCTGGAGGCGCCGCGGCGCGCGCTGCTCACCGTCTGCGCCGCGCGCTGTCGCTGCTGCTGCACGCCCGCGCGCACCTCGCACACGACCACGCGCGCTGCGAGTGAGTACCATAATCATTAAAACAGTACTGCAGTCAAAGAGCAGTTATTCTAATAATAATACTATATTATCCTACATTACGCATGACAAGTACATACACAAATGATATGTCTTATCTATCACATAAATATTTTCCGCGGCCGGATACCTCGTTCGGCAATCAGCGGATAGGATTACTACCAACTTAGATACGGGGTAGTCCACTCACATTTGTAACCGCAGCTAGGTTGCACAAACAATTTATTGCTTTGGCGCAGATATGTCAGATACGCTTCACCTTTGCAGCTAGTGTGAAGTTGAAACTTCCGTTGTCAGTATAGATTGTACTCGATAACTTGTTACGCGGCATTTCCGTAGTGCTTAACAGCTTAGTAGTCTTGTCTAAATGATACAACGTATTCAGGTCTTGGGAGCCTACGGAGACCACCAGCGACAGTGAGCCGGAGGCAGTGGCCGAGAAAGGCAGCATTGAAAAGACTGAAAAGGTAAGTCTTTTTCTTTCTTTAACATAAACATCACCGCTGATAAGTCTTCTATATTAAGCCTGGTGCAACCACTACCTGCTAATTTTGCAATAACAAGTTTCTTTTATCCTTGCGTCAAAGCCTAACCCCTTGCTAGTTGTGCATCTTGCTGAAAAGACGTGAAAAGACGCTAACGATCCCTTCTGTTGAAGGTGATAAGCTCTCTATCACTCAGTTTAATCCCATTAATACCTGTACATAGTGGTAGGTTACTGGAGTTGTACAGTGTTCGAGTTTCAGTTGTAGTGGTCATGAGCCTTTCAAAAAGCTGGATTCTCGCTTCCTTTTAGCTGCAACTTATTGTTGTTTCTGCAATTTATTGTACTTGTAACAGCCGGCAATCGTTGAGACGGACCATATAAGCGATCACTGATAGCCACCCATAATATATTATCCATACATGCCCAGCTACAACTAAATCATTGGATCTGCTTCTTAACTTCGTCTCTAGCATTTATTTATTTCATCAAGGGTCACCAACTCTTGGGATATAAAAATAATATATAACTACCGACCTGCTTGAGTCAATCCCCAAACGACTCGTCGTGTTCATCATGTCCATAGGCGACGGTGACAACTTACCATCAGATGGCACGTCTGCTCGTTTGTCGGCTATTAACATAAAAAAAACACACATCACAATGACAGTGGCTTACCCCCACTTGTAGCTGGGCACGACATTCATAATAATAATGCCCTATATAAATGTTACAATTACAATTACAATGGCACTACATTAAAAATAAAATATTACAAATTGCACAATTACAGAATTACAATTACAAAGTGTCAACGTTTATAGACAAAGTTGTATGAAAATAATAAAAAATAATTATTTCAAAATTAATTAATATTGTAATGGTTACATTTAAAAACATTTACGTAATTTTTACTTTAATTTATTTTTAATTTTATTATTTAATTTTTACGTAATTTAATTAAAAACGTAAATTTTGATTGGATGATTGTGGCTAGCCAGCCAGTGCAATCCAAGTGCACCACCATCTAGACTGGTTTTGTTTCTGTAACGTATATAACCTTTTTATAAATGTCGTTTATGAAACATAGTCACTTAAAATCCTCACAAAGTGTATATGTATATGTTACAGTTAACACTAGTTTTTAGATAGAACGCGTTTTCCCTAGTTAGAACTAGTTTTCACTAAATGCCTTTGTTAAAACTAGAATTAACTAATGCTCAAAATTGAATATCAGTTAAAACTAGTTCTTACTAGACAAAACACGTTTTTCCGAAGTGAGTCTCAGTCAAAACTGTTTTGAGAACTTTTGTTTTGAGGACTTTGAGAGTTCATCGTATCTTATTGTAATTGATCGCGAGACGTCCCTTGATTCGACAAGTTCGGGGGAATCCCTTTCCGAGCGCCATCCGCGCGCTGTGTGCTCGTTCATTCTAACCTAACTTAACCTAACGATTTTTTTTACGTGGGGAAACCCTCATGGGTTCTTCTCAGTCGCGGGGGCGACTGATAGGATATGTCGGACTCCTACCATCTAAAACCCCACGGTGTTCCTCTGAGCGCCCTTTGTCAGGACTGCGGGTACGCTCTCGCATTCTTCCGCGGTCCCGACGGCGTTCGCTCTTCTACAGAGCCCGTCCCTGTGCGGGATAAATCTGGAGCTACTTCATCCCTCCGTCTTTGAGGTGCACGCGAGAACACCGTGCGCATCACCTCGAGAACCTAAGCTAACCTAACCTAAATTCTAGTTTTAACAAAGGCATTTAGTAAAAACTAGTTCTAACTAGGGAAAACGCGTTCCACCTAAAAACTGGTTTTAACTATAACATATACATTGCGCGGCGTTAATTAATGTTTAGATAGCAGTTATTTATTTTATGAAGTTTGCTCGGAAATTCGCTACTGTGAACCGTCTTCTTTTAACTTATTTTGTGCTCAAAGGAAAATGTAATTTAATTCAGATATGTTTTCAGCCAGTAGTTTTCAGTCCTGCTTTACTCGTACTTATAAACATAAATTTTAATGTAACTCGAAAAACATTTAAAATGTCTGTTGCCGGTTAAAGTTCGGACGGAGCAGGTAATGATCAGGGACATGTTGCTGGCCAAACATTCACTTTGACATGACTTAATTTGGTTGGTGAAGGCAATGTTCAACGTTGCTTGGTTACATTCATACTATTCCTTTGGCCACTCTAAAAAATAAGCCACTTTCTAGAATTCTGGGAATAAATTTATTGATTTATCGATTGTTGTGCGAGGGAACTATAGGTCCCTGTGACTCAATTCGCCGTCGGCTTCAGCATAGTCTGCTCTCGGGCGATAATATGCTGCCAAGAGAAACATCTTCGAGAGTGCAGCAATACACGCCAAGCTGTCTCTAGTCATTGTACTTTTTATTAAATATCACGAAATCAAAAAACGTCAAATTTCTGGAGTGATACGAGTATTTCATTTCAAATGTAGAAATTTTTTTATTTGTAAATAAATGTTTCATTGACTGGATGATTTTAATATTTGATAATATTTTGCAGTGAGTACCGAAATTTGTAAACCTATACAAATAGGAGAAAGAACGCGTCACGCAAGAACTCATTTTATAATTATGAACCTGCTTAGGTACTTATACATATATGTTGATGAAACATATCAGCAAGTCATGGCTTTATAAACAACCTTCCCAAACTCGTTGTCTGTTTTGATAAAATTTCAGTATGTTTACCCAGCGTAGTAGATACTCACACAGGAAGTGCGGGTGTGGGTGTATGAGGTGTCGTGGTGGATCGAGAATTCGCCCCGTCATACACATTAGAAAAATGTTTCATACGGATATACTGCGTCAAGTATTTTTACGACGCACACTCTTATATGAATTAAAATTATGTTTATTTGTTTCAATAGCCACAAGAAATAGTCAAACATTATTTTCAAACACCAGCAGAATTTCTAAGCTATCTCTTCTGTTGGATAAAAAATATTGAAGTTGTTGGCCCATTACCTTAATTATAATTATTTTTACTACTTCTATCATATATTATGATAATACCATATTATTTTGCTAACTAGGTTTCAGCATTACATGTTAGACGCCGAACATAAATGTGTTCTCGCCTTTACACCGATAACAAAGTCTACCTGCATTAAAGAAGTGAATGATGGAGACCGACCGACAGTAACCAGAAGGAGGAGTATTTCGTAAAATCTTACATATTTACAAACTGAGACCAATACAAAGAATTGAGTAATCTAATAATTTCACCTAGAATAAACAATTCGACCTCATCACAGTTACGCTCTTAATTTACACGTACATGATGTTCTGTTATGTTGACAGGAGCAGCTGAACTGGGCGGCGCGCGGCTGTGCGCTAGCGAGCCGCGCGGACAGCGTGCGACGCGCGCTGCGCTCGCTCGTTCGCACGCTCGCACATCTCTATCCACCCGTACGTACCACTTACATCGCGTTACATTCCGCTACATTACTGCACATCGCATTAAAATAATATTACGTACTACGGTGAAATATGAATATTTAAGTGGTACGAAGAAATGTGAAAGCATAGAAAATTTAAAGAAATTATTTACCTGTTTGATTATTGAAGTATAAAATATAAATTGTTTCATTTTTTTCTTTTTGGATTATATTAAAACATTTCTTCTTCGATAATTAACTCGTAAATTTTAAGAATTTGTTTCAAATTTTATTAAAAAAAAAATATAATTAAGACATAAAATGCACAACCTTGCAACAAAATTTGTACTCACGCATGACTAGTATATAAAATGTTCAACATCTGCAGTCACTGCAGTCACTGGACTTGCTACTCGTTGGATCTAAACAACAATTATTTATGTTATTTTCAATCAAATCTTACGACTACGTAGTTCCCAGTAGACTACAAAACATTTTATTTACGGTTTCATCCTGTGCCTCTTTCTTTTGTTGTAGTTGTGTTGGTGAATAGGGAAACAACAATAAATAAATAATAATTACAACACTGTAATATGCCAAGACACTTCTACTCAATGTCAAAATTCTTGCCAAGACATATGTATAATAAAGAAATAGTACACATAACCCTCATATACATATTTACATCATTGATTAAAATTACAACAGAAAAATAACTAAACATACCGCCGTGACGGTTCTTGTAATGTATTTTAATTCCATACATCTTAAATCAATTGGACAGCTGGAATCGATTTTACATATATTTTTCTATTTTTAAATATGATGTACATATACGTGGTCATACATTTCCGAACGTTTCCTGTAAAAATACGTTATTTCCAATACCTCGCGTATTCAATGCTCATTTAATTTTCAGAGACATCATAACGACCGTGGTTCGCAGGAGGTGGGAGAGTGTGCGTCGTGCGCGCTGACCGGGCGCGGCGGGGGGGGCGCGGGCGAGGCGGCCACGCTGCCCGTGCCGCGTGCTTTCGCAGATAGTCGCCGTTCGTCTGCCGCTTCGGCTGTTTCCGCCACCTCCATGCATCCTGACAAGTTAGTTATGTTACTAGCGGTCGGCAACGAGTGGTCTGACTTCATTTAGGCTGAAAAATTATATATATTGTACATGATATGTAACCTATGATCATCTGGAATAACGTGCACTTGAAATAGCAAAAGAATTTTTCAAATAGATACCGTGGTGCTGGAATATTACCCTCCGCATACACACAAATGTACAAAATTCGGATTATTTTTTTATAATATTAGTATTAATTCGTTTAATATTATAGAACATGCAACCAAGCCATTGAAAAATTACGATGAGTCACCTACCTCATACTTACCTTTAATAATTCTAGTCATCTTATTAGCCCAACTTCAAAAATACCTCCTTTTTTATTCAAAACTTTATGTACACTTTACAGTAATTATATATATATATATATATATATATGTAACACATGTAACACATGTAACATCCAAGGGAACGAAATTCATATTGATGTTTTAAACCCCTTAACTTTAATAACCTCATCAAGAAGACTTCTCAATTACATTAAATGTGGCATAGACCACAAATAAGATATCAAATCGGGGTAATTATACCAACAAGAATATCTCCTATAACGGAATATAATACTAATGTACTTGGATAATCACAAATATATTAAGAAATACAACTTTTATTATAAGCTAATTCTTGCTAAAACATCTTTGAAATTTTCTTTTTACATATTTAATATTATGTGTTCGACAGCATTCCAGATGTAGATGAAGACATAGCTAAGCTGATAAGCTCAAACCCACCGGAACAGTGCAGTCTCGACGTGGACAAGCGAGAGAGTAAGACCAGCTCCACTTCGCCGCAAAACCGCCTCTCACTCTCCAACCTGTCCTCCTGTGATACCAGCTCCTGCAGGAACCTTTTCAGGCCCGACACGGAGCGAGGCACCTATAATAGCAGTAACTGTAGTCTTACTATACCTAACCTAGTTGTCTCGGACGATAGCGATAAGAGAGATTCAATATTACAGGGAGAAACTTATGAATCGGACCAATTGACTATTATAGACATTGACAAACCGTATACGGACGACCTCCACTTTCAAGAGCTGACCGCGAGGGTGACCCCCGCGAGCGGCGAGTGCACGCCCGAAAGGAAACTCTCCAGTGTTGACTTGGAAATAGACGTGACTAGCTCTGAAGGGTCCAACATTAGTGACGATTTTAGCTTAATATCGGAGATTATGGACTCGAGGCCGGAAGAGATGGAACAAAGTGGCGGCATAACGCACATAGACTCCCCGGAAGTATCGGAAACGACATACATGAATTCGGAAACTTTACATGGAGAATCCATTATGGACGACATTAGCTCGATGCTAGGACAGGAGGTTCTTCTAGCTATGATGGGAAAAAATGGAGAAAACGAAACATACACTGATGATACGACCTTGTTTACTTCAGATACCGTTTCAGATATACCCATGGACAGTAGAAACCCTAGCTTGGAAAAGGCGGAGACAAAAATGAAATACATATCTAAAATTAAGAAAACGAACGAAGCAGAAGTTGAGAAATTTGGATTTGAGAATAGAGTTTTTTATATCGAGAATGTACCGAAAAAGGAGGAACAAATTAAATACTGTAGTTTGGCACAGTTTGAAGAAGGTAGCGATATTGCGAGAAAATCGTTTCGGAAACAGTTAAGAAAGAGCTTGAAGAGGGTAACTGATGAAACTAATATAAAAAATCTCTTGCCCAAAACGGCAGAAGAACTATCGACAAGAGGAGATGAAACCCCAAATATCCATGGTTCACCGAAGTCAACTCGTCTAGAAACTAAAGCATCCCCGAATTTTTTTTGCAAGAAAGATAAATGTAATGAAGAGGAAACGGAAAAACGTATCCCATCATTCCCCCAAGTTAGTGTGGTTGTGGAGCCACCGTCTCCTTCACACAGCGAAGATAAGAGCTTGAAGAACTGTCCTAGTAAGATGGCTTCGGTGCTCAGTGATTTATTCGATCACGGTGATACACTAAGCGTTCATTCTCCGGAGCCAAATCTGGGAAACGGCAGGGAACGACGCTCATCAGATAATCCGAAGCTTCTCGGCTCGGATCCGGAATACGGAAGATTTCTTAGTTGCTCCCCTGCGGCGACTAGGCGAATATCTTGCGGTAGCCTTTTCAAGCCAGGAGAAGCTGACAAGTAAGCTTAAAATATTACTTTACATACATAATTTTAAGTTATCATCGTTTGAAATGTTGACACCAAATTTACCTTGCAGTAGACTATCGACATCCGTGTCCTCGATCTGGGGCGAAGGAGGTACTAGCGGTAGTTTTACTGGAACCAGTAAGTCCGACACCAGTGAAGGTGCAAAGAAATTGCCTATCATTAATCCCCTGGTCAGCTTGCCGGCGTGGCCGCACGTCGCACAAGGGTTCATAAGCCAGTGCTTGCTCGCCAACGCCGATGCCTTGTGCGCCGCTGTGAGCCCCTTGATGGACCCCGACGAACCAGCGTTGGAAGGATTCTACGAGAGAGCAGTCATGAACAACTACTTTGGAATCGGCATCGACGCGAAAATAACACTCGATTTCCACAACAAGCGCGAAGAGCATCCTGAGAAATGTAGATCACGGGCAAGGAACTACATGTGGTACGGCGTTCTGGGGTCCAAGGAGTGGGTGAACAGGACGTACAGGTAATAAAATTTTATATTTCACTAAAGCATTGCATACATTATTACCTAACGTTTATTTCTTCCCGTAAGCCCTTTGTGGTGCCTATTCGATTCGCTTCTTTCTTATCTTTATTATGATTCCATTATTGAATCCCAGTAAAAACCTTTATGACTTATGTCTATTCTAATAAGAGCGTTTATGACAGTTGGATGAACGTCCATTACAAAAAATTTATGAGGTTCTGTGATACAGACGGTCCTACATGTAACCAATACGGGTGTGATGCAGGGTTTGATCTATGAATTACTGATTATGCCCCTCATAGTAAATATTCGCTCCCCTTAGCACAGCAAAAGGATAGGAAGATAAACATTTTTGAAATACCCAACAATGTCACTATTCGTTAAGAACTGCCTATTTAACTCACCAATATGGTGGAATATGCTCTAAGCTTTCGTGCTCAAGGCGATGTCTAACATGCAAGCTCATGTCCTACAGTGTACAGTTATCATCTCAATTATTTTGAATGACTGCAAGAGTTGCTTGTTTACCAGTTTTGCTAGATATGTAGATTTAATATGACATTTTTCAGGCATCTCGGCCAACGTGTCCAATTGGAATGCGACGGGCAGAGGATCCCATTGCCGGAGCTGCAGGGGATCGTGGTGCTGAACATACCGTCGTTCATGGGCGGCACCAACTTCTGGGGTGGCACTCGGGGGGACGACATATTTCTTGCTCCCTCGTTTGACGACAGAATACTAGAGGTCAGTTACTTGTAGTTTTTACAAAATATCTTTTAAGCAATTTTGAAAAAGTATTTGTTTACTGAACATTTACGAGTTCGACACATTTTTGGAGTTTTATCTCTGTCTATGAGTTGTATTAATTTCAATAGTAACATATTCGCTACACTTTCACTGCCATCGTTTAAAAGATCTAGATAATTATAATCGCCATTATTATAAACTTTAGTGATGTAGCGCGATAAAGTACCTTCATTTTATAATTTAAAAAATTGTTTGTTAAAAATATACTACGATATATAAAATATATCGACCTATTCTTGTTTTGATTTAAGCTAACATACCTTATATCATTGGAAAAAAATGTTTGTTGTGCTATTTCGCGCTACAACGAAACGGAAAACTTTCAACATCTACCGTAGGACTTTCTTTTTCCCTTTGCAAGTAATGCTACATACACGAGTATGTATTGACAATGATAAGTAAACGACCTGAAAACGAAGCGCGATGTTTGAGGTCGGCGACTGTGCAAGGGTGTCCGTGTGCGCTGGCAGGTGGTGGCGGTGTTCGGGTCGGCGCAGATGGCGGCCTCGCGGCTGATCAACCTGCAGAAACACCGCATCGCGCAATGCCGCGCCGTGCAGATCAACATCCTGGGCGAGGAGTGCGTGCCGGTGCAGGTGGACGGGGAAGCGTGGCTCCAGCCGCCCGGCTGTCTGCGGATCATACACAAAAACCGCGCGCAGATGCTGTGCCGGTCGCGGGCGCTTGAGACCAGCCTCAGGTAGGTTGCGGTTATATTTAGATAGATAGATAATTTATTGGCAATATTTACATTTAGTTCGGTCAAATTTTTTTTCTCGTAATAGAAATTTATATGACTTATAAAGTAGTTATTAGTCATTTGTGTGTAACACCATGATTTTTTTAGGTCATTTGAGAATAACTTTTACTTGGATATTAGTCACTTGCCTTTGCTTCGCTGCGAAAAAGTCAAGCATTAAGTCAATTTAATTGTTGCCCCATTTCATTATTTTAGTGGTCGGTGTTCGTAGTTCTTTGAATGAATACTGTAAAATGAGATCCACGAAATGATGACTCACTTTTATTAATACAATTATATATTTGGGCAGCGCTTTCGCTTGTCACTGTTACTATACTAATGCCCGGAACTATTATGGCCGGCGATATTTATACCATCAAACATGCTAGTGACGTAATTAATCTGAACAATCATTTTGATAAAAAATATTGGTTATTATAATTATACTCACAATTATCTATTAATACTTAACATCGATACTTATTTAATAATATTTAATGCTGTTATTCAGTACGCCTGAAGCTGGGAAGCGGAAGGCGTGCGAATAAAATTGTAATGTAACAATAAATTAATACATGTACATTAATAAATGATTAAAACATTTAAGATAAATATTCCGGATGCAGTCCAAAGTACTCCACTGTTGGAAACGGAATTCTATAACAATACATATTTATTTATAGCTGCAGAACAATAGTCACCCTCTTAACGGAATAATGATGGTTAGTTTCGTTTGGTATTGCACGGAAATAGATCTATTTCCCGGGAAAAGTATCTTAGATGATCCATGGTATAAGTTGCAAATATATTGCAAGTATTATCTAAATCTAGTCCACAGAAGAACAAAAATTCCAAAAAATAATATTTTCGTCTGCATATCGATAAATATAATTTCCAAAAAATATTTATTATAGGTGTAGACCCGACTCCGTAACACTTTTTATCAGCATAGATACACTAATATACATATACATAATATATGTAGGATAAAATAAGTGTGATAGATAGATAGAATATTAGAATGATAGAACGAGAGACGGAATGTAAGACATAGATAGAGACGGGTGTATGCGTGTGAGTGAGATGTGGAGCGGAAGACAAGATGGGGGCTCGCTATTTTGTCGGGAAGACGAAAAAACGTAATTTGAATTGCGTTATATAAAATATTTAAAAGTGATAAAATCGTTTATTTTCTCACGTCACCGACGCCACACATATATGTATAATAGCAAACGTGCCCACTTCGTTTGCGCAGATATTTCAATAGTTTCATGTTTTGTTTTAAAATACTTCACCAACGCAAATTTAGTTCATCTGTAATATTAATTTACACAGACATTCAAAAATAGAGAGAAAATATAGTTAATGATAGAATTTGGGTCAGTAAAGTTATAGTAAGTAGTACACACAGACCCCACAGAATTTTATAGTAGTATAGACATAACTATTTCTATGAACTACAATAGTTTTCGCGTAGTGATCTAAATTCGACCATAACCATTAAACAACGCTCCAATAACATCTCCAGAATTTTTTAATTGGTAACACTTACGCTCGTCAACGGCTACCAATAATAAAAAACAGCTGTCAAGCCGAGGAGAATGCGCTAAACTGTTTTGTCTATGCGTATTTATATTTAGATAGTGCAGGTACATTACGTAGAGGTATTGATACGGGTACACACAACACTACTACAGTAAGCATGACCAGTGTGTGTCGCAGGGCGTGGGACGAGAAGCAGCAGCAGAAGGCGGCGGCGGGCGGCGCGCTGGCTGCCGCCGAGAGCGCACTGCTGCTGGCGCTGCTCGACGACGTCAACACGATGTGCAAACACGTGAGATACACTCGTACATACCTATACACACTTACGACAACGCACGGACCTCTGCGAAATTGTTATGCTATTTAGGACTCTGTATCCAATGGGAAAACGTTATTCATCGGTCGTTCGTTCCCATGGAACCAATATTGGTGAATACAATAATTGTACGTATTACTTGTACTTAATTAGATTTAGTGTTTTGTTTAAAAATCTCTTGATCCGAAATTCGATTCAGATCTCATCGGTTTTGTATCATCTCGTGGAATATACGGTGTTCTAAGGTTGACGCGTAAGAAATAATCCGCACTGGCGAGTTGACAACTTGAAAATTTATTGATTAAAATTAAAGTAAATGATGGACAATAGAACAATGACCGTTTATGCTCTGCTCAGTTAGCGCAGTGACTGAAAATGCATTAATGTAGCGTGAACTGCTGTCACTGCAAACGCTCTGCTACACTTCAGAATAAGAAAATATATTTATGAACGCACCTAACTACATAAATTATAAGTAGATATATAGAAAAAATATTGTTCCATATCGGAATTGACGGGTTCGAGAATACGCGAAAATAGTTCCGCAGTGATTTTATTCACTATTAAAAAACACACACCTCAACACAACCAGTGTTGGTCGGCAACAACAAAATCAATCAGCCGCGCAGCCTTGTCGCGTTTTTATTTTTGTTTACTGGTTTTGGAGAAAGCCCTATGATTTTCTCCTCAAGAAACATCACAAAACAATTGGATAATTCTAGAACGGTGACGCATTTAGTAAAATCCGTGGATTCCACATTCGACCTTATGTGAAAAATATAAGGACGAGAGTAGCCTAATACATTCGAAGTCTTTCTGTTTAGTAGTGCCTGTTTTTATGACGCGCCGCAACTGCTCTACAGTTTACTGCTTTCCGTAGAATTTTCGCGAACCTTCGTGACGACATGTGCGTGCTGTGTTTAGGTGAAGCTAGCGTGCATAAGCGAGAGCGGCGTGTGCACGGGCGCGAGCGCGGCG
>PDGT01000077.1:1332035-1356922 GCA_003671415.1 Megathymus violae
CCGCCGCAGCTGCGCCGGCTGCTCGCCGCGCTGGTCAGTTGTATATCTCGACGTGTGGTTCCATCGTCGGAGAACAATAGCGATAGAAAATTATACATTTCACTATTTTAAGCATCACACCACACCACAATTCCACTATTATTCACGAGACGTCCTTTCAAAACGAAGGTTACAAATATAATGAAGCATAAATATTCAGTTGGGAAAACAACAGTAAGCTTTTGTTTTAAAACGGAACTGATGAATAAAAATAAAATTTAAAAGTAAGTTTAACTATGGTTTTCATCGTTATTACTACATCTTAATTTAAATATAATAATTTATTTAATTATGAAATAACTTTTTAATTCGTTATAATTAAATAACTAACCAAACCAATAAATAACCAAACTAAAAGTAATTCAAGAGTACTCAAGTTTTTCACAAGATGGCGCTCTGTTGCCGGCACGCCCATATATATATATATATATATATACTATACACATTGTAAGTCATGTATTAAGCCATAAAGAACTAGTTTAATGCCATTACAATTACAGATGATATTAAAATTTAACATCAAATCAAGATAAACTTATAGATGAGGAACATAAAACTACGAGTCAACGTTAAAAAATAAAGCTTGATATATTTTTTGATTATAACTATTTATAGAAAAAAATATGAATATAAAAAGTTAGAAACTCGAAATGACACAATGACGATCCATGTCTTTTGGTCGAAAAATCGGTCAAAACACAACAAACGTAAAAACCCAGCATAGTTAAAATGTCCGCGGTGATGTAAGTTTAAAATCACGTGGAATGATTCTCAAAACCTTAAAACTTAATAGTCGAATATAAAACGTTAGCTTTATGAAATTGTGAACATTTATCCTCCAGCCCACGAGTGTTAAACCTTGTTTCCGCGGTTTGTCACAGCACTATATACTAGTATGGTATTCCAGGTGGAGAGCAGCTACGAACTGCTAGAGTGCGCCGCGTCGTCCGGTGCCGCCGCGGGTGTGGCCGCCGGCCTACGCGCGCACCTGGCGCGCTGCGAGATCCGCGATGGACTCGCTTACATACACGCTGATGAGGTGATTGCTTCTGTTTTTTTTATACAAAATAACTAATATCTACAATGTGTTTGCGTTCATAATGTCTAGCGATCATCGTGTTCCGACTGTTGTCTAAAAACAATAAACTAAAAATACAGAGGAATAGCAACTTTATACTTTTTATATGGCAAGCGTTCTAAATTTGAAAAAATAATGTTTTTAAGAGTTCGTAATATCATGGCATGAAGTTTATAAATCTTACTGCATTCACTAATTATTTAATGGCATATGTGTTCCATATTCCAAGTGTTCCATATTTAAAAAAAACTCGTAGTACACATACACATAAAATTTCACGATCAAGTATTTCGATTGAATGTAGATATAAAAAGTACAGTGTAATGTCTCATTGAATGATAAAACAATAAACATTAAATTTGACCATCTTCTGCTGTCCGAAATTTGTTCTACCGATACAATAAAATAGTGTTTACATAAAACTGAGTCAATGGATAATTCATATTTTGTGCATATGCATACAAATTTTTTACTCTATTTTTCTCTATCTAATCAGTTATATTTTATATAATCTTAAGTCCAATATCCAATAAAATATAAAAGATATTTTTTGAGATAATTATAACATTTTAAAAGATTTTATCGTAACGACAACAGCAAGTTTACGAAAAATAGCGGCATATGTTAATTTAAAACGAATAAACACCATAGCCTACAAGTATTTTTATAATACCTAAGTTGTTTCACCTTTTTTGTACAGTACAAAGGACATTTTTTCTGTTCTATATAATTTATTATAACAAATAGTATATCAAAAGATTGATAATTGAATACAAAAGTTCAATATACTCTCATATAATTAATTACTTATGGTACGTGTTATTCCATCATCATCCCCACATCGACCCCAGCCGACACTTGACAATGTCGAGTGTCATAATCATAAAATACATATTGATACTATCCGTATACATATAATATAGATCACGAATATAAAGTTAACTTAACAGGCTATAAATTAATCTCTTCCTGCATGCACTTCAGGCCAACTTATTCGTCCAGACCTCTAACGAATGGAGTTTCCAATAGCCTATTATACATACTTTCTTTACTATCTTGAATCCTTTCACCGACTCCGACCCTATGCGAACCCTCAATCTATAGGTACCAAAGAAGGGCAGCAGATGGCTGCGTGGGCGTCGGAGCGTTTCGGAGGGAGGGACCACCGGAACGCAGACGATGCAGGTCCGCTCCTGGGGCGTGAAGGAGGTGCAGACTTGGCTGGAGTCGCTCCAGCTCGGGGAGTACTCAGAGGCTTTCGGGAAGCATGACGTCACCGGCCGGGAGCTCCTATCCCTCGCGAGGCGCGACCTCCGCGACTTGGGAGTCACGAAGGTAGGCCACGTCAAGAGGATCCTGCAAGCCGTCAAGGAGCTCCAGTGACGACGACGAGGCCGTTCCGAGGGGAATGGCCACGTGTAGCCTGGATTTTGACGGCGCACAAAAACATTTTTTTGTTTACACAAACTGTTTTTATTCAAATAACTAAAAATGCGTGCCGAATAGGTTGGCGCTAAGCGCGTATTCGAAAGCCGCATTGCCATGGTAACGGTAAAAGTTTGTAAATTAAAACATGGCACGGTTCGTCTTTATTAATGAATTATTTCGTTCCAACATTACATAATGTATATTTACGAAGCGATTCAGAAAAAAAATTTTTATTATTCTGTAAACCTTCATCATAAACAGTCGATATTGTCTGACATCTGTTTTTAACATTAGTTTGGTGGATATTTAGATATCTTTACTGAAAACAAAATTGGTTGTTCAGATAATTAGATGACGGAAAGGGAACATATTTACATTAGGCAGTATTTCGGCAACTGGCTTATTTGTGAGACAGTGCACAAAAATATGTATATATTATCGATTCGGAACTGATGAATGATAATGTATACGTGTAAATGGTTTTTTTTATAACATTTTGAAGTGATGAAATGGATGTTTAATATATTTTAACTTGAAGATAATTTATACTAAATATTATGATATTATTCCAATTGGATTTTTTTGTAATTCTAAGAATTTATTGCATTGGTATATTTTTACCTACATTAGTTTTTCTTCAAAATTCATTAGTAACAATTTATTTCTGCGAAAGGTATATAATTGTAAATAGGGAAATTTTAACCATCGTAACAAGTGTCATTGCCGTGCGATGGTAATTTTTTATTGAATAATAATACAACAATCATGTTATACTTTTACTTGTAATGAAATAGATTAACGTATGAAAATTTTTGGACGCGCAGATAACGTATGTAATTTTTTTTTTTATATTTTTGATTTGCATAAAATTATGTTAGGTTACTGTCTTTCTAATATTCTATGGTTTTTGTACATCGAAGCTTCTACCTCTTCAGAACATTGTTCCTTTGATTGCCATAATTTTTTTTATATTAAACTTTAAAAGGTGTTTAATAGATTTCCTCCGAACAAAGTTTCTTCTTCTAAATCTTATTAAATATTTATTATTTAAGACTAAACGTCTTTATTTAATTAGAAGTTCGTGAAATTAGATTATTCTTCACATGGACGCACAAACAAATTAAATTAAATAACCCAGAACAAACCACGTACAGGAAAAAACTGTGAGTATAAAAAAGAACCAAGAGCGAATTACACTTAGTTCGTCTATTAAAAACTCCTACGAGAAAGGGATCAGAATGGCGAATTTACTAAAATTCTTACTTATCTCTATCTTAACATAACCTAACGGGGACACCCCTATCTATCAACATGATTAATATTTAGGTATCGAATTAAAGTAATAGTCGAATCTCTTTTTTCAATATTTTGCTCTATTAAAATTTTTACAATTTTACAATATATTTGTAGACAATTTAAATGTTTGTGATTTATAATTATGTAGTTGCTACAAATCTCAACTCTTCACATTATAAAATCTTCGATTATAATTAGATTTCCTTCAGTATGATACTAGTAACAACCTAGTAACGATCAGAAAATAAGTTTCAAAAACAATTTGCATAAATGTAGGCGCCCTGTATCACATTACAAAACAGAAGTTGAGGAGTATTACAAAGACAAATAGTACATTTAGCTATTTATAAAATGCTACATAATGTATATGCAATAATGTGCGATGATAATGTTGAGCACGAAATCAGGTCCTGAAAAATACTCTTTTAGTACTTCTGTTAATAATTATGATCCTAGTATTTTAAATGTAGTGTCTACTGACAGAAAATACATCACATTTGTTGTTATAGACACGGTTTCAAACGGATTCATAATAGAGCACTTACTCGTAAATTAGATCCATCTATAGAAAATAGTTTGAAATAACTTTATTAATGTAATAAGACAAAAAACTGTCAAATAGATTCACACAAAATTAATAATTGTTCCGATTTCAGTAGAAAATTACCATTTAACTAATTACTTGCAATTGTAATCTAGAAAAGACCCACGTATTACGTCATTTGCTTCGTTAATAATTTTTTTAGAAGCCAATCAACATCCAAAGAGTTTAAACTATTTTACTTCTCGTTAATAGCATAATTCAAGCTGCTGTCAAACAATATGAATAATTATGAATATAAAAAATCTATGAGTGTCAAACATTATGAAACATTTGAAGCAATGACAAGTACCTACTATATATGTTCGTATTTAAAATCTTAATTAATGCCTTTATTAAAGTTCTCTTATCGACGTGTGTGAAACGGCGATATCGGTGTTGTTATTTAAAAATATGTGATCTCTTTTAGATAATCTGTAGATTTAATGTGGCCGCGTCGAGTGATCGTTCTCAATAAAAAAATACCATTTACTATGGTTCATATTAAAACGTAGCACCGTTTATGTTATACTAAACATGTTGTAATTTTCGTATCGAATTCCATTTTCAAATAAATAATTACCGTGTTCATAACTGCATTACCGACGCGGTCGTTCCTCTTTAAAGGATCTGCCTTATAGGTGTTTTTATAAATGTACCTTCAACGATACATTTCTACTTTTACGTATTAGGTACTCGTGTTGTGTAAAGGGATCGTGTGTCTATACCTATATTTATATGGAAACATATTTACATTAGACTTAACACATGAATATTCGACTCGGTAATGATAATACATCTATTTGTATAAATACTCCATCGCCTTGTGCGGTAATAATGCCTTAGATTGTTTAATAATATTTTAAAATAATTAGTAATAAAGTATTAAGCGTAATTTTTAATTCTGAATTTCTAATTTGAAAATACTCTCATGTAACTCTTGTCTTACTTTCCTATAAACTATTATTTAAATTAAAAATACGAATTCTTCTCGTTACGAATTCTTAATATACCTTGCATTCAATGTTATTATAATGTGATTTGTAAATTTAAGATTTTCGATGATAATGACATCATTTTTTCGATTATTCTCAGATATATTTTCTGTGAGCAATTTTACTATTAGAGTTGGTTCGATCGATTGCAGATTTTTTACGTTGGAAATGTGCATATTTATTAAATCTTCTAACATTTTAGTTTATTCCACCAAACATTTTCATCGGAAAAGTAGTGATTGCATTCACAAAATATATTTTCGTACCTCCGTTAACAACATACGAACTGAAACCGGATATTACTTTGAAGGTTATGGTTATGGATAATAGGTGTTATGTTCGTACATAATAGGTACATACCGGTTAAGGATGTATGAGAATGTCCGAGATTTTTTCTTTTAAATTATTAATATCAGTTCTCATGATCATTATGATCATAAGTTAACATGAAATTTAGTAACATTTCATATAGGTACACATTTAAAGTCATTTATACTGATGTTTTTTAAACATAAAATGTATTCATATCAGTATGTTAAGTCAATATTCTTCTTGCTGTAATTCTATAGTAATGTTTAAGCACTTTATAATTTTAAGCAAGATTTATCGATTTCAGTTTGGACTTTATGTAAGTTCCTTTTTTGTATCGAACTGTGTTGAAAATGTAGTGTATTTTTATTGTGATCAGTGTTTAAATTACATCGAAGATATATTTATCCTTTATAGTTAGTTTACCGTCTGATTGAGTTAATTATTAAAGTTGTTTTCATTCGGAATACAAATTAATGAATTTATTACACGAATGTGTATTTTAAAATAAAAAACTTTAAAAAAATATTATCTAGTCATTGCAAATTATTGTCATGTTTCTGGTTCTTGTTGTGAATTTGTACAAATTATCTTGCGACAGACCTTTGAGCTATGTGACTTAAGTTACTTTTAGATGAGTAATTACTGGCCATAACAATATATGTGTAACGTATAGTATGATATCTTCGGTAAAGTAAAAGGCCAAAAGTTTAAATTAGACACTTTATTAAGAATTTTAAGTAACTATCAAAGTGTACAAGTTTTCTCTAATCAGATGTTTTTTTATATGATTGATTTCTCTATTATAAAAATTTGATTTTCCCGGTGGCATTATTGTATAAATATGTTGTATTTTATGCAGGCATGTTATGAAGCTCCGTAACCGTAATCGAAACTATCGGATTATTGAAATAAAAATATATCTGAATCCGTAACTGAATCCGATAATAAGTTTCGGATAATTTCGGATAGGGGCAAAATCCAAATAAAACACATGGCTGATTTTCACTGGCGGAGCTGATAGGCCGACACTAGCCACGTAACTCTCTATCTTTAGATAGATTTTATTATATAATTTTAAAGCGTAGTGTTTTTTCTGGTAACATAATAGAAATAAAATCAAACCCTTAAAATACATTATATAATTTATCCAGTCATAAATCATGTAATATCCGTAACAGAAATTATCCGAAACAATCGGATAATCCGAAATAATTTAATATCTGTAACCGTAACCGAAACCGGTATAATATTATTCATATATCTGTATCCAGATCCAAAATTTCATATCCATAACATCTCTAATTTTATGTACAAACAACTAGGAGGTAAAACTTTCACGCTGGCTCAGTGTTAATATTTTAGCAATGCTTAAAATATGTCAAATCCTTTATTAATTTATCATTACCATACCACATTTTATGGCCTTCATATTTATTATATATTCCTAATTATTATAGTTTTACATATAAGAATTTATTTTATAACAAATGTGACTCTATTGTTGTATATCTGTGTACGCAACAAATCAAAAGACTGAGTGCGAATTATATTTTCTGTATTAACATGCACTATCGTAACTGTATAATGATTTTTTCCGAAACCCCAATCGTTCATGCACCCTAACCGAATTTAAAGCCTTGAAAATCCAATATTTTCTATAGATATTTTCAGACCCTCCAAATAAATAAATGTAAATAAATAATTTTATATTTTCCAGTTAAAATCACATTTCGTCTTATTACTACGCTATTGGTGTTATTTTTGGTGACGATTTTGAAAATAATAGTCTCGAGTACGATACGAGTATAGTTAGTTCACTTTAGGTGATTTCAATTATCAGTTTGCTCAATATTTTAAGTTTATTTTTAATACAGTTATCCTCTTGTTCTATGGTAGTCCAAGAGGTGTTACACGGCCCCAGAATGGGAACGTGTCGCGTTACAAAAATATCCACCATTAACGTGTAAATTACTGTACTGTGGCACATCACAACGATCGCATCACTGTGCCAATAGGTATTAATTGTAATCAGAAATGGATAAACAAAGTTATCAGCCACTGTGCGGTCAGTCGCTTTGTGAGTAGGACATTTTTGTATCGCGTTGCGTTCAGGCCCATTTACATGTGTGCCCCTAATAATTTTTAAACGAATTAATAACTACGTGAAACGGTTGCACATTAATATAGGTACTCTTAATAAATATCGGTTTGTTTCACGTGTTTTAACTCTTTTAGTTACTTTGAAGATATTGGTCGGTACAATTCCTGGACGTGCATTTCCTTTTCAGACATTCAATTCTTTATAGGTACTTCTGTCAAAGTGACACTTGCGATCGAAGGGTTCAATGAAACTACGATTATAGTTTACTTATATTAAAACATGCTTTCCAAAAGGAAATTTTGCACCGGGTTATATAATAACTGTACTAAAAATACGATGTGCGACCGATATTCATAACACAAAACGCACTGCAATGGTTTTGTGACGACATTTGTTAAACACATGTGTATTGCTTATTTTATTCCTTAATTTAAAACCCTTACAGTAGCGAGGCATGTTATCTGCAGATTTTCATTAGGTTTAGTGTTATGGTACTGTACTTTCTAACTTTAAATTGTGCCAACCTGAAGTGGGAGGGTTACCGCTTCCTTTACACGTTGCCAACACTTTGGCTCCTACCCAATTAATTCGTCTCAATACCGTACACCGGTTGTGTACCTTACACTTCCGGGGTAAACTTAATGTTAATTATTCATTCAATGTAATGATAACTGAAGAAATGAAGCGCTCCCGAAACATGATTAAAACAACTATGATTTTGTATCTTGCTTCACGTTGGCTCAATTCTACACGGGGCCGTGCACGATTGATATTTAACTTTGAATTGAACCATTGTATTTTCTCTCAATAAAATTATATTTGGGAATTCAATAAATTAAATTATACCGTTAATCGTTTCTTTCATTGACCTAACGCGGTCTCGAGATTCTCGACTTTAGCGTAGAAAAATGTTTCTACGTCCTAATTTTAGGTAAATGAATAGATTTTTTTTAAATATAACTCATTGTAACAAAATATTTCAATGCAAAGGCTACAACTATATGTAGTACTGCAATCATCACAAACCATGCTGCCTTATTTCGAAGCTGCCGTCCGGCTCTTGTGAACATAAAGACACGACGTCCACCCCGCTGGCGTACACTACGAAAACACTAACATAAGTTCCTTCACCGAAACAACGACAAAATCCACTAAGCATATTATAACAAAAAATTCTAAGCACCCCGTAGCGCGTGCAGGTTACCCCAAATCTCATGAGGTGGTGAGTATCACATCATTGGCGCTGAAATACTGCTGGTGCAGTACAAAGTAGCCAGCTACGAACAAAATCACCGCACATATCAGAAATAATGGAGAAATAATATTTACATAGTCTACAGCACTTGCAGCACATTAAAAATGTATGAGAACAAATAATACCAATAAATGCTAAAATAGTAGTAAGACTAAAAAAAATTGTTCACTTATGCGTTGGTTTTAAGGCGTTAAGGTTTCAGCTGGGACCTATTTAAAGTAGGATGGTCGGCGTGTGAGCGCGTAATTCACAATAATTATTAATTGATATTTATAAATAGTAAGTGACGTAACAAATCAATTTAAAATTAGTAGACTGTAAGTATCATTTACATGCATCGCCCGCACAAATAAAAGAAAAAAGAATTTTATTTAACCGTTCATAACATACACAATTTATATTTATTCTGTAACTCAGCTACCACTTAAGAATACCATCAGGTCCTAATATGATAATAATATTTTTAATGTAAATAGCCGACAAACGAGCAGACGAGCCACCTGATGGTAAGTGGTCATCTATGGTGGTCACCGTCGGCCATGGACATGAGTAACACAGATGTTATCACTGATGCGTTGTCGGTCAGAAAATGAAAATAAAGTAAGAAAGTACCGGCTCTCAAGTCCCCAGCCGGAACACGACGTGTCGTTCGGCGGCAGACTCAAGCAGGAGGGTGGTAGCTAGCCAGGCAGACTTAATAATAATATTGATGATATAATCCTTACGCGAAACCCTACCACCAAGCAGGCTGGCTTCTGTCGTGTCTTACGACACCCTGTTCTGGCCGCATGGGATTGGGGGAAGTATTCTAGGCCACCCCAATACGGCCAAATATATATCTTTTTCATTTTTTTACCATCTACTGCCAAATCCAGTTGTGAATCTACACCAACCAGGGATCCACTTTAACACTAATCAGTTTCAATAAAACTAATCGTATATCTTGTAACGGCCTTTATTCTCTGTAACGTTTGCCATTTCCCCAACAGTTGCATCATTTCCGCCACACCGGGCCCTTCGTTGAGTCCGCTCAGCGCGGCCCTCAACATTTTCATGAGCACCGGAAACTTTATGCCATTTTCGTTCGAAAATTCTTTGAGATGATCTTTAAGATTGTTTTTCTCGAACTCCTCGGTCGCTAGCCCTTCTAAATGTTCTATCAGCCTCTCGAACACGTCTTTATTGATATCGATCGTATTTTTTGTAGGCAGAATCCACAAAAAGCCAAATTTCGAAGACGCTAATTCTTCTATCCTCGTTATTCTAGAAGTTGCCCAGTTGAGGACGGTCTTGACGTGTTCTTCCGTAATGTTCAAGTTCTCGTTGGGGTATTTGTGTTGTATCAACTTTTGTACTTCGGTAATTATTTCAGCGGTAAGCCTCTGGTCTCGCAGCCTTCGTTTTATTTCTAGCTTATTGCATTCCTCTAGCAGGTCCGGGTTCAACCGGCTAGGGTGTGATGAAACCTTGTCTATCTGGAACTACAAAAATATTTACTATTTATTTACACCGCTGTTTCATACAAAGAAATTAACTTTGGGGAGGCTCATTATTTTCTAATACATTTATTTATGTAATTCAATGTAGTAACTTATCGTCACGAAAGTTCGGCGGAAAACAAAAAATCTGTAGATCACCAGCAACTCCTTACTCCTCGAAAATAAAGGCGAATATCGAATCCTCAGATTTCACTACAAGATCAACAAGTACTACATCAACAAAGTATAAAGTAAGTAGGACACTATTTATTCCTAAATTTATATCCCGTCAATTAAATTTAATTAATCGATTAATATTAGAAAAACCTGTATCGACATCAAGTGTCACCCACTACAAGTTTAAAAAATATATTTCAACTTAAAGATGATGAATAAATAAGTATTTTATTAATGATTGACAATTCGAGCAAGATATTTATATAGGGAAGATATATGTATATATAGAATAAAAATATATAGGGAGAGTTATATATAAATAAATATATATATTTTGGGTAATATTTTTTTTTCTTAAGATAAGCATAGAACTTCCGCTCAAACCGGAAAGCGGTATATACATATATATAGGGCAAGGCCACCCGCGATTCATTCACTTTTCTAATACGGAAGCAAAGAGGTTTCTCAGCGAGCGAAACACCTGCGAGCACCGAGTGCGCGACTTGTTAACGAGCATCACAGTGTGACGACAGTATAACAGTTAACGGTACACTGAAGTCTGCTTAACTATTTTAGAGTTTTATCGAATCCGTGAATCCGTACGTGTGACATTATAATTCCATACCATTTGCTTTAAGTAATGACAACTGGGAAAACAAATATCTGCCCGTGGTTATCGTATACATTTGAAATTGTTTATTTAATAAGCAACCTTCATCGATACGAGTAAATACAAATTGCATAAATTTAATTAAAGTAACCGATTCGATGATTACATTGCACCCTTCTACACGACGGACCTGACGATGGTGGGATATGGAAATCATGAGGCTTTAAACTGACCGTTGAACCTCGACAGTAGGTGGTCGACCTTAAAATATTTTTACGTGCTCCTGTTTGAATGTTGGAGGCACTAACGCGTCGTATCTTCGATTCCGCCTTAACCAGCGATACATCAATGACGTATTTATTTTGGTGCAACGAATGTCCATTAACATCTCTGGTGACTTACGGCTATTACCATGAATACAAGATATATACATAATGTCTCGAAGGACTATTAAACTGATTATAATTTAAGCATTAATAAGCCATTAATAAGACGTCCATATACGTCTGGTATCGCGAACTCATAATATAATCGTTTTAAAAATTTTGTCATTGATCGATACCTGTCAGTTCTACACTTAAGATACAACTTCAGCTACAGAATTAAAAGAAGCAAGTATACCTCGTGAGCCAGCTCCTCCATGGTCTTCAGTGTAACTCCCGCGCCAGGCACGTGGGCGAAGCCGCCGCCCGACAAGGTTATATAGTTCACTAACGCCAGCGGGAATATACCTGGAACGTGGACATTCAAAACAGACCACTATATAAGTGACATAATTTGAGTAAGGAGTGGAAGTACTACTGTATCTGATTTTGCTTTTATCAAGCATGGTGCTTTGCCCCACCTCGTATTCCAGCTTCCATATTGTTGAAGTCGAACACTCTTCAGCAAAGCTCGGAAATGATTTACGATCTACGATCTCTATGATCGACTATAAATACCGTCACCACCTGCTAACAGGATACTCCTTTTGTAGGTCAACAGCAACAAACAAGCAAACGGGAAACCTCATGGTAAGTGGACGCCACCACCTACAGACATCCGTTACACCATAGGCTCCATCGATGGCCAAGAAAGCGGAGACTCCGATATTTTTACTCACACTCACTTTCTGTGTCTCAAAGACCCCAGCAACGTGCTCGATCACTATCAGCAGGATCCTCAGCTGGACGCAATAAGCAGGGGAGGATGGGCTTGGGTACACCCCCAAAATGGAGCTTACCATTGTTCCTATAATCCTCCACTCTGACATCACTCTGCCTCTTGCTGAGCTTTGTGCCGTCGGAGTTCACGATGAGCGGCATGTGGCCAAACTGTGGTGGTGTCCAACCGAACGCTCTACAAACAAAATTACACTTACTCATATCAATAGTCAATTTGACTTTAGTTATTTAATTAATTAATTAATTAATTTACGTTAGTGAGTTTATACTTAGTTATGCGTGTGTAAGGTTATTTACTAACGTTTGAATATATGTAGGCCGTTGTCAACGCTATAAATTCATTGAATGCTAAACTCTCTTTTGTATATGTCTAAAGGGTGAACGAAAAGGAAAACGTGCCACCTGATGGTATACTCCCTCATATTCTTTTTCAGCGTGTTACAGAGAATATCACATATCGTATTTATTAATATACAACAAATTTCTATTAACAAATAGTCCTTCCAGATATATGATTTTCATTTTTACAAGTTTTGTTTGGCTGGAGTACCATCTTCTTCTTTTTCTTCTTCTTCTTCTTCGAGTCAATGGTGTTTAGATGTTTTTTCCCAAAAACAAGGCACGGTTACAGCGCTGCCAGTAGCATTCCATTGGTCTTCCAAGGTGCAAGTGGATAGACCCATCGGGCAGGAAAGCAAGTGGGACATGGTTTGGGGGGCAGCTCCACATTGGTAGCTTATCTGCAACTTATTTAAGAACCGCACTTCACCAGACTTTCCTTACACCTGCCAACTTTAGCTTGTAAACGGTTAAAAGATTTCCAAGTAGGCCATGGCAGATCGTGCTCTGGTGGTAGAGATGGGGCAAGGCAATCCGGCGGAAGCGGGTACTTCTCCCGCCATACTTGCTTTCTGACCTTATTGGGAAGCTTATCACCGAGATCTACATTGGTGGAACTTAGGAAGCTGCTTCGACTTTTAAGGCGGGCTGGAGGTAGCTTGTGGTTATGTAAAGAATGTCGGAGATCTCTCTTGGGCGAAGTTTTTCGGTGGAGTAAGCCACCTCTCACCGCACCCCGGGTGGAGCCATTCCTGCTAGCGGGTAGAGTATGTTAACAGGAGTAGGTTTGAGACAGCCCGTCATAACTCTGCGCGTCTCGTTGACCGCTGTATTCACTTCTTTAGCGTGGAAAGAGCGACGTCACGCTGCGCACGGATATTCACCCGCGGAGTATGACAGTGCCAGGCCAGTTGTACGCAAGACATGAGGGGCTGCACCTCAAGCTGATGAGGTCAGGCGGCGCAGCAAGTTATTTCTCACGCCTACTTTCTGTTTTGTTTTAATGCAGTGCGCCTTTAACATTAGTGCCTTATCCAGTGTGATACCAAGGTAGCAGGGATTATTATTCCTGGTCGAAAGCCGGCTTGTTCAGGGATAAGAAATGGTTCTATGATAGACGTGAGGCGATTCAATTATTATTCAATTATTACGAATTATTCTCTCAAACAATTTAAGAGAGTGACACAGCAACGAGATGGGGCGATAGCTTTTCAGATCTTCAGGGCACTTGCCAGGTTTTAGTAATGCTATGACCTTAGATCGTCTCCATAAGAATTAGTTTTTACACAGCGACTGCTATTACTAGTCTGATCATAAACTACACATTTGTATTAAACAAAAAAGCAGAAGGAATATTAAGTGGTCACCATCACCTAGGGACACGGTGAGCCTCAGAGGAATCAACCATGCAACAATGGCACTAGAGAAGAGCTTGCTAAAAACTTACTTATAAATCAACATATGCTTAGTAGTTGAGATCTGCCATTCTACGCCGCGCAGAACGTGCGTAATGCCCATGAAGTGGTCGTCCACTACGTTCGCGAAATGATAAGTCGGGTACCCATCGCTCTTCATCAGTACCGGATCACCCTCGTTCAGAGATACGTCATAAGCGATGCCCCCGAAGATCAGGTCGTCGAAGAACTGACAGTCTGATGTCAGCTGTAATTAAATAATAGTTAATACATTTTATTCAAACATTTTGCATTAAATCTTTTCACGACAGGAATATGATTTTTAAATTCATAACTCGTAACTCCAGCTCAAACATTTGTTACTCATTTTTATCAGGTATATTATGATAAGTGAATCTTCATGCAGTCCAACTCGCGTTATGTGGTCAATACCGCCAATAAACATTTCTAATGATCTTTATGTTTATTCAGTGTATCATATCTATACTAATTAAAAAAACATAGGTGACCTAAAATGCACAAGTTGTATCTGGAATTGGAAATCTGGAGATTGCTTTTAACTATTTGTGCATTATAACAAGGGTTGAATATTGCCTACTGCTTCAGCAATATACCTTAAATCTGATGCAATATGGAGTTCCAGCATTCATCTTTGCCTTAATATCTTCAGGAGAAAGACTGCGGCACCTATTGTCATATTTGGGCACTTTCTGGCTTCTGACAGCATCTCGTCTGAGGATATTCAGCCTGCGCTCTGTGCAAAAGCACTGATAAGCTGTTCCATTCTCAAGAAGTTTTGTAATTTGCTCTCTAAACAAAATTATTTCAAAAAATTTATTTTCTAATAATACAGTAATAAGTAAAGCATAATTTAGTGTAATAAATTGAGTGTGCCACAGTAACACAAAAGTCTCCTGTAGCTATTTAATAAAACTTTAAAGGACAGTAATGATTACGTTTTAAGTAAATGTATTAAATTGGATATCCACTAGAAATGTTAAGTTTCATTCTGCTTAATCTCAATCATGATATAACGTATAAAATTAAATTAGACAGTTGAATTAGAGCAAATATTTGTCAATGAACTGTTAGAAAACAGTTGTGGTAAGGGTTCAGTTGATCACTGTAAAAATAATTGATAAATAATAAACTCTCTACAAATAGACTGTTTATAAGTGGTTATATAATTATTTTAGTAATCATATATTAGGTATCACATTAACAAAAAAAATCACCGATATATATGTAACCTCTCGCTTTGAATGTAAGGGCCAAATTTGCCTCTGTTACTGGGTCCTTCCATGCATTCTATTCCTGTCCATTCTAAATCCCTAACCAAGGCTTCTACCGCGCCGTCAACTTTGCGACTCTG
Organism: Megathymus violae; assembly: GCA_003671415.1. Taxonomy (NCBI): domain Eukaryota; kingdom Metazoa; phylum Arthropoda; class Insecta; order Lepidoptera; family Hesperiidae; genus Megathymus; species Megathymus violae. Next base: position 1,347,674 of record PDGT01000077.1, read on the forward strand.
GTCTGTATCTTCGATTCTAAGTACAAATACACCACCGCGGGATTTCGCAAACAAGTAGTTATATAGAGCAGTCCTTAGACCTCCCAAATGTAAATAACCTGTGGGACTAGGGGCAAATCTCACCCTGGGAGACCCATGTTTTAGTGTGCGGCACAGGTTATGTCTTGGGTTTCCAGATATAAACCTGAATAGATGTAAATTTGATAGAAACATAAACATAACTGTAATAATATCAATATAAAAAATTGCGCTTTACATATTACGCTTATATATATTTACAATTAGTTTGTGATTATGAAAACAAGTTAATTTGATTTAATTATTGCAAAAACAAAAATTCAGCTCATCAGCTGTAAGTTTATTATGACACCTAGTTGACATCAATTATTCGTCCAACAATAACTAGTGCGACGCATATTTTTCATTTCCCACTAATAAAACTTTATTTTTTGTATGATATCGTTATTGTCTTGTAATGTCTGTGTCGTCATTTAATGTTATTTTTTTTAAGTGCCCTGGACCAAATTCCTGACTTTCAAAATTAAACATCGAACATTTTCCCTACGTGTTACTTTCATATACTCGTAATTGGCCAAATACGTCTCACACACAAGAGATGTGAATGCCATTATAGGAAAAAAAAAAATTGTAACAAAGACTCACTCAATCATATACCATTTTTTTAGTAAGAAAATTAATTTTAGAAAAATAATGAATAATATACTTTTACATAAACCTTAAAATTTTGAATGCAGTAAATATATTTTTCTAATGAAATTTTAAAAGTAAATTAATAGAATCTGTGTATTCAGAATTTCCATAATACCTTAAAATTCATGGGGTGGTTTGTGTATAAAATTACTCTGTGGCTAAAAAAAAATGCTATCTTCATAGACAGATAATTTAAAAAAAAACTTAAATCTATGGTTGTTATTTCATTTTGTTCAGATGTGGAAATAACAGTGAAATTAGTGAAAGTCATTATTAGAATTAACAAAACACCGTCAACAATGGTTTGTAGATAACATTATTCTACCCAGACCATCATATTCATGAAGAGAATGCGATTTAATAGTTCTACTATGCTATACGCAATTGACAGCTCAATTGGCTAAGGTTATGATGTTACTGCGTTTTCTTTCAGAATAAATTAAAATCATCACAGAGAGACAAGGTGAAGAAGTTTGTTGCCTTCACACAGACCAGCGAGACGACAGCCATTTACTGCCTCGCACAAAATGATTGGAAATTGGACTTGGCGAGCGATAATTACTTCCAGAATCCAGATGCCTACTACAAGGACCCTATCAAGACATCAGTGGACAGAAAGAAGTTGGAACAATTGTTTAATAAATATAGGGACCAGCAAGAAAGCGATAAAATTACAGTCGACGGTGTGATGAAGTTTTTAGAAGACCTTAATCTTAGTCCTGAATCCATATTGGTGCTTATAATTGCGTGGAAGTGTAAAGCGGCGGTACAGTGCGAGTTTTCCAAAGACGAGTTCACAACAGGCCTCATAGAGCTAGGTGCAGACACCATAGATAAGTTAAAAGCAAAGCTGCCGACACTTGAATCAGAAATAAAGGACCCTCTTAAATTTAAGGATTTCTATCAGTTTACGTTTAATTATGCGAAAAACCCGGGGCAGAAAGGCTTGGATCTGGACATGGCAGTGGCTTATTGGAATATAGTGCTCCGTGGCAGATTTAAGTTCCTTGATGCATGGTGCAAGTTTCTTACGGTATGTTATTTGACATTTATATGTAGTAGAAGTGGAGGCGAGAGGTATACCAGCGAAATCTCTCCATAGCCTACTAAAGACTTGACCTGTCGAGTCTGGCCTTAAAATCTGCACTAACAAATTCCTGCAAAACATAGCTGGGCAGGGAGGGTAACACAAACAGTGAAGGTGAGCATGGATGCACATCCTAAAGAGGAGCCCCTTGAACCGACACCCAGGTCACAAGTCTCGAACTGCTCAGAGCTTCTCCGTCTGCGACATGATGTACAGCAGTAGAACTCTTGTACTTGTGACTGGTTTTTAAATAATCATAGATATCCACTGGCTGCATGAGTAATTAAACAGCAGACATGCCTATTTCCACATTAGAAATGGGCATGCCTGAATTGTCAATAAAAATATAATCTATGATGATAAGTTAATAGAAAGTCAGGAGTTGGATGGACAACAATTAATGTTCTTATTGTGGCTTGAATGCTATGAAAATTATATTATTAAATTGTTTTCAGGCATCTTTGATTTGCTCTGAGAATCTTATCCCACTAACACATGAGAATGGCATACGTGATGAATTATACGGTCGAGTATCATATGTTGCATATATGTAGCATACATATAAGTGTTGTATTTCTATTTTCAGACGAAAACTGTTCAACAAGACTAAAATATAGAAAATGTAATGTTATTATTTCATTTGATTAACATTTAGGCCAAGTATACTTAATTTACAACATAAGTTATAGTCAACAAATTGTGGTGTTAAAATTAATATCAAAATATTCCTTTGTTTCAGGAACATCATAAAAGATCTATACCCAAAGATACATGGAATCTACTCCTCGATTTTGCAACACAAATCGACGACGGAATGAGCAATTACGACGCGGAAGGTGCGTGGCCGGTTCTTATAGATGATTTCGTTGAGTGGTGTCAGAAGCACGAGCTCACGGGAGACGGGGTCAAAGTGCTGGAGCCGGTGTCCGGCTAGCTGGAACAGTACCACCTACAGACAGAGACGAGGCAATACATGTATGAAGAGTCCCAAAGTAGCACACTCCTAACCCTTAGAGAGTACATGTTTAGCTTTCTGTCTCACTCTGTTCTGTACGGGATGGAGCTATGTTCAATTGAGTGCCTCGCAGTTGCAATAGTGTTTGAACTAAGCAGCTGACTAATTAATGAAAAGCAAAAGCACTGGTTGTGCATAATTGAACAATGAATATTTGTGGAATTTTTGCACTCAATCATATGTAGCTCTCGGTGGAAACGTCCACTAGATAATTTAACTGTAGTGTTGCTCCAGTTTCCTATCAGCTATGATATTCTTACCTATAGTCAGAAGAAGGAAAGCATCTTTCCTATAGAGGTTATCGAAGATTGAAACAGTTCATGAAAATTTTTTAAAAGATTTTTCTCATGCGTTTAGTGTACTCGAGGATTTAAAATTAAGATGTAAATATGTATATACACGTTAATGATATTTTTCTTTTTTTTAATCATTAAAACTTAGAATTATCCGTCTTGGTTTTTATGGTCCTAGGTTTTACCACGTTGTTAACATCAAATACCGCATCGTTTATGTTTGACGCTTATGAATCGTTGTAAATTTCCGTTTTAATTATGATGAACGACGGTCACACATTATCTTTTTACTGGTATATATTTATGTACAATTTAGGAAAATTTTGATTTACTGAAAGTTGATATTGACAAGCTAATTTGGTAATGTACCTAAAAAAATAATATATCTTATGTTATGCTGTTACAAGTTACACGCAAGCTCAGTGTAATTTGGATTCAGTATTTGTAAGGAATTAAATGAAGAACGCATTAATATACACCTAAGTCTAATAAAAAACATTTTATTTTATATTCAACAGAACACTGATTACTAACGAAAGAAAACGAGATTTTAATGTTATTAACGTATTTATTGGTTATATTACTACTTCATGAGTGACTCATTATATGTAATCAATATTATAATCAGCCTTCATTGTTAGACAGTTTTCGTAAAATATAAAATCAAATCCATTTTATTCTTACTTAAAAAAAAAACAATTTTCAAAATTAACAAAATTCTAGGAGAAACAATTGCTTTAAGATAGATTGGACTATTCAATAATTAAAAAGTTTGGTACTTACATTTAATGTACAAAAGATGAAATTGATGTATTGAGTAATAACTGCATTAAATTGTTAATTATATTATTGTTGGTTTCAATTATTTTTAAAAAAATTATTAATTAAATTTTTAATTCGGATCGGAGCACTCGGTGTATAAAATTAGCTTTAGAACAGGGTAAAGAACCTTTTCAAGAAGACGTTTATAGTTGAATTACGTCCACCATAACTAGAGCAAATCAAATCCACTACTAGATTAGATAATGCTTGCGTTTTTTATATTAAATATATTTCATAAAAAAGATCCAATACGAAACCCATTACAAAACTTAATTGGTTTTTTTATGTTAAAAGCCGACAAATGAGCAGACGAGCCACCTGATGGTAAGTGGTCACCGTCGCCCATGGACATCAACAAGACCAAAGGTGTCACTGATGCGTTGTCGGCCAGGGAATTAAAAGAAGGTAAGAATGTACTGGCTCTCAAGCGCCCAGCCGGAACACGACGAGTCGTTTGGCGGCTGACTCAAGCGGGAGGGTGGTAGCTAGCCAGGCAGGCTTCACGAAATGATAAGAATACCACTATTAATGTCAATGACTTAATAATAATACTGATAATATAATCCTTACGCGAAGCCCTACCAGCATGGGATTGGGGGGAATTTTCTAGGCCGCTCTAATACGGCCAAAATGGTGAATCCCAGATCGCTTTTTTCATTTTTAAAACAGATATATAAATCATATTCACGGATAACAAATCATTGAGTGTTTCCAAAAATAAAACCTTCAGTAATATCCAATTCACATCTTAAAATGCAGAATGAGGACCCTATATATAAGTTACTCTATGGGAGTACTGGAGCAGCCAACACTAAATATGATCGTTTATTTATTTAGAAAAACATATCTTAGTACCTAGAATAGATGGATGAATAATTGAACGAGAAATAAAATGGTAAATTAATTCAAATTTCATGTACCGAACCGCTAATTTAGTTCTACTTGAAATGATTACACTTATAGCGTAATGTAATATAAATTACGAAAAGTATTTATGGATAACAAAACAGTAAACATTAATACTGGCATGGTGTAGCCATGGCAAAAAATGTGTATGTATGACAGAGTGATATTTAAAAAAAGTTGCTAAAATATTGTCATTTCAGTTCAATGACATTGACATTTCGTTATGACAGCTACTTGAACATTTATGAGAAAACTAAAATCAGTATTTCTTTATCCTGAATTAATCAAAAAATCTTGAAAATGTCTGTTCGTTTGGGAGGTGTGTTGAAGGAACTTCGAATTCATTTGTGTCAGACAAGCAAACAGTCTGCAGGTGTCAGGTGAATTTGATTACATAAACATTGTTCTAACCTCTTAGTCAACCCCCATTGTATTTATTTATTCACGTTTAACGTAGCTAGGAATATGTTAGTGTTAGTAAATTTATTTCCCAAAGCAGAGGAAAATAATAAATATTCCATATTTATTTGGCATTAATATTGACAAGTAGTACCATTTATAGTGACCAGTATTGTAGTAATGGATTGTAGGGTTTTCATATTTTAAATATATAGTTGTTCATTTCAGAGAGTTCATACAAAAAAACTACGTGAAAATCAAGAAAGACAATCCAAATTTTCCAATCTTAATTCGCGAGTGCAGTGGAGTTCAACCCCGCGTTTGGGCGCGTTATGGTATGAAATATCCAAAATTTACTCATATTTTGCAGCTTACATTACAAGTATGACTTCTGTAGTCAGGTTAAATCAGAAGTTAGGTGAAGTGTACTTATCACACAATAAAAAGAACTATTCCAACGTTTCAAATACCTAAGGAATAGCAATTGTGACGTATCATGATAGACAAACCAGACCTTCATAAAGAACTGTTGAATTTTAACACTAAGCAGTGCTCTATTGTAATGAAATAATCAATTATCAAATTGCTTTTATACTCTGTGTGCACTAGAAATTTTTTGTCACTTATTTGAACAATATAAACCCTACAGACAAAGGCTGTGAAGTCAGTGAATCTCTCTGTGACCTCAGCAGTGAACAAGTGTTGGGTGTAATTTTGAAATTGGCATCAAAAATGTATCTATAAATTTCCTACATTTATTTTTGTTTTCATCTATAATTACCATCAGTTTATTTCAATTCAATATTTAATTCATAATGTATTGTCATGTAATTGCTATAATAAATTTTGTAATCAATGTACATTGCATAATATCAAAGTGGGTGATTTTCATGGCATACTAGAAGAATATATGTAGAATATAAAATAACATAGTTATAAATTCTTAGTTGTTGGTAGATATAGCATTATTAGTTTGTTACAGTTAATGGAGGTGAAATTATGATAGCAATGGAATGTATTTCTATGGTTAAACTAGGAGAGTAGAATAGTGTTTTAAATACCAATCTCATCACTTATGGAATCCATTTTAAATCCTGCACACATCTCTGATTTTGTTAATGTATGGGTATATGTTTGTATTACAAATTTATTATTATTATTAGCTTCATTTCAATTCACATTTGCAACACAAATATTGTAAGGCAAGCTGGTATGAGAATGTTAGTATAATATCAAGTTATCATAAAACAAAGAAAAATGGCAATATAAATCAGAGCTTCACATTAAACTATATTTCAAATGTTCGGTCTAATTATTGCCATATGCAAGCACTAGCATTAGAAACAATCAACAGTAGGTTTAAGATGACAAAATTGTAGTATATGCTAAATAATAAAAAATGTTTCAAAATTGGTATAATCAAATGTTAAATTAACACTTTTAATTTCCAGATAAAGGTGTAGAACGCAGCACTGTTTTGACTGATTTGTCAGCAGACAAAGTCCTAAATGCTGTCCAAGAATTAGCAAAGTGAAATTATTTTAATTTATTGTTATTTAGTGGATTATGTGTAAAATAATGTTTTCTTTCAGTTAAATAAAAGAAATTTAAAATACATAAATAATTTATTAATGCTTAACAAACTACATTTTGTAACAGTGGCACAGGTAACTTTCAATAAACTCTTCAGCTTATCACATCATAGCTCAATCAATGGCCATTGTCATTTACAAGAATATCAAATAGTGTTTACAAATTTCCTCAATTTATTTTAATTATCAGCTACCATCAACAACATATTGCTATATAACATTTAAATAAAAATTATGCAAATGAAAAGAAAATTTGTAAACATCATTCAAAACAGATTTCTGACATTCCTAATTATATTTTTGGTCTTCAAGCAATATTTTTCACATCTGTAATACTTACCCCCCTCATTATTTTAATATGCCATCAGTCAAGTATTAGTGTAATGAAAATAACTTTCTTCCTCTTCCTCCTCGTCCTTCTTGGAAGATTCATACACTAACAGGACAAACATATGGGATGCAGCCAAATCGTCATTTTATTACTACACACATTTCAAAATCACTTCAAGTTGTAAAGTACAATAAAACAGTAACAAAACAAATCTTATAAATATTCATTGCATATTGTTCTTTGTAAAAAGGATCACAAACTTTCATATAAATGTGAATATGAACTTTATTTTCATCTGTATGTGCTACTTAAATTATAAATTAAGTACAAATCATTCATTTCAAAACATGGGCATTGTGTTTCATCTGCGAGCTCGATAATTTAAAGATTTGTTTTTATGCTACATATTGATATGATAATCAGTACAACCACACTTCTAGTTTTAAACAGCTGGCTACGCTGGTTTCTATAGCTTTTCAAGATTGATCAAATTATTTTTTTCATAACAAATTTGAACTTTGTAACAGATTCCATGTGATCTATACATTAAGATATAATAGAAGTATTATATAGAGTCTACATTAATGGAAATTTATTTACAAGCCAACAGTAACCCACATAGTTTTGCGCTCAAAGTCGATTATGTATTGAAAAGGTAGATAGGTATTTGTCATACCACAAAATTATTCTTTGTGGCGTTTTCTCTTGCATGTATTGAATTACAATTCTATGGTTCAAAGCCTATGTATAGCACTGTTTATTACTATGACTATTGTATAACTAGTCATATGAGACTACTATAAACATACTCTTAAAGGCACCGCTTCAAAAATTTTTTTTTTACAATCATTAAAATAATGATATGCTATTTGTCTCTGCGACGCATTCCGTGCCATAACTAGAATCGAGAAAACAGAAAGAGTCAACACTACGGTTCTAACCACAAACAAACTAATCCCTTGTACTGGGTACCCGACTGCGTAAAGTTCTCATATTATGCTCTAGTGTTACCAGCTTTTCGTTTCTCTAGTCTATGTCAGTGAAAGGCTGGCAACCCAAATATTTCAGGTTGGAATTTCGCTAAGGATGACAGCACTATCGTCGCGTGGGTTGTGAATTTCTTGTCTAAGTGAGGATCGGGAACCATGACTACTTGCATGCCGGCCTTGATGCCAGCTGTGACTCCATGAGGAGAATCTTCGAATACTAGGCACTGAAAGAGGATTGTGTTTTTTTAGATTTATCTAAAAATGATTCTATACATTCACCACTACAATTTTGTTATTGGGTGGAACAATGAACCAAATGAGATTTTTCCTAAATTGAGGCGTCTGCAAAGTGTAGTATCAGTTAAAGAAACAGTCATAGATCTTTTTTCTCCAATTTCCATGCTACATATATTTTTATTCGTAAAGATTTCGCAAAAATAATGTTATGTAAGTCAATTAAGGGGGGCGCCGGCTATGAGCTGTGTTTGTGTCCCCATAATAGTAATCATGAGATCAATTTGTTACGTCCATTAATTGTCTCTAATTAATTAGTCATTATCATAGTCGATAGACTGTATATAAGTAATGAATAAATTCCTAACAGTTTTAATATTATAATATTAACAGTATATATAACGTATCAACGTACAAAAAATGTCAGTCTTTAATAATTCGAAGTTCAAATTTCGAACGCAGAATGTACAATATACTCGTAGGTATATTGTTATTTTAATCGTCTTATTAAATAATAAAAACATTTACTGCGTCGTGAATTAATAATGATTTTTCCACTAATTAAATCACGATGTTATTCCTTCTAGTCATGCGAATCAATGGAATAGTTTGTGAGAATGCTGTTCTTAGAAAATAAATTAAATCACTAAGGCACACGCCATTAAATAGCGATCGCATAAAATTAGCGCTTGCACGCTAGTAACGTTTGGGCTGACAATGTTCAATAAGCATGTTCTTTATAAGCATATATGTCGATATTCTGTTAATCGGCAATTTATATGACAGATAAATGTTTGTTCTCGGGTCACGGATGTTTGTTATGTCACATTTGTGTTTGTCCATGCCACCCGGAACACAGAGAATCCTAGT